>CAKNXH010002245.1:358222-396746 GCA_932178445.1 Andricus quercusramuli | reverse complement strand
GGTGGGAGCAGTACAATAATGGCCCCATTATTTTACAGTACAATAATGAGGCCATTATTGTACTGCTCCCACCACTGACCCATAAAGGGCTACTTAAGTTCCTGAAAACAGGCACGTAATACGCCCGAATCATGCCTGCGGCGTATAAAGAAAATAATAAAGAACACTACCATTACGGAAGTTTCCGTAACGTTACGGTTAGTTTCAAGGAAAATTCCATAATACTAATCAGTACCCAACAATCATACAATGTGATTAAAATTCACGTGATCATTCGTGACTTGAGAGTTTTTCGGAAATCCTCTTGAATGTGTTTCATGATCGAATAATGGGAATATGAAATAGAATAAAAAACATTGCGGCAAAGTTTGCTAAAGCTATCGACTTCTATGACGTGGAACAAACAAATAAGAACAAATTCTCATTGTGTAGGAATCAATAATAATTTTCTTGAGGAAGAGGAAACTTGAAAAATACTTGTAAGCTTTAGTTCAACAAACGATTTTTCAAAAATGTATAATTCATTTTCAATTTAGCATTCACAATAAATTTAGTATTCACAATAATTGTTTTTATTTTAAAACGGAAGAAATATAAATAATTCATAATGAAATATTGAATAGATGAAATTTAATTTTCTCCTTTTTTTACCTTGAAATTTAAATCTCATAATTTTTTATCTCGGTCAGTGTGTATCAGTAATAAGATTGGAGCAAGAAATCCCCGTCGTCTGACTCATTCTTCCCTCACTACTAATTAAAATTCAAGTGATACGTTCCCGATATTGTCAGGCCTGAGAGATTTATAATAAAAATAAAAGAACTTTTTTAATTTCTAATAAAAACTAAAATTATTTCTGCTTTTAAAATATCGCAATTCTAAGTAATTCTAAACATCAAAAAAATCTAAATAATTTTTTCCTTCGTAAATGATGAAAATATGATAATAGTAAAAAAAAGTACAATATAGAATACAAACTTTCAAAATTAATTTACAATATAGAAATTCTCATTTTTTTGAGAATCATACCATAATAAAGATTTTTTGACTGGATTTAAATCTGTTGAATATTGAAAAGGAAATGGCAGATGGTTTTCAAAAAGGTGCCATTTATTATGCACCATTTACCTCATTCAATATTCGTTTACTTTTGAGATTTGCACACTTCTCATGAAAACCAACATTTCAGAGATGCGTAATTACATTCGAAATTAGCAATTTATTTCTTTACTCATTTTCACAAAATTGCCGTCGAAAGACAAAACTCAAAACCGTGCCATGAACATTGTTGACACCAGGTCACTGTCATAAAAATTGAAAAAGACTCAAGTAACTTCCAAAAGAAGGATTTACGGTTCATGATTCACGATTTACGACGTGATTTCTGACATTCGATTTTGCATTACTAATAGATTATTACTTTCAAAAAGAAGTGCACAAAGATTTAATGATTAAAGTATGTTCAAAGACAAAAACATAATAAATATTTATTCTGAATTAAAGTGCAGAAAACCAATCGTCTTTTTTGATAGAAAGCATATAAGCCTGTATGTTTTTGAAATGAGGGTTTTGTTGTATTTTGAAAATAATCCACTTTCGTGAAGATTGAAAAACGAATTTGAAAGTCCGATTGATCTTGTGTAACGTATTCGTTTAAGTCAGAAAACCATATCTTACTAATGCATTGCCACTTTGAAGTTAAAAAGGCTATATGAATATTATGCATAGGCATACAAATTGTCTTCACCTAATGCATTACTCAGAATCCTAATTTTGTTTGCGAAATGAAGAAACTCTTCCCAAAGATACTTACTGCGTCAAAGTAAAAAAAAATTATATTCCGTCTTTTCAGAATTTTTTAAATGGAAATTTGAACTCATGAGAACAAGAATATTCTCAATTCAAAAGTAGCAAATGATTCAATGTCATTTATTTATGTTAACATACGTAACTTCAAATTGCGAATTAAAACATTTTTCAATTAGAATTCTCCAGAAATTTTGTGTAATAATTATTTTTCGGACTTTAATTGTTAAATAATCTTTTAAATGGGGTGGAATTACAAATTAAATTTTAATGTGCAGTACTTAAAGTGAATCGATTATTTATTTTTATTAGTGGGTTGAAAATTAATTAAGCAGATAATAGATTTCGTTCTCCAATGAGAAGTCATTTCACTTTCAAGGTCGAGGTAGGTGAGTGAATTAAATTAGAAGTCTGGATATCGATCTGTTTACCAACATGGCTGACCTCAAAGCAGGTGTGGGATTGAAGAAGAGCTAAGAATCATTCCTGACATCCACGTGTATAAAATAGAAACATCATTTTAGGGAAATCAAATAAATAAATGGAAATGCCGGATATTTTACAATTTTAGAACATCATCCTATAACTTAATCAGAAGCATTCGCACATTCAGATCTAATTTAACCCTCTGGGCAACACCTGGGTCGCCAGTGACCCGAAGCGATTCTAAAAGTGAAGTTTCTGAAAAGGGAAGCATCGAAGGGGCAGACCTAATATGCTGATAATTAGGGGAAAAGTGTGGGCTATCCGAAGGGCTCAGGGACTTTCTTAGTTGAACGCTGGTTTTCCTACAGGACGGTCTCTACTCTCTACTCTACTGTACTCCACTTCACTCTACTCTCTTCTCTACTCTACTATACTCTATACTCTACTATACTGTCTACTCTTCTCCCGACTCTCCACTCCTCTCTACTCTACGCTCTGCCCTACTTTCTACTCTACACTACTCTACTCTACCCTCTACTCATCTCTACTCTACTCCACTCTCTTCTCTACTATACTCTCTACTCTACTATACTCTCTACTCTTCTCCCTACTCTAATCCACTCTCTACTCTACTCAACCCATCTCTACTCTACTCTACTGCACTCCACTGTACTCTACTCTCTACTGTCTTCTCTACTATACTCTCTACTCTACTATACTCTCTACTCTTCTATACTCTCTACTCTTCTATACTCTCTACTCTTTTATACTCTCTACTCTTCTCCCTACTCTACTCCACCCATCTCTACTCTACTGCACTCCACTGTACTCTACTCTCTACTCTACTATACTCTCTACTCTACTATACTATACTCCCTACTCTACTATACTCCCTACTCTACTATACTCTACTATACTCTCTACTCCACTATACTCTCTACTCTACTCCACTATACACTCTACTCTACTCCACTATACACTCTACTCTACTCCACTATACACTCTACTCTGCACTCTACCTTTTTTAACCTTATTTGTTTATTTAAACAATTGTTAGTGCACAATAATTTAGATCTCTTAAAATCAAAAAGAAATCTTCCGATCGAATGAAAAATTCTCTCCGTGAATTTTTGTTAAAAAATAGCTATTTTAAGATGAAATCGTCTAGACATTGTGTTGGTTAATAAAAATAATCCAGGCCAACCAGTGTTATAATTTTCTTTGAAACTGTTGAAGAATCTATACTTACTATTAATAAGATTATTTATTCTTCATATACTCTCTCACTTAATTCGCATAACAATTGTTATAAATAAAAAGCCTCAATGATCAAAATTGATTTAAACAAATTTTTTAAAATAATCTTCGACACAAGATCAAACTTTTTACTCTCGTGACATTTTCGCGTACGACGAGAGCTATTATTTATTCACAGCCTTATAAATAATATCATTTTCATAAATCTAAGCTCCCCTAAAAGCCAAAATTTTCCATTCATTCGCGATGAACTTGTTCCTTAACGTTAATTTTACGGTGAAAAGTAACTGATTTAGCATTTGCAATGCCTGCTCCCTTATTGTTTATAACTATTGTTATTAACAAAAACCTTCGATTAAGAAAATCGATTTCTAAAATTTGTATATTGATCTCTGGCACAATAAAAAAATTTTCGCACGTGATATTTTTTCGTGCGACGAGCCATTATTTATTCACAGCTATATAAACAATATATTTTTCATAAGTCCACGCTCCCCTACAAGCCAAAATTTTCAAGTTATTTACGATAACCTTTTTTCATAACGTTAATTTTACCATAAGCATTATAATTATCATTGTTAGCATTTTTAGTCCTGCTCCTTATTGCTTATAACTATTGTTATTAACAAAAACTCTCAATTAAGAAAACTTTGCGGTATATTCTCGTACGACGAGACATTATTTATTCGTGGCCTCACAAACAATGTATTTTTGAGGACGTTCAAGTTATTTAAAATGCTAACTAAGATAATTATACTATTTACGGTAAAATTAACGTTATAAGAAAAGGTTATCACTAATAACAGCAGCAGAGATTAATATAAAAATGTAAAGAAATCGATTTTTTTAATTGAAGGTTTTTGTTAATATAAATAGTTATAAACAGTAAGGAGCAGGTATTGAAAATGCTAACAGAGATAATTATATTTACGGTAAAATTCACGTTGTGAAAAAAGTTCTACCTTGAAAATTGTGTTTTGTAGGGGGTAAATAAATAATGGCTCATACGACCATGAGGGTTTTTATTTACAGCAATTATTATAAACAATGAAACAAGAGAGTTAATGAAGAATAAACAATGTTATTAATGGGAGGTATATATTTTGCAAAAGTTTTTGGGAAAATTATGACAGTGGTTGGTCTGGATGATTTTTTATTAACAAATTAAAAGTCTGGACGATTTGAGCATCAATTCTGGGAGAGAAGATTTTATTCGATCGGAAGATTTCTTTTTGCTTTCAAGAGATCTAACCTCGCTATAGAAAATGCACCAGTTTCAAATTTTTCTGAGCAATAGATTCTGAGGAACAACTGTGCAAATATGTCAATTTTGTTTTAAAAAATCGTTTGTTAGTAACGCTGTAAGTTTCAAACGGTTTATCCGACGAAAAAAGTGCCAGTGGCAACAAAAACGTTATTTATGCCGAGAAAAAAAACTGAGGACTTTTTTGACCTTTTAAACTAAATTTATCTCGGGAACCGCTCTTAGTGCATACAGTATTGTTAGTGGCGACTGGATTGTAAAGATGGTTTTCTGTTTTCATGTGAACTTTTTCTAAGTTCCACCGGAATTTCGCGTAAAATTCCATATTGTATGATGAGTTCAAGTAGAGTTTCGTACGTATTTCCACGTGGATATTTTCACCTATGAAATTAACGATATTTATTTTAAAATACGATAGATTTTTTCTGCTTTACAATGTTTGATACTTATTTTAAATCAGAAATTAAACGAAATTATCCCATTAAAATGGTAAAAATCTCTTTATAAGTATTCTTTTGTTGAACTTGAAAATTGAACGCCTACAGACAATTAATTTACATACAATTAAACTGAAGTACTTCCGTCAGTTCTTTAATTAATTTCATTCGGGAATTCGAGTCTTCGTTTACGCGTGCATGCAGATTGGCTGGTAAAAAGCCAATCTGTATTTTTTTAAACAAATTAAGTGTGTAATTTATTCTAATTAAAAATAGCTTATAAAACATGGTTGTGTTTCAAAATAAATTGTTGGTAACAATTGCACGAAAAGGCTCCCTTGCGTAGTTGTAAAGTGTGCTGAAAGTGACGTGCTTTTTAGAAAGGCATGAGAAGAAAACTACTGCGCATCCGTAAATTTTGCGCACAATATTTTTTTCTCATGCTTTTTTAGAAAGCACTACTTTCTGCAAAATTTACATTTTAGCCATTTTTGCACGTATTATAAAGAGAGCTATTAGTTTGTTTTTTATCATCATTAATAATATCAAATTATGGATAAGTCTATAATAAAAAGAAGATTAATAATAAACAGAAGATAAGATTTGAAATATTATTATCTATAAGTATCTACATATAATATAGTTCAAAATTTTATATGAATATGCAATATTGTAAAAATTATAAGTTAATTTTACGTAATTGAACTATTTCTTCAGAATAATCCTAATTTTAATTGAAGCTTACGTAAGCTTTTAACTTACCTAAACAGAATATGATTTAAATTTTAACTACAAGTGGCATCAGGTTCAAGGTTTAATCTTAGTTCTGCATGTATTTCCAACCCTCGATCAACAGTTTCCACTTAAAGATGTAATTACCAATTATTTTCATTTTGTATTTTATTATGTTATTATGTACAATGGAAATAATTGAGTAATAAGTTTTCGGTGCAATTTTGAAAAAATATGACACTAATTCTACTAGTTTCTCAAATTTCTCGCTAATTCAACTACATACATTTTTTACTTTTCTTTAAAAAATGTTTCCCAAATTCTTAGCTGATTGGCTGAAGAACATACCCACCATCTCAGAAATCGAAAACTCAAAGTATTTTAGGATTTCAAAACATTTAAAGAATTTTTAAAAATGTCACGTAATTTCAACAAATTCCAAGGGGTTTCAAATGATTTTAACTGATTTTAGGTATTTGCAATAATTTTATAGAGCTTCAAAGCGTTTAGAATATCTTAAAACATTACAAGGGATTTACGAGAATTTAAGATTTCAAGGGATTTTAAGAAATTTCAAGAAGTTTCATCTGATTGCAGAGGATTTCAAAGTTTTTCAAAAAATTTGAACAAATTTGAAGAGATGTTAGATATTCAAAGATAATTTACGGGATTTATAGTATCTCCAAGAACTTGAAATAATTCTAGAATATTTTATGAGATTCCAAAAAAAATTTCAAGATTTCAAAAATTACAATGGATTTTGAGTAATTCTTTAAGAATTTTTAGATATCTTTGGGGAGTAAATGTAATTAAATTAATTTTAAACTCACTTCTAGGGAGGGATATCAAGAGTTTTCTGTGGATTTCGTGGGCTTCTATGGGATCTCAGATTTTTTTCACAAATTGAAACATTTTTAATAATTTTAAAAGATATTCAAGATTTCAACATGTTGTACGGGAATTTAAAAGATTTCTAGGGATTTCACAAGATTCAATCGATTTTAAAATTTTTAGGTGAATTTTTAAGAATATAGTGTATTTAACAAGATTCCGAGGAATTTAATGAGATAATAAAGAATTTTGTAGGATTATAGAAAATATCAAAGGAATTTCAAATAAATTCGTAAGATTTCAGAAGATTTCAAGGAATTTTACAATAGATTTCATTTGATTTCAAAGATTTTACGGGATTTCAAATCTTTTGAAGTATTTAAAAATATTTCCGGGAATTAAAAAAATACGAAAGATTTACATGGATTTTAAAGAGTGTTCTCATTTTGTGGGATTCTACGGGATTTCGGATGATTTCAAAGAGTTCATAATTTTTTAAGGAAAACTAGGAGAACTAACTAACTAATAATCCAGATTATCAACGATATTTGAAAAATGTCAAGGGACTTCTAGGTATTTGAACAGATTTCATATATTTCAAAGACTTTGAAGGCTTTTAAAAGTGTGGACAAGTTTTTCAGGAATCTCAATTAATTTTAGGGGTTCTCAAAGGATTTAAACTAATTTTAATGCTTTTTGGATATCTTAAAAGATTGGAAACAATTTCACGGGATTTTATGGGAGGTTTATATTGTATACCAGACTATGACAATAGTTAATCCCTCTATGTGATATTTAAAAAATTGCATGGCACCATCTTCCTGCATTATTTTTTAAAATTTATGCTACTATTGATAATATTTTGAATTTCTCAAGTAAATCCTTGGCCTGTTATTGGTATTTGTGCAGCAACCTTTTCTTTTTGTTTACGCCAAATTTTGGTTTGTCTAGAAAAACGTTTTTATAAAAAGTTGAGTTAAGGAAGTTATTAACCTTTAGAGCAGAAGTCAGCCATTAGTAAATATCAAAAATTGCCTAGTATTTGGTTATTTATTGAGTCGTTTGCGATTGTAAAAATTAAAACCACCAACAAAGGTATCTTCAACTCTAGTTTTACTTCTCGTGGCGATTTCCCGCCCATTTCATCGGATAGCACCAAACGCCAGCGAAACGTATCTCGTCCAAATCATGTAACCAAATTTATGTAACTGATTGTAAATATTTTGTGAATTTATGTGGCCATTTGATTGAACTTAATCTCAGTCTATTTCAGTAGTCGAATCTTATTTTTAACAGATTTTTTTAACCAAGAGATTCGACTTCCCGTGATTATTCATTATTTTTCATCACTGAATATATTAATCCTAAATGAACGTAATGGTATTTGTATTTTCAAAATACCTTTGACCTCTCGATCAATCATAGTAATTTTATAACAGTAACAATTCTTGTTCGATTTCTAATTTTAAATCATAATATTCTATTGCTCTGGATAGAACGTTGAACCCTTCATTAAATTTTGTTTGTATTTTTTTATTTCCATTTAAATCATATGATTTATAAATTTCTAAAAGTTATTATAAATGGAAAAAATTACCGCACCGACCAAACACCAGTAGTAAATATTATAACAAAAATGGGTTAAAGTCACTTACATTCTCTTCTTTCTCAATATTGTACTTGAATGTTCAAAGGTATTTCTGCATAACTCAGCAAAATATATTTCATTGTTTAAAAACTGCACACCAGCTAGTAATATCTTGTTTGTGACCTCCATCTGGGACAAAATCCAGAAATTGGTTTTTAACAGCTTCACTGTATCTTTTGGTACACATGGCCACGACTTTCATTTAAAACATTGTTAATTTATTGATGGTTTCCATTTGCAAAGTGTCTTGTCCCAAAATTCAGGGTGAGCAGGCAAATATTTTTCATAAGTTTCGATAATCGTCCCAAATCGGAATAACTAGACGCAGTCTTCAATTTGATATTTTGAAAATTCTGACGAATTTAAATTTGGTTTTGGGTCGTTTTAATCTTCAAATATTTAATAATATATGAAAGGTTTAAAAGCTTTAAATTAGAATTCTTCATTTTTGTTCTTCACTCTTCATTATAAATTTTTAAACGTTTAAAATTGGTAACCTTACGAATTGAAACATTTTAATTTGAATGTATTTATAATATTTGCATATACATGTTAAGTAGTCCAAATTTTTACGACTGCAGTAAATCTCGCAAATAATATTTTTTATTTTTTTCACTTCTCCAAGGCTGAAATAATATTTTCTCCAATTCACTAAGAATAAATCGTTTAATTCTTGTCTTAATTCATTAAATTTTCATCTAATTGAATGATATCCATACATAATCTTTTCTAGTGTTCACAGTTAATCTTTGCCTCTTTGGGGTTCAGGAACACTTAACCAATTGCATTTTGCATTCATAACGTAGTAAAGTAGAACTCATTCACGTGCCGTTAAATAAAGACGCGTAATAATGTCGACAATATACATATATGCTATACAGACAAATTGACTATGCTGACAACTTAACAACAAAAGAAACCTTATACTTAATGATAAGGAATATATCGAACCTGCCACAAACGAGAAATCAGAACCACTAAACATTGAATGTACTAGTTCTTCGTTAATTGCGTCTTCAAGAAATCTACTTTTTCACCGTGAAACTCAACTCATGATAATGACATTCTAATTATCTACACGTTGAATGATTCGTGAGGAAGGTGAAAAAATTTGATTGACATCTAGAAACTTCTATGGTACGTTCCTCGATATTTTAACTGTTTTATTCAAAAAGTTTCTTAATCTAAAACGGTTAAGCCAAGGCATGAGCAAACGTCCCGGCGACTGCAAGATACCAGGGAGTGGTGTCTCAATCTGTGTCTCTAGGATACCGGATGATCTCCCAGAGCACTCGCATGCGGGATTCTGCGAGGACGGACGAACCCTTTCCCTAGCTGAATTTTTCACGCGAACTACGGATCCGTCATCACAAATTCAACAAGTGAAAGCTGCTTACCATCAGGCATCACAGTGATGACAGAATACAGATACTATCGGAGGCTAGGAGAAGTCTAGAGCGGAGGAGAGATGGGTCAGAGAAAATTAACAGTTTTTTTCTGGCCCATCTCAACTCTACCGAGACCCTCCAGTTACTGTGGACCACCCGTCTAAACTAGAGGAGGTGGAGGTATTTTGGAGAGAATGTGCTGTGCACACGGTGCACAGCATATGAATAGCTTCAAAGAGCTCTGTAGTAACCTCATAACACCTAAGGAGAAATGACCAAGTATCAATAACAAAGAACATAAAGAACTATTCTGCTACGGGATCAGATGGTATCAAGAGCTTCTGGTTGGACAAGTTTCCTTTAACCCAACAGCATCTGGCCCGCTGACCATAAGAATTACATGTCAATAACTTGTCTGAACAAGCTGTTAAAGATCTTCACAACCATCCTAAATTATAGGATTGTTCGGGCAATCAATCGGACCTGTGTGGCGAGAGATGTACCTACCTGTCGATGGCCTGGACTGACTATCCGGAAAGCTTATTAAATTAATGTTTAGGGTGGCGTAAAGCTTCCAAAGTTCAGTAGTTTTAAATCGGAAGGCAAGCACTTATTGTCAATTTTTTTTCTGCACGCTAATCTGATTAAATTACAACTTCAAATATAAAGTTTTTTTAGAGTATCTAACATCTTTTTCCTATGTTAAATTCGTGATTAGCCCATAGGAACTAAAAACGCTTTACGCCACCTCTAAATATTGATTAAAAATTTTATTTAAAAATTCATGCTATTTTTCTTGCATAGGAATGCAATGGTGCATAAACATTTCAGAAATTCGAACCTGATGTACACCTAGTGTACAGTCAAATTCAAAATTACTTAATCTTTAACATCATTTTAATGATTTATATAAAATTGACAAGAAAGGCCCATTAATTATTGCAATAAATTTTAGAAGGGATACTCAGGCATTTATAATAAAATACTAGTTGAACTCATAATTGTTTATTTAAATTTAGTTATTTGAATGTTTGTTTTCATCCGCTTGAGGCAAAAGTTGTAATTTTCATTCGATTTTAATTTACCGAAGCTCATTCTATTCCTTGAAAGTTTTTTTACAATTATATTCGTCACGTTTTTATGAAAATAATTTTATTTGGAATTAAGCAGTTTATCACATAATATTTAATAAAAAGGTGATTAATAGAAATAAAAAGAACTTTTCAAGGAACAGAATGAACTTTTGTAAATTAAAATTAAATGCAAATTACGACTTCTGCCTAAAGCGTAAGAAAACCTACCAATATGCAGATAACTAAATTTAAATAAATAAATATTACATGACTATGTCTTTTCTTGTCAATTTTATACATAAAGTTAAACATTAAGTAATTTTGAACTTGACGGAACATTTAGAAAATCCTTAATTTGAATTATCAGTTCAAAGCTTTCAACTTTTTAAATTTAAAAATTAAAATATCTTGTTTCAATTCTACGAAAAATACCCTATTTGAATATTACTACATAGGCAAATTTTCCGACTAGACACTTTAAATTTATAATTTAAGTTCAAAGGCTTTACAAATTTTAAAGCATTCAAATATACACTGAAATTGATTACGAACGATTGTAAGATTTTAAACTCAAGTAAAACGGCCTTCAGGTTTTAATTATGCTTATCTTTATGGCAGATTGGTAATTTTAATATGTGCCTAAATAAATTTTCAATTAAATTTTGATTCATTGAATACGTTTCCATTTTTATAAATTTTAAAATCGATTCTCTAGGCGTGACAATGAACATGACCCTGATTAGAGATATACTTCAATCAATGTCAGGGTTGCCGATCATTCGAGAACTTATCTGCAAAGTTTGCACATGTACATATATAGACGTGGATATGAAAGACTTTTTTGAGATAATAAAAAAAAAACTTTCTACGATTCTGTGCATAACGTGACCCTCGTATGACTATCGTTCAATGTACTTGTGAATGCGATGTTTGAACCACGTGACGCAACAACTGGCGATTCGATGTTTCCTTTCACTCTTGTCAGACTTACGGCATTTTGATAAGACACTTTCACGGTTAAGGTCGTATGCGATGCGATGACGCGCTTCGACATTCTTTCCGAGTGCATTTGAACTAGGTTCGTACTTACCAAAATAAAGTATTTCATTTTATTATTTTTATATTTATCATCATTATTAAAATTGTGGAAAATAGAGGGAATGAATGAAGTAAAAAGAAGTTGAGAAATTTACTATAAATATGTCTAATAAAGAAGCTTAATACAAAGATGACATAATATTAAAAAATTTCTTAATCAACCTCTTGAGAAATCGTTGTTTTTCTCTAAACGAAAGTATCCAAAATATTTTGTTTTTCGTTGCCCTATCTATTACTTGAATCCAATCGCCTTAGCAAATATCAAAATATATCAATTCATACTCCTTAAAAAAATGTGTACCAATTTTAAATTGTGCCAGCATTTGAAGACGCAATAATTTTCTTCATTCATTTTTTTTCAAATGAATTGGAATTTGAATTAAAAATTGGTTAAAATTAGCTCGAGTCGAATCTCAGGTTTCTTTATGATTGGAAAGAAGAGAGCAACGTCTCATGTGTGAGCAATTGTTGTAAAATTGGTTTACCCTTTATGAATCCAATTGAGATTACTCAATTAAGAGCCGCCCCGGGTCGGAATAGTCTCTGTGTGTCAATTCTGAGCAATTGTCGTGGCCTCGGTTAAGCCCTGTTACAGAAATGCAGTGGCTCGTTTGTCTCTGGAGGCGAAGGAACGAAATTGTCAAAGGAGTAGAGAAAGTCTTCTTCATACCAAAGAAACTGAACTCATCAGGCTTGGTATCTTCTCTAACACCAACTAAATACAAAATAAAATATATCGAGCACAGGCTATTAAACTGAATCTTGAAATTTAATTTAAAATTTTCCAAATAAGGCCCAATTTCAATTTATAATCATAAATCAATTTCAAGTCTATGATTGCACTGGTCGAGAAAATGTGACCTATCTTTAAATGAGATTCATGATTTCCGAAGTATTATTTTGCGCTGAATTTAAATCTAGTCTTCATTTGCTTCCTCCTCCAGCTCTTATTTAATAGATATTTTCAATTCAATTGTTTCATGGAAAAATGTATAGTCCCAGTGCAAAATGATTTAAATCACTTTAAAAGTACATGTGGGACATGATTTAGATGCGTTTTTCAATTCGACTATCTCAATTTTTATATAGCTCTAAGGGTTCTTATGTTGATAAAAAAAAAACTCGGAAAAACAATGTTTAATGGAAATCGTTATAGAGTAAACAGATTTAAACTGGATACGATTATATACGTTATGACTTGACCTTTCATTTACATAAATTTGCATTTGATATAGATTATTTTCATCGTTTTTTGATCACAAGCAACTCTTATCATAAAAAATTTCACGCTATCATGTCATATGTCTAAAAAAATTAGTTTATATCTAAATTAAATAAGAACTGGTGGAAACAAATAGAGTTAGATTCAAATTAAAGACAGAAAGGCGTCATTCACAAAATACGTGATACGTTTAGGGGGGGGGGGGGGGGAGTCTGTCGAAGTACCATTCCTCATATTGATAACAATGGAAAAATTATCACGCGGGGGGTGGAGGGGGGGGGCGAAATTCCTGAAAAATGTATCACGTATTTTGTGAATGGCCCCAAAAATACTCAGGAAATAATGTGTCTCATTCAACAGATACAAATAAAACACATTTTGTCGAGCAGTGGTTATTGAAAACAAATGTTTTTGAAGATTAAATAACTTCCACGAACTGTCGGAAACTGTTACGGAATTTTCCGTGTCTCACCCCGTTTCCAGTTCGTTCAGTGCTATCGTTTCGGAAAATTCCTTCAGACTAACCTTAGCGCTATACTTGACTAGTTAGCTTTACGGAAAATTCCGTAATACTAGTCAGTGCCAAATGAGTATGATAAAAGATAATTTTATTGTATAAATTATTCGTATCGTCATTTTACAATAATTTCTTGTATTATGGAATATAAACTTTTTTCTCTGAACAATTCCTTTTATTAAGTCTGATATTGATCAAATGCTATAAATACTCAGATGGTACTTATTTGAATTTACTTTCTATTGGATTCCATTATATTATATATATTTCATGTCTTTATTTGAGTACTTATAAAATTAGGGCTTAAAGTAAAAAATGTATTAAGTTTGCAAATTTATTACTGAAATTTAAAGTATTTGTTATATTTCTTTATTCCCGGTCAGCGAGTCATATTTCCTAAAATTAAATTATTTTAGATTGAGAAAAAATGGTTTGCTTTAAAATTGTAATCCTTCCAAATTTTGCAAGTTCAAATTAATAGCGTTTGACATTGAAACATTTTTAATTCAATCCCATAGAATTTTTCGAATTGTCTTTGAATTTGGACAATTTTAAAATAAAATCGTTAAAATTTGAATCACGTGACATGAACGTTGTGAATACAGCGATCAGCTTTCAAAATCACTCTTTTAACATTTCTTTAAACAATATTTTTCAATTCCACCTATTGACGTGAACAAGTAAACAAAAGATGCACACCGAAAAATTATGTCAGTGAGCATCACCGATACCAAAACTGGGTTTGTGTAAACATTTTTTACCAATTTAAAAATTTAGCATTGAAAATAGTAAACAAAATGTAATAAAATTCTATTGCCGTGTATGAAATTGGAATTTTATGAACCATAGGCTCCATTCATTGGAAAAGTGATATCTTCAAAAATTATTAATTTTATATTGAAGCTTTTAAAATTGAAGAATAATGTTTGTAAGTGAAGATTTACGAAAATGTCATTACAGTTGAACTGTATTTGTATGTGGATGCTTTCATGAATGAAGAATTCTAAACGAAACTTTTGAAACAATATAAAGTTAGTTCAATGAACGTTTAAATGATTTGTAAAATATCATAATAGAAGAAGAATGTTATAAGCCGATAATGTAATTGTCAAACGAATCAGGTTTAAATGTAAGATGTAAAGAGATAGGCTATCGAAGGAAAGTTTTCTTGAATGGCACTTCCGCATCCGGTATTACTCGGCCATTACATCATTCTATTGCGACCCTACGCCACGTTATACGTAACAATGAATTCAATCATTTTGCTTCTTGTCATTGTGAAATCCTCATACATTATAGTATCTGTAGTATTCTTTCACGCCACGTGGTCACTAATGATTGGTTGCGGGAATCTATGGTCCTATTTCCTTCCTGTGATTTGTTTTCGGAAAATACCTACTATGTATCTGTTTCTCATATTTTCTGTTAGTCATTCAACTTTCTACGTCAATTCACCATATACATTCCTTTCTCCACAAATGACTTGTTGACATGCAATTATGTACATTTTACCAGAATTGTTCAGTCTAGAGTCAGAGATAGCAAAATCTTATCGTCTAATATACCGTCAAATTTTTCCGACGATTGCTTAAGTTTTTTTAAATGTTAATTATATGAAAGTTAAAATTTCTCTTTTGAATATGTTGTAAGCTATTCAAATTCTCTATAAAAAAGCCAGGGTGAAGGCATTTTGTCAATTTTTTAAGAAGATATTGAAATAAAAAAAATGTTATTACACTGTTTTCGAAAACATGTTTGGTTGCGACATTGTATGAATATGACTTCTAGACTTTAGTGGCTACTTTCAGTTTGTTTACCTTTGAGGTAATAAAGATGACGTATTTTCTGCGCCATCAATTTTGTATATCAAAAATTCCAAATGTGTAATTTTATTTCGTGACCAAATTTATTTTTAGATGTTTCCAAACATTATTGATAATAGAGAAAATTTTAATGGTGCAAATAATTATTAATAATGGCAAGTAACTCAATTTCTAACATTTTATAACCACATTAAAATTTTTAGGCGTTTTTACATTTTTAAAAAGATAAAAAAATGAAATTATGGACAAAACTTAGAATATTTTAATTTACGAATTATAGGTTTTATTTTATAGGATTAACTTTAAGTTTTGAGGATTCTAAACATGTCGAAAAAGAATCTGGAAAATTTTAAGATCATTTTTTTAATTTTGCTGGATCTTAAAAAATCTTAGGAAACTGAATTATTTCAAAAGACATTTAAAACTTTTTAAAAAAATCGAAAATATCTATCTTGAGAAGATTTCAAAATATTAAAAAATGCAGATTTTGAAAATTTCGAAAAAAGAATGTTGAAAGGTTTCAAGATAAAAAACAAATTTTCTTAAGATTTCTGGGAAAGCTTTAAATGATTCTTGATTTTGTAAAATGAATTATAAGAGTATATTTAAAAATTCTGAAAATTTCAAAATAGAATACAGAATATTTCAATGCAATTTTTTAAATTATGTAGATTTTTTTAATTCTAGGCAAAATACGAATCACTTTAAAAGATATGTAGATGGTGTAGAAGTTTATGCAGAATTTCTTTCAAATTTTAGGAAAAATTCGATTGAACAGATATTTAAAAGGTTTGAAAGTTTTAAAAAGCTTCAATAATAATTATAATCTTCAAAAAGATTTCAAAAAATTGAAAACAAATTATGGATTTGGGAAGATTACGTAACAAAATTTAGAAGCGGTTTAAGTTTGTTGGAAGGTTTCAAGAGAATAAAAAAAAGATTCTTGGGAAAATTGAAAATGATTTTTTATTTTGAAAAATTAATTTTAATAGAAAATTACAAATGATTTAAAAACATTTCAAATGTTTTCCTAATATTCCGGATAATAATATAAAACATTTTAAAGCAAGATTGGTCAATTTGGAAAGTACAAAATATTAGAAAAAATTCGAGCAAGTTTAAGAAATATTTAGAAGGTTTGAAGAGATTTAAGCATAATTTAAAACTTGTAAAGATTTCAAAAAATTTTTAATGAAATGCAGATTTTTAAAGAATTTGAAAAAAAAGTTAGATATAGTTTTTAAATTCTTTGGTGTTAGTGATCAATTATTGATTAATAATTGAAGAGCTACTACAAAAAACCATGATAAGAATTATTTACCAGAATTGTTTAGTCTATAGTCAGAGATAGGAAAATCTTATGGTTTCACGTATCGTCTTTGGTACCGTGAAATTTTTTCGACGAATGTTTAAGTTTTTTTTAATGTTAATTACATGAAAGTTAAAATTTCTCATTTGAATATGTTGTAAGCTATCAAAATTCCCTATAAAAAAGTCAGGGTGAAGGCATTTTGTCAATTTTTTAAGAAGATATTGAAATATAAAAAAATATTATTACACTGTTTTCGAAAACCTGTTTGGTTGCGAGATTGCATGCATATGACTTTTAGACTTCAGTGGCTACTTTCAGTTTGTTTACCTATTAGGTAATAAAGATGACATATTTTCTACGCCATCAATTTTGTATATCAAAAATTCCAAATGAGTAAAGTTATTTCGTGACAAAATTTATTTTTAGATGTTTCCAAGCATCTTAGGAAACTGAATTATTTCAAAATATATTTCAAACGTTTGGAAAGATTTGAAAATATCTTTAATCTTGAAAAGATTTCAAAATATACAAAAATGTAGATTTTGAAAATTTCGAAAAAAGAATTTTGAAAGGTTTCAAGATAAGAAACAAATTTTGTTAAGATTTCTGGGAAAGCTTTAAATGATTCTTTATTTTTAAAAATGAATGCTAAGAACATATTTCAAATTTCCGAAAATTTAAAAGTAGAGTACAGAAGATTTTAATGCAATTTCTTTAATTATGTAGATTTTTGTAATTCTAGGGAAAATACGAATCATTTTAAAAGATATGTAGATGGTGTAGAAGTTTATGCAGAATTTCTTTTAAATTTTAGGAAAAATTCGATTCAACAGCTATTTAAAAGGTTTGAAAGTTTTAAAAGGCTTCAATAATAATTGAAAATCTTCAAAAAGATTTCAACAAATTGTAAACAAATTATGGATTTTGGAAGATTGCGTAAAAAAATTAAAAATTAAAAATGATTTCAAAACATTTCAAATGTTTTCCTAATATTTCGGATAAGAATATAAAACATTTTAAAGTAAAATTGGTCAATGTGGCAAGATACAAAATATAAGAAAAAATTCGAGCAAGTTTAAGAAGTATTTAGAAGGTGTGAAAAGATTTAAACATAATTTAAAACTTGTAAATTAAAAAAAAAAAAAATTGTATGCAGATTTTTAAAGAATTTGAACAAAAAATTTAGATATATTTTTTTAATTCTTTGGTGTTAGAGATCAATTATTGATTAATAATTGAAGAGCTACTACAAAAATCGATGGTAAGAATTATTTATTTTAATACTAAGTGAATTTTACATTAACTATGTTATAAACGTATGTAATTATAATTAATCCGTCATAGTAAAAAATAAAAAATAGTTTTTTGTAATTACTCTTCAATAGTTAATAATTAATCACTAATACCGAAGACATTACAAATTATATCTAGGAATTATTTACCGATTAGAGTACAATAAATAATTAACCAAAAATATGTTTATAAAAAGAATAACTTTCATGTTAACAAAATCTGTGCAGATTTGCTCGACACCGCAAATTACAAAAATATTATTTTGTTTAAATATAATAAGATATCACATTATATAGAATTACACCTAGAAAAACCTTATTATATTAAATGCGTTTTATTTTTTGCTTCTATAGTAATATGAGATTTGATCCTTACAACCAGGAAAAAATGGGAAATTACCGAAAATTTGGTGTGCGCAAAATTAGTACACACCCTGTCAAAATAGTGCAAATTTCAATATTTTCTAAAAATTAAGAAAAAATCTAATATAAGATAAACGTCTCAGTAATTATGATGCCAATTTTCTTGTTTTTTATTCAATTTGAATGCGTTTAATTTCCATTTTCTGTTATAAAATGCTAAAAATAATTGGGGGTTATCATCAAATGTTACTTTTAATATCTTTCAAACAGTATATTCAATAATAAACAAACATCAAATGACTATATATTTTTAATAAATCAGGATCGAGAAAAAATATTTGAATTTTACCAACATTTTCGTTTCAACTTTAAATATGTTACATATCATGCAAGTAAAAATTGTCACAATAATAATGGTGATAAGTTGGAGAGAATTTATAGAAATTTACCTTTAAAAGAATCTATAAAGGACATTAAAAACTGTTTATTTTATTAGATTTTATTTAAATGTTAAGAAAACATTAAAAGTACTACTTTTGAAATATCCTCTTTAAAAATTAACGAAATAACTTCATTGTGACTAATTTCGTAGATAATTCCGATAGCTTAAACCTATTTAAGATAAAAATGTGAAGTCTCATATAATTAATATTAAAAGAACTTACGCAATCATTGTTTCCAGAAATAATAAGATATGAGACTTGAAAATAATGGAAATTTTTTGTATTTGAAATAATACACGCTTCCCTGATTTTTCCTTTACCAATTTTTCATTTTCCCTGAAAAGAAAAATAAAGGTTATTCAGTCATGAAAGAAAACGAAGTTCACCTGAATTGTTGAACCTTCAATCCAAAAGACGAATTTTCTGGACAAAAATTGAATTTTCAACCAGAAAATATGAATTATCAACAAAAAATTAATTTTCAACAAAATAATTAAATTTTCAACCAAAGAGATGAATTTTCAACCAAAACTGTGAATCTTCAACGGAAAATTGATTTCTTAGTATATGAATTTTTAACATCAAAATATGAAATTTTAATAAGTAAATTTTCTAAAAAGATGCTTCAATGTTCAACCAAAAAAGACAAATTTTCAACAAAACCGTTAAATTTTCAACCAAAAAGGATGACTTCTTGACAAAATTGTTGAATTTTCAACCAAAAAGTTGCATTTTTATCTAAGAAAGAAGCAATTTCTAGTAAAATAGATAAATTTTTGAATTAAGAACACAAATTTTCAAAAAAAATAGTTGAATTTTCATCCAAAAAAAGATTCCAGTTAACTTTTCAACAAATAATAAAATTTATAACTAAAAAGATAATCTTTAGGAGGTAACAACTGCAGAAAAATAAATACAAGGCAAATAAATTACTATCAAGAATATTATATTGGGATTACGGTAAAACTTTATTTTAAAAAATCCCTAATTTTTCCCGGACCAAATTTTTTATTTTCCCTCAACATTAACATTCAAAAACCAGAATCTTAAACTTGTAAGATTTTCAACATAAAATCTTTTATGAACGGAATAAAACAATTTCAAATTAGAATACAAAAATTTCTCATTTATTCTACTTAAAAGTTATTTAAAGTTATAAAACTTTCCTGACTGTTATATGATTTTCTTGTCAATCCCTGACTTTTCCCTAACCAATAAATTTCCCTGACATTAAAAAAATTGAAGTTGGCTAGGTTCGTTTTTCACTTTTAAGGTTTCTTTGGCACGTAAATTTATATTCATATTAGATTTCTGTACAATTAAGTACTGCGAGTTATTTGTTTTATTTCAGAATTTCCAAAAATTCCAACGGCGATACCACGCTGAAAACACCAGTTCTCGTTAGATCACTGAAGTTAAGCAGTATTGGGCGCGGTTAGTACTTAGATGGGTGACCGTTCAGGATACTGCGTGCTGTTGGCCCGTCGTGGGTCTCCCCCCTCTAAGCTGTTACGTAATTTAAGTACAGTCCCTAAACAGGGGGTGTCATACTTGTGATCGGCAATATAGTTTCGATTATAATTTATCACATCAGTTTTGACACGTGTAAATAAGTAATTATTTTCTTCCCGACATAAATTTGGGTTCCCATTCCTATAAGTTAGTTTGGGACAAATAATTACAAAAAAGACATCTTCAAAATAGTCGGGAGAAAAACTGTAGTTGAGAAGTAAAAACAAAATGGTTCCCTTATCACTAAAATACGAGTTTTGCGGGTCTGTTAAATATGTTGAAAATATGTATTACTTGACATGTCAAAATTTCAAAACATGTTAACACTGAAATTGAGAGAAAAAATTATTTCTATGCTACCTACCTCTGGGCGGAAAATGGTCCTTATCCAGTGGTCATCCTCATATTTTTAAAATTCCTTTTTTCGACTGAAAGGAGAAAGGATTTTCACATATTCCTGATATGTATCGATAGTGTTCTAAATTACTTGAAATGGTTAAAAATAGAATTTCGAAAAATTATTTCTTATCCAGTTGTTATTCTCATGACTTCATTTCATATTTGCAATTGGATGTTTTATAACTTTCAAACTTGATTCAAATTCCATATTTTTATCTCTAATTTTTAATTTTTGTTTCAGCCTGCTGTCCACAAGGCTTTAACGACAGTTTATTTGGACGGGAAATCTTTAATTTTACTGTACAGAATCTCAAAAAATGCCAGCTAGGTTTGAAAGCATGAATACTCCGATCGTTCGCGATCATATTATTCCTAACGGCATGCCATACGTCTTGGATGATGACATTGTTATCACAGGATTTTCTGGTAAGTAAGAATAAATACGTAATTACTTCCTCTCAAATAATTATTGCATAAATAACTAATTGTTTTGTTGTTTACAGGTCGCCTGCCCGAGTCTTCAAACATAGAAGAATTCAAACAGCAGCTTTTCGATGGAATCGATCTAGTAACAGACGATGAACGACGATGGCCTTCCGGTCTTCACGGTCTTCCTACCAGAAGCGGAAAACTCAAGGATCTCGCATCCTTTGATGCCACTTTTTTCGGCGTCCATGCCAAACAAGCACATGTAATGGATCCTCAACTTAGAATGCTCCTCGAATTAACGCACGAAGCCATCGTAGATGCCGGCATCAATCCCGCAGAAATTAGAGGATCCAAAACCGGCGTTTTCATCGGAGTTTCTGACTCAGAATCTGACGAATTCTGGACCTCAGACCCAGATATGGTTAACGGTAAGTTGCAGAATAATTATAAACTTTAAGTAACTTCGCGGGTAATTTGAGCAGAGTCGCCGTTAAAATGGTTAAAACCGGAAAATGACAATTAATTTATTTTTTGCTGTACAGAACTAGATATCCAACATTTTTTCTAAAAATGGGCTTTCTGTATACAAAATTCTTAAACATCAAAAAGATGTGGTATTAAGGATTTGTTCGAAATCTCATTTTAAATATATTATTAAAAAGATTGGTGATTCAAAACCAGATAACTGGCTCTGTGCTTGTCTTGCATGTTCTTCTTTTGTTTTTTAATTGCCTAAACCTTAAATAAAACTATTCGCCACTTTTTTCGCACCAAAGTACGAACCAAACTCCAACAAAATCTTAAATCTTCATTTTCTTCAACAAGCCACTTTTATAAGTTTTTTTTACTTAACTTTTTTCCTTGCGATCAGAAAGAATATTTCTTAAAATTATTGTCGGTTATTTATAAAGAAACATATATCTTTCTTCTGTTCATAGACCTGTTTTCGGCGAAAAATCGTCCGTTAGTGCTTTACCGTCACACTAAATCTTTATTTTCCCGGGACAGAATAATTCTTTTGGTTGAAGACTTTTTTATTCTTATACAGCCTCCTCATATATCGGGAGCAAGTTTTTATTATTTTTCAAATTCAAAAATAGATTTTTAGTCGCTATTCAAAGACGATTTTCAAAACTCATGAAATTAACCTTAACATGAAATTAAATCTTCCGCATCCCTTCCCTAATCCCTTCTCCTCCATACTTTATCGCTTCGTTCTCTATACCATCCTCTCCTGTAGTCTTATTTATTTTCATTCTATCTATCGCCTCATCCACTTCTTCTCTTGTTATTTCATTCCCTTCCTCGATTTCTTCCTGGACTATCCTTCTATTTTCCCCTTTGATCCTATGTTGTTCTCCCTCTAACAGTTCCTTAAAATAGTACGTCCACTCACCCATTTCTATTTCTTCATTCACGCCCATCCTTCCTCATCTTTCACTGTTTATCACATCCCAGACCCTACCTTCTTTAGACGCTTTTTCTACTTATTAATCGTATTTCTCCTTTCCCCTTTGCTTTTTCCTTTCCAGCGTCCTCTCATGTTCTCTTTTTCTCCTGTTGTACTCCGCCTTCTCTATTTCTCCTTTGCTCCATTTTCTTACACACTCCTCTCTTTTCCTCTTCTCTTCCTTCTTTTGTACCTATCTCATCCCTTACCTTCTCAATCGACCTTTTCAACCTTTCAATTAACGATTCTACTCCCTCCTCCTTTTCATACCTAACATTCTCCTTTTCCATTTTTTGTTTAAACTCTTTTACTTTTTCTACCCCCCAGACTACCATTTTCGTGTTCCTCCCCCCCCCCCTTCTTTTCCTTTCGCCCTCTGCCGCGCTTATGTCTATTACTGTTTCTCCCTTACCTATAAATGTGATCTCACCTTTCTCATCTGCTTTCATATTGCCATTACATATAAACCATCCTGTTGCTCCAATTACATCTAGTAACCTCCTCCCCTCCCGCTATTTTGACTTTTCCAATTATAATCCTTCTGACCAGTGTTCCATCCTTTTCCTCCCTGTCCTCCTCTGTTCTCCCTTTTACTGCGAATTCTTTCTCACCCCTGAGACCATGCCGCCCATCCCTCTACCTTTAACATGTTCCTTCCTTGCTTCTTGCATTCTCCACACATAACCTTTAGGTAACATCCTTTTCATACCCTTCGAGTCCTTCTCATCCTCGCAGGTTTCACTCATAATCACATCCCACTTTTCTAACTCCCGCAAAAAACCTTCATTCCTGTTCTTCAAGCCTGACACATTCCAGAAAGCTATTTTCACGTTTTTTCCATCCCTTCCCTCACCTATCCTCCTCACTTTTCTTCCGCCTTGCTTTTTGGAAACCCCTCTATTTGATCTTATTTTGCATCTTCCTTCTTGCTATCTTTCTCAACTCTTTTTCCCTTTTCACTTATTTCTCCTTATTGCTCGTCCCAGAACCATTCCTCCCTATTTATCCATAATCTGTCTCTCCCTGCCCATACCATGCGCTCCTTTTTTCTCGCTGCCTATGCCCTCAGCTCTATTTGTCATCTCCTTTTCCTCTCCATCCATGTCAAATCCTCTTCAATCCTTTCCCTTCTTCCTTTCAATAATTTTTTGTTCTCCATGATTTTCTTTTTCTCCTCCTCACTCCCTACTTTTACGATAAAAATTCCTTCTTTTCCTTCCTTCATCCCTCCTATTCTCTTAACTCCTTCTACCTTTACCTGAACTCCAATATCTCTCATAAGATTTTTTATTTCCACTTCCCCTGTTTCACTCTCCACTGTCAATCCCTTTACTGCCATGTTATTTTTTCTCTTCGCCCTTTCTTCCCCTTTCAACCTCCTTTGAATGTCACTTAGTCTCTTCTTCAATCTTTCATTCTTATTTTTTACGTTCTTATTACACCCTTTTCCTATTTCCGTACCCTCTGTTTCTTTCCCCATATGCTCATTTCTCATTTCTAAGTTGTTTACCTGTTCTTCCAACTGTTTTATCTCACTATTTCTCTTTTCGTCATCCTCTTTCTGTCTATTCTCTATGCTCTCTAGTGTACCCCCTACCTTGTCCTTCCCCTCTTTCCAGAGTTTATCTCACTTCCCCCCTTACACCTTACCCAATGAGAAGAATTTTCAACTAAAATGAGAAATCTTCAACTAAGTAGTTGAATTCTCAACCAAACCAGCTAAATTTTCAACCTAACAGTTGCATTCTTAACCAAAAAGATGAAATTTCTACCAAAAGAGATGAAGTTTCAAGAACGCCTGAAATATCCCGAAAAATAAAATTCCCGTAACTAGAAAATTGCTGATCATAGGAAATTCACGAATTATCAAATTCCCGAATTTAAACAATGAAGTAATTGTTAAATAATAAAATAATACATTTTCATTGTAATTTTAAATTGCACACTTGAAAAGTGTCAAAAGTGTCAATTATTGAGCACGTTTGAATCACAAATTTCAGAATTAAATTTTTTTTAAACTTCAATTATAAAAGTTTAAAATTCAATAGTTCCATTTTCAGTGTTCTAATTTGCTGTAGTGGTTTAATTACCATCAAACGTGGTAATTTCGAACAAGTGGGATAAACTCGGACACCCCTTACTTCCCTAAATTGATAGGATAAAACTCAAAACTGTTCAAAGGATCTGGAATCAGATCAAGGCTCAACTGGTTCTAGATTCTGGCCAATACCGCCCACCTTAAGTAATTTAAACTATCACTTTAACAGTGATTAAACCTCAAAAATGTTTATTGCACAGGTTACGGTTTAACCGGCTGTTGTCGGGCAATGTTCCCCAACAGGATATCCTACACGTTCGACTTGACGGGTCCAAGTTACGCCATTGACACCGCCTGTTCCTCATCTCTCTATGCCATGCACCAAGCAGTGGCCGCCATGCGCTCCGGCCAATGTGAAGCAGCAATCGTTGGAGGCGTGAATCTCGTCCTAAAACCCACAAGTTCTCTCCAGTTCCACCGGCTCAATATGTTGTCCGCCGATGGAGCTTGCAAAGCCTTTGACGCATCAGGGAACGGATATGTCAGAGCAGAAGCCGCAGTCGTCATCTACCTTCAAAAATCACGGAACTCAAAAAGAGTCTACGCAACAGTCGTCAACTCCAAGACGAACACAGATGGCAACAAAGTCCAAGGAATCACCTTTCCCAGTGGAGACATGCAGAACAAACTAATGCGAGAAGTCTATTCAGAAGCAGGTATCGACCCCGCTGATGTCGTCTACGTAGAAGCTCACGGAACCGGAACGAAGGTTGGAGATCCACAAGAAATCAACTCCATCGCAGAATTGTTCTGCAAAAACAGAAGAAAGCCTCTGCTCCTCGGGTCTGTAAAATCCAACATGGGGCACTCGGAACCCGCGAGTGGTCTCTGTTCAATTGCGAAGATGCTTATAGCGATAGAGGCTGGAGTAATCCCAGGCAATCTCCATTTCAAGAATCCCAACCCAGACATTCCTGCTTTAAATGACGGGCGAATACAGGTCGTGGATCGATCCACGCCTTGGAACGGAGGTCTACTAGCCATCAATTCCTTCGGATTTGGTGGTGCGAACGCGCACGTTGTTTTGCGCAGCAATCCAAAACCAAAAATCTCTCCAATGCTAGATATAAATTTACCGAAGATTGTTTCTGTCTCTGGAAGGACTGAAGAGGCCGTGAACACTTTCTTGAATAAAGTTAAGGAACACGAAAAGGACGATGAGTTTACTTCGTTGGTGCAAGACTTACACGCGAATAACATAACAGGTCATGCATATCGTGGATTCCAAATCCTCGGCGATGTTAACGTCCGAGAAGTTGGTGAATTTAGTGGAGAGAAGAGGCCTATTTGGTATGTATTTTCTGGAATGGGCTCTCAGTGGGCTGGGATGGGCCGAGCGCTCTTTTGCATCGACACCTTCCAATCGAGTCTTCGCCGTTGTGCGGATGCTCTAAAACCAGAAGGTATTGACTTGATGGATCTCATTATGAATGGAACGAACGAGACTTTTGAAAACGTGGTAAACAGTTTCGTATCTATCGCAGCAATTCAAGTAGCTTTGGTGGACGTGCTGACTTTAGTTGGTATCCAACCTGATGGAATTGTCGGTCACTCAGTTGGTGAACTCGGTTGTGCTTATGCAGATGGTGGGCTTACAGCCGAGCAAACCGCTCTTGCTGCCTACTGGCGAGGCAAATCAATTCTGGAATCAAATCTGCCAAAAGGAAGCATGGCTGCCATAGGTCTCAGCTGGGAGGAAACACAGAAAAGGTGTCCACCAGATGTTTGCTTGGCTTGCCACAATTCTGCCGATTCAGTGAGTATTTCCGGTCCACCAGAATCAGTCGATAAATTCGTTGAAACGCTGAAAAAAGAGGAAATTTTTGCGAAGAGTGTTCAGAGTTCGGGAGTTTCTTTCCACAGTAAATATATCGAATCTTCTGGGCCAAGACTGAGAGCTGCTCTAGAGAAGATAATTCCTAACCCGAAACCGAGGACCTCTAGGTGGATCTCAAGTTCTATTCCCGAATCTGCATGGAATACTCCATTGGCACAACTTAGTTCTCCAGCTTATAATGTGAATAACCTTCTTTCTCCAGTTTTATTCTATGAAGCACTTGCTCATGTACCAGAAAATGCGATTGTAATAGAAATCGCCCCTCATTGTTTGCTCCAATCTATTCTTCGCAGGTCATTAGCACCAACAGTCACAAACATCGGTCTTCACAAACGAGAACACAGTGATAATCTCACTTTTCTTTTGACAAATATAGGAAAACTTTATAACAGTGGAGGCCAGCCAAAACTTTCTAAACTCTATCCTCCCGTAACTTATCCAGTTGGAAGAGGAACTCCGATGATCAACTCGATGGTTCAGTGGGATCATTCAATACAGTGGAGTGTTGCAGACTTTTCTGGAAAATCAGGACATTCCGGACAGAGTGTAGTAGAAATTGATTTATCAAAAGAAACAGACGCTTGTATTGCTGGTCACTGCATCGACGGAAGAATTCTTTTTCCTGCGACTGGATACCTAACAATCGTTTGGAAAACCTTCGCAAAATTACGAGGAATAGACGTCGAGAAAATGCCTGTCGTTTTTGAAGATGTTCAGTTCCATCGCGCCACCATTATGCCGAAAGAAGGTTCTGTGAAATTTGTTATCAATATCTTCGAAGGTACTGGAGCCTTTGAAATTTCCGAAAGCGGATCTTCAACAGTGACAGGAAAGATTCGAGTACCAGAGGATATTACGAAGGAACAACTCAACCTATCAGTACCTGTCGTTCGAAATGAACCTGATTTATTAGAACTGAAGACCGATGACGTATACAAAGACCTTCGACTTCGTGGCTACGATTACAGCGGAATTTTCAAAGGTATCAAGTCATCCGACAACCGAGGTGTTTGCGGAAAACTTGCTTGGTCAAACGACTGGATTTCCTTTATGGATACGATGCTCCAGTTCGCCATTCTGGGTAAAAATACTAAGGATCTATTTCTGCCAACTCGATTGCAATACGCAGCAATTAATCCTGCACATCATATGCAAGTCATAGAAAAGTTACAAGAGGATGAAGGGATTCCGATTTATAATTACACTAATGTTGAAATCGTCAAATCAGGAGGAGTAGAATTGAGAGGAATGAAATCTTCCCTTGCTCCGAGAAGGCAACAAACTCAAGCTGATCCAAAACATGAGAAATATACTTTCGTGCCGTACGAGAATACTCAATCTCTTGTGGAAGATCCTGAGAAGGCAAAATTGCACGCATTGACTGTCCTTCTTCAAGTTGCGAAAGAAAACCAGGGTTTAATCAAAATTAAAGCAGTTGAAGCTACCGCTGAACGAAATCCTGAGGCGCTTCTAACCCCGTTGGTTTTGGATGTTTTTATTAATGAACCTATGCTCGATGTTGACATGAAATTGGCTACAGCTTCTCCTGATAACTATGCTTCGATTGTGGAACAATATGGTATTAAAACTGCTGTTGTTGATATGCAGAGCACTCCTGTTGGACAGGATCTCCATCTTATATTGACAGCGGATGTACTGAATAATAAGATGGCTGCGGCTCTGAAAAACTTCGAAGCTTCACTTAAACCTGGTGGTTTTATTCTTTCTGAGGAAACTACCAAAGTCGATCCAAATATTATAAAGGGGTCTGGTTTACTTTTCGTTGGAAAGCAGATTGTTCCTGGAAAGACATATATACTTTTGAAGAAAGAGGAGGAGAAGACGGAACCTATTATTGTTCAAGTTACGGAGAAGAACTTCTCTTGGGTGGACGAATTGAAAGCTGCCCTCAAGAAGTCAGAAACTGAGGGACAGAAGATTCTGGTTGTTAGCCAAGGAGAAGAACTTCTTGGTAAGTTATCTTTTATAATGAAGAATTTTATTTGGGATCCTATTAACTGAGGATTTCATCTCCATGATGATTTTTACGTCTCATAATCTGGTCCCTATGTTTACTTATGTTTTCTCAGTAATAAATATTCATATTTTGTGTTTCTAGGTCTCGTTGGATTGATGACCTGTGTCCGCAGAGAAGCAGGTGGATTGAATGCCCGTTACGTCTTCATTCAAGACAAGAATGCCGCAAACTTCTCGTTAAGTGATGCCTTCTACAACCAACAGTTAAACAAGCAACTCGTGGCAAACGTGCTAAAAGGTGGACAATGGGGATCATATCGTCACTTGCGATTAGACAAACAAAGCGACGTACCTGCTCTTCAAGTAGAACATGCATACATCAATGCTTTGGTGAGAGGAGATTTAAGCAGCTTGCGATGGATCGAAGGTCCGCTGAGTTATTATCAACCCGAGAAATTCGTCGGACAAGAATTCTGCGACGTCTATTATGCCCCACTCAATTTCAGGTAAGAGAAGCCGTCAATTTTCGCATTAATTGTTTTTCAGTCAGTTAATTTTAATTGCATTAAACAACTAATTCATCAAACCTGTCACCAAATGAAGTTGTAAGTAATAAAACTATGTTATTTCTTTTGCAGAGATATCATGTTAGCCACCGGAAAATTGCCGCCAGACGCCCTTCCTGGTGATTTAGCAAGTCAGGATTGCATCCTAGGTCTGGAGTTCGCTGGCAGAGATTCAGCAGGCCGACGAGTTATGGGCATGATAGCAGCTCGTGGATTGGCAACGACAGTTTTGGCCGACCCTGGATTCATGTGGGAGGTACCAGACAAATGGACCTTGGAAGAAGCAGCTACGATTCCAGTAGTTTACGCAACAAGCTATTATGCCTTGGTGGTCAGAGGACGATTACGATCCGGCGAAAGTATTCTAATCCACGCTGGTAGCGGTGGGGTTGGTCAAGCTAGCATAGCGATAGCCCTACATGCTGGATGCACAGTCTTCACGACAGTCAGCTCAAAAGAAAAACGCGATTTCCTCAAGAAAACTTTTCCTCAGCTAACAGACAAACACATCGGAAACTCCCGAGACACCAGTTTCGAGCAGCTCATCCTCTCTGAAACCCAAGGTAGAGGAGTGGATCTCGTGTTGAATTCTCTTTCCGAAGAGAAACTTCAAGCGAGTGTCCGCTGTTTAGCAAAAGACGGTAGGTTCCTTGAAATCGGAAAGTTTGACCTTTCCAAAAACACAGGACTAGGAATGTCCTTTTTCCTGAAAAACACCAGCTTCCACGGAATTCTCTTGGATGCTCTATTTGACACCAACGGTCCTGAGAAGAAAGAGGTTGTCCGGCTTGTATATGAAGGTATTAAGAATGGAGCAGTGCGTCCTCTTCCCTCTACAGTTTTCACTGAGCAACAGATTGAACAAGGATTCAGGTTTATGGCTGCCGGCAAACATATTGGTAAAGTCCTACTTAAAATTCGAGACGAGGAATCAAAGAAAGTTGTGAAACCAGCTGTAAAAACCGTAGCTGCTATTCCCCGAACCTATATGAATCCAGACAAATCCTATGTCTTCGTCGGAGGTCTCGGAGGTTTTGGTTTGGAATTAGCCAACTGGGTGATCACAAGGGGAGCGAAGTACATCGTTCTAACATCTCGATCAGGAATTCGAACTGGATACCAATCACTCTGCGTTCGAAGGTGGCGGGAAATGGGTATCACGATTCAGGTTTCGACAACTGACGTCAACACTGAATCTGGAGCAGAAAGTCTTCTCAAGGATGCTATGAAACTTGCACCTGTTGGAGGAATATTCAACCTCGCTGCCGTTCTTCGCGATGCCTTAATAGAAAACTTGGAGGAAGGTCACTTTAAAAGCGTGTGTCTACCGAAAGTAGATGGCACGAAGAATTTGGACTCGGCCTCGAAGAAATACTGTCCAGAGCTCGACTACTTCGTCTGTTTCTCATCAGTTTCCTGTGGAAGAGGAAATGCTGGACAGACAAATTACGGACTTGCTAACTCTGCGATGGAAAGGATTATGGAACAGAGACAAGCTGCTGGCTTACCAGGTCTCGCCATTCAGTGGGGAGCGATTGGAGACGTCGGGCTGATCATGGAAATGATGGGGAACAACGAAACTGAAGTTGGTGGAACTCTTCCACAAAGAATGGCATCTTGTCTAACGACCATGGATTCCTTCCTTCAACAACCACATCCTGTTCTGGCCTCTATGGTTCTCGCCGAAAAGGAGAGAGCAGGAGACGGTTCTGGCCAATTAAATCTACTTGACGCTGTCGCTAATATATTGGGCATCAAGGACGTGAAGACAGTCAATATGAACAATAGTCTCGCTGATCTTGGAATGGATTCTCTGATGGGAACTGAAATTAAACAGACCCTTGAGAGGAATTACGATCTCGTTCTCTCCGCTCAAGAAATTCGAGTCCTTACGTTTAGCAAGTTACTTGTATTATCTTCTGGATCAGCGGAATCCAGCGAAGCAAATCTTACAGCTACTTCTGCTAATTCCATGAGTGAAAACGACCCGGATGAGTTCTTCTTCCAGTGTTCTGGAAACGAAATTGTACCAGTCAAATCTATGATTCAGCTACAGTCGAAAGTTAAAACTGGCGAACCAGTATTTGTGATTCACGCGGTCGAGGGAGTTGTTTCTCCTTTGAAGAGTTTGGCCAGCGAACTTGAGCGACCTGTTTGGGGTCTACAATGCACTAAGGATGCTCCTCTTGAGTCGCTAGCGGACCTGGCAACGTACTACATAAAGGAAATGAAGACTGTGAAGAAGCAAGGCCCTTACAGCATCATAGGGTACTCTTTCGGTGCTTGTGTTGGATTCGAAATGGCGTTACAGTTGGAGAAAAGTGGAGAGTCGACGGTCCTGACACTTCTTGACGGATCACCGGACTTCATCACGTTACACTGCCAAACGATTGCAAAGCAAACTGCATCACTTAATCCTGATCTACAAAATGGTACCTGTCAAAAGGCCCTTGCCTTTTTCACAAGGCAGCTTAACTCCGACATCAGTTTTGTAAAGGTAAAATTCTTTCCATTTTTAATTATTCAAACTTTAAATTGTGTCTCTCCAGACTTCACAGTCTGTCTCCTCTAACTATTTCCCCTAAAAGTTCTCTATTTTAGATGAAAAAGATCGAAAAGTCTCGGGGATTCGATCACTCTTGAAATCTGGTTACATTCCTTCCTCATATCTTTGAGAAATCTTTTAAAGTGTTTGAAATTTTTGTGAAAACTTTGGTATTTGGTATATTTTCATTATTCTAAAATATTTACAATATATGCGATCATAAAACTATAATTTTCTATTCTCAAGTCTATGTTTATAAATTAAATCATAATTTATTATTGACAAGTAAAAACGAAAGAAAACATGTTTTAAGCTTGGATTTATAAAACTATAAATCACATAGAAATCTTTTCTAGTCGATCAATGACTCCTTTCATATAAAATTAAAGTGCAAAATACCATCAATATAATAAATAAACTGAATATTAGAAAAATAAAATCATAATTTGAAGAATTTCAAGTTCCAATATAAGTTTTTTAGGGTTGGTACCCGTAGAAGTCCTGGAATTTTGAAAAGAGCCTGGAAATTTGTATTGCCATTTCTTTTTAAAGTTTTAATAATTATTTTAGTACTCTTCTGCTTATTTTACTAATTCATATTGATAAGAATTGATTAAATTACGTTCTAAAGATTTGACTGAACGCGATAAGCGTATTACTTGTCACTTTTTTACTATTACATATTAGTCTTTTTTTTACTATATTCAAAAACTTTGTCTAAACTCTGAACGCATGGTTCCTGGAATTTAGTCAATTTTACTATTTCACATTGTAATATAAGCAAGGAAAATAGTAAACGCGGCTATTTTATCTTGTAATATTTACTAAATTCCAGGAAAAATGCGTTCAGCGTTCAAATGCTGATTTTATGTACAGTACTGGCAGAAATTATCTACACGCCTATTTTTAAGCTGTTTCTAAAGTGCCCAATTTTGTTTAAATATTAAAATGAAATTTTCCCCTCATAAAAACACGAAAGTTAATAAAAGTATGCGCCTAATAAGCGCAAGTTGAAGGAAAAATGTAGAATTAATAATAATATATTGAAAAAGACGTCAATTTTCGATGTTTTCGGAAAATTGGAATAACTGAAGGGTAGAAATGCAAAAGGAGTCAAGCGCCAAATTTTCGAAATCGGTTTTATTAGCTCAAAAAATCAGATAAATTCTATTACACATGCCTGCCAAAGGATTTTTTTGGGGCATCATTTTTCAAAATTTGTGTTCTTGTATTCACAGTCCGAGAAGCTTTTCTAACCACAAAGTAAAAAATCAAATCTCATTTTTCTCGACACTGGCTAATTATTTTTAATTATTATTGGGTCCCTTCCGTTCAGCACTGAATAACCTAAAACCCAATTCCTCATTTTTTGGAAATATGCCAAATTATTACTGCTATCGTCATTATTTTGAAGTTGAAATGTCAGTTTTACAACCATTTCGAAGTCATAATTGGATTTTCAAATTTCGCGAAACTGCATGATTTTTTGTAAACAAACTTTTTGGAAATCAATTCGTCCATTCAATAGCTAGAATTCAAATTTTTAGTTTTTTCTTGAACTGCAAATTGACTCCACAATTATTGTTGAAAGATGATAAAAGTCGATACGGACCCAAAATCTAACCTTGCAACGTGACCTGTTTCATTCAATTTCTCGAAACCGGATAGCTTTTTGTGAGCAAACTTTCTTTAGTTCGATAGAGCATGAAAGTATCTCGAAAGTACTTTCTTATTTTTTTCTTAAATGGTCCCGCTGAATACATTACATGTTTTTAGTCTCTCCTGAAAAAAGTGAAAAATGGCGCTGGACTCCTTTTGCATTTCTACCCTAACTTTAGAAATAATCAACATTTTTCAAAAAGCCCTTCGGCTAATTTTAAAATTAATTCTCTATAGTATTTTGCTAATTTGTTTGTGCAAAAAAGTCGTAAAATTCCAAATAATACAGGCCGACAAAAATGACATATTTTTTGTACCCAAAGTCCGGATATCGCACATTAACCATTTCAGTTTCTCTTGCATTTGGGTACATAGTTGCAGATTTTTTTTAAAATTGGTAAATATGTATATATTTAAAAAATTTTCCGAATGTTTTTTGGAACAAGCTTGACCCTAGGTCAGAATTTAGGCACGAAAATTTATTCCAATATTTTGAAAAAATCTTAAAATCCTAATTTGACGTTTTTTCAATATCTTTTTATAAAATTGGCTTTTGCTTTCAACTGCGGCTTATTAGACGCAAAATTTAATTGCCTTTCGCATTATTGTGGGGGACAAAATTCATGTTAATGTTATAAAAATAAGGTACTTTATCAACAGCTAAAAAAACTGGCGTGTAGCTAATTTCCACCGATAGTTTAAAAGATATTTCCCGAAAATTATATTACAAGCAGTACAATGCTTTGACAATTATTTGAAATTACATTTTGAATACAATTTTTAAAAAAGTTATCCTAAAAATTTTTTTAAAGTTGACCAGGAAAACCTGAAAATGTCCTGGCATTTTGAAATCCGACTTCTGTAGAAACCAAGGTTTTCTTATTTTATGTTTAGAAATATTCTAAATGCCTGTGAATTCCAATCTCTGGACATTTTTTGGAATCTCTGGAAATCTTCTGGAATTTTTGGAAATATTTTTAAATCTCTTGAAATTTCTAGACATCCTCTGAAATGTCTTGAAATTTTTTTGAAATCTTTGTAATATTGTGAATTTTTTTAATTGTAAGATATTTTCGAAATGTTTGATCTATATAGTTCTGAAAATTTTAAGTTTCTATTTAAAATGTATTTTTATAGCTTTAATCATAATTTATTATTAACAAGTAAAAACAAGAGCAAAAACATTGAATAGGAATTTTTTCCTGAAAATAATAGGAATCCGGAAAACTGTCATTTCATTAAGAAAGTATAACAAATAGCCGAAAGCGAAATTAACAATTCTGTCACCTCAGATTTACTGCAACATATGCACTTCCTAGCTTCCCCTAGACGTCTGCCATTTCCCCTAAAATATTATTTAAGATCACTGTCAAGCCTTGACTCTCGTTCTAGTTTCACTTATTAGTACCATTATCATTTTTTTTTTATTTCAGGCATATAGCATATTAAGAGAGACTAAATCTGAAGAGGAATCATTAAATAAAATGTTGGAGTTAGTAGGAAATACTCCCTTTAATCCAGAAGACCTAAAAGTCGCTGGAATTTTGTTCTTCAAGAAGCTGCGGGCAGCGAATATGTACAAACCATCGAGCAAATATGACGGACCTATTACTCTCATCAAGGCCAAAGATAACTTCGTTTCCTTAGACAATGATTACGGCTTATCTGAGGTAAGTTCTTTGATAAAAAAATGTCAGCTAGTAAATTTCACATTTCTTCAATTCAATTTTTCATTTCAATTTCACCTAAGTAAAATATAAAAAAAGAAAATAATAACTGATTCGTTTTAATTCACAGATTTGCAGACAAACTGTAAGGATCGAGGAGTTGCCAGGAAATCACAGGAGTATCCTTTCGGGAGAAAGCGTTAAAAAATTGGCAGCACTCGTAAGAACATGAACACAAGTTATTCTAGGATAAAATAATTGTCTTAGGATATAGAAATTATCATCATAATCGAAGAACAGCGAGTTTATATCGTTGTTCCTCTTCTCAAACCCTTGAGCTACCATGTGTTGTATAATAATTTAGCCTGTCTTCTTGGCAATTATTATAAGCATTCGAAAGTAATTCAAGCATGTGTGACACTTCTTTTGTACAAAAATTTCTTCCCAGGAATCTTCGTTCGCCATTCCATTTATTACGTATAAGGCTTTATTTTCCCTCACATCGCGTCTTTGCGTACTTTTTTTATTCGCACGTAAAAAATGTATGTCGTGGAGATATTGGGATCCACCGCACTGCAGTACGCCATTTTTTAAATGCGGCTCAAATGTGAACTCATGAAAGCAGGTAGAACTTTTAAGAAGTGTTTTAATTTGTGCTTAAAACCAATTTTACTATTGTTTTCATAGTTTAAAACAATTAATAACTTGAAAAAAAAGATTTATCGGAAGCTTAAGTGTTAGATGTGGATTTTTCATTCTATACAGTGAAAAACACGTTTCAAATTAAAATACATCTTAAAAATGATACCTGGTCAGTTTTAAATAACTTTAAAAATAACGCGCAACCGTTCAACGACAGTAGCGAATGGATGGAAATCCTTTTCTATACGATTTTCAGATGGTTACCAGTGGACAGGTTTCCGTTTCTAAATTGTATGGAACATTTAATTCTAGACTCGTAGAGTGATATACAGTTGTTTTATTTTTATTTAGTTTTAGTAAAAACTTGCGTTTTAATGATACGCTTCGCGATTTAATACTTATGTACATTTATCAAAAAGTGCGAAAATCTACGATTTATTTAAAATGCATTTCTGAAATGCTTTATAAATTAAGAATACGAGTGAAATGAACAAAGTGGCTGTAAAATACACGATAAATTACTTTAGAGTATATTTTTTTAAGGTTCTTATTTCCGTTTCCCCATTTAGTTAGTAGTAATGTAGCATGTATGAAGACGATGTAAAAATGTATCACGTGCGTGTGTGTTGAGTTGAAAATGAAACGTGAACTATCTCGTATGACATTATCATATTTATTACTTTTGTTGGGTATGAATTATACTCTTGTATGAAATGAACTTGAACAATAAACGGAATACAACTACTATCAGTTTTGTTTCTTCTTTAATTCTCTAATTGAATATTGATCAGCATAATTTGATTGATTTCATTTTTCCACAAAAAACTAAGAATAAACTTCAACTTCTATGTTTAATTGTATGTCTATTTTATGTTTACAATTAGCCCTGTTTTCAAGAAGCACGCTAGTTATGACAAGGCGGATATGTCGAGAATTTTATTACTTTTAGATAAATGTCCTGCAAGCATACAAGTGATATTTTAAATAAAAAATATAACTCACATAATAACACTCATTGCATAATAACAGTGAATAGAATTTGTTTGTTGCAGGTATCATTTTAAATTAAGAAAGTGTGTTAAAACACATGGATTTAACAAGAGAATATTTCCGGGTAATGATTTTCGATAACAAATTAATATTTTTCGTTCTAGTTTTCGCGGTCGTCTATAGAAATATCAAATTTACGAAATACATATGCGTAATCCACCTGGCATACCTAAAATATTCGTATTTAAAAAACTTTCGGAATGCTCCTCGTATCAGGGACGTCTTTTTATAAAATTGATCAGTTTTTATCTATATAATTACGTGACACTCATAGGAGGGAGGCAAAGTTCAAAATTTGTGGAAAATTCAACTATATATGTTCTTGATTATTTATTTCTAGAGAAAAATTCTGAAAAATCTTACTACTTGAGAACTCGTATTAAGATATAAAATCATTTTTGATGAACTTATGAGTTTATGACAACATAAAAACTTGATACTAATTTTTTTAATTTACATTGATTTTCATATTAGCTTACTTAAATATTAACTAACTTAATTAATTGCGATGATCAAAAATTAGCAAATTATATTTATAGTAGAAATGAATGAAATAAAGTTTTTTTTAAAATTAATTAATTGTTAAACTGCATTTTTGCAAAACCTTGAATACTAATGGGCCCGAGCGTGGAGCTTTATATGGTGAATTTGTGAAGCTCTTCGCCTGGGGTGATTGCTAGAGAGATTGATCAGCGACCTGGGTCGGATCAGTGTTGCGGAACTACTACCCCACTTCTTGAAAATTTCTTATTTGCTTCAATCATTTTTTTGTTTAAACAATTTTTTAAAGAGATTTACTGTTTAATGGAAATGCGATAAAAAAATCTTATTTTTTGTGAATTTGTTCAAGTGTATCGCTTATCGTTAAATATTTGAATGTTATACAAATTCTTTGAATAATTAATATTTGTTGAAAATTTTGTTTCACATTGGTCACGAAAGCTTTTTTTTTTAGTAAGGTTTCATTCTACAAAACTTACGTTCCATTTTACCGTTCTGAAATTAATTCTTCAACTTTTTACTTTAAATTACACCCGCAGACTGATGAGTATTGGTCATCTGGGAACTGAATTTTATTTAATTTTATTTTATTTTATTTTGTAGAACATTTAAACATATAAGAATAAGCAACACACTTAACCATATGCTCAAAAAGATCAGATTTTTAATCTCAATTTATGACAATAATAATAACTCAGTACACTGATTTTAACAAAAACCGTTGCTCTTAACAATGACAAATTACCGCATTAACTACAGAAAAAGATAAATTTTAAACTTTTTGAATACATTTTTTTAAACAAAAGCATTATTTAAAAAATAGGAATTGGTAACATAATGGGATAGTAATATGTGAGTTACGTGACAAAGTTAAACTAGTTAAAAAAAAGTTTTTCTATCTCGCTTTAAAAAAAAGTTACGAGTAAATAATAATTAATTGCTTTAAACCTTTCAATGACTTGAAAGGGACAAATTTTAAGCAAATGAACATTATTTAAACATTTGAAAATTAGTTGAGAAATTCTTGAAAAAATTTCACTTGTCCAATAAAAATAATTTATGAAAAAAGTTGAAAAACAGAGCTTATATGTGTCACTGTTGGGCCAAATTATTATCTATTGTTTTATTATTATTATCATCTTTAATCATTAACGATATAATGTAATCATTATTATTTAGCGGAAATTATTGCCAAAATTATTTCCGAAAACAACAACTTTCCCATATTGCTTATGGGATTTTTCGAGCCTTTGTGGCACC
>CAKNXH010002245.1:321015-357822 GCA_932178445.1 Andricus quercusramuli | reverse complement strand
GGTGGCTTAATTGGTTAACGCTCCACTCGTGAAAAGTGGCGTTCCCGGTTCAAATCCGGGCTGGAGCAGATTTTTTCTCGTTTCACCAGAAAAAAAAATTATTTGACTAGTAGATCGGAATGTTTAACATCAAAAATTAATTAATTAATTTACCCTGGTCGACAAAATAACATCCTACATTATACTACTTTTATTGGACAGGATCTGCAACTTATATTGACAGTAGATCTTAAAAACTTTAAAAATTCACTTAAACTTGGTGGTTTCATTCTCTCTAAGGAAACTACATACGTCAACTCGAATATCTTGAGAGGATCAGGAGTGCTCTTAACTGAAAAACAGACTTCTGTTCCTGGAAAGTTTTACATAGTTTTGAAAAAGGAAAATTAGAGATTGGAACCAATTATTCTTCAAGATACTGAAAAGAACTTTCAGTGAGTAAAAGGGCTAAAAGCAGCAGTGAAGAAATCAGAATCTGAAGGGAAAAATATTATTGTGTTTATTCAGGGAGAATATCTGTTCGGTGAGGTTGAGCTTTATTATGAATAATATTAAGAAAATAAATTTAGTTCTAAAGAATCAATCTCATTTTTTATTTCTAGGTCTCGTCGGACTTATCAACTGTCTTCGCAAGAAAAGTGGTGGAATTAATTATATGGAAAATGCCTACATCAGTACCTTGCTGAGGGGAAATTTGATCATTTTATGCTGGATCCATCTTAAATTGCTCTAACTTTGCCTGTTTTTCATCAATTAGTTACGGAAGTGGTGCCATATACTACTGGACAGTCGAATTACGGACTTGCTAACTCTTCCATGGAAAGAATGGTGAAACAGAGTCAGTATGTTAGGTTTCCAGGTCTAGCAATTCTGTGGGGAGCCATTAGAAATATAGGGATGCTTCTAAAAACGATGGGTACCGAAGAAATTCCTGGCATAAAGAATTTGAGGTGTAAATCTGAAGATCAATTTTTCAGATATTGGAATAGACTCGCTGATGGGAATCAAGTTTAAACGAGTTATTCAGAGAAACTGCGATCTTCTTATCTTCTCTCAGGAAATTCGTGCTCTAATTTGGGGAAAATAATCTTTTATGTGGCAGTGTACGAAAAATATAAGTTTTTCACTGCATGAGAGAAAAATAAAGCTGTTTTTTTGGACCACCGTAATAAACATATTTGTGGAACGTAGGTTCTCATTTAAGAATCAATTTTTAACATCAATTTAGTATAATATAAACAATTTATTTAATATTGACCCTATACTCACAAATATTAAAATTAAAACCGTATCTAATACTGGAATGACTTGTGACAGTTATTAAACATACTTTTTACAGGTACATATTGGAATCTCAGTAGAATTATACATAATACAATAAGTGCTCTTACCATAGAAATACCTCTGATTTGTGAAACACATTCACTCCTCGAAACTAAGGCTTTTTGTGCAATTCTGTTTACACAAGCTGACTTTCTTGAGTTTATGTTTTTAAAGATTTTTTCAACATTTACTAAACAGGGACATTAACCTCGTTTCCGTTCTTTAAAGTTCGGTTCTTGATTAACCCCACAAATTAGATCTATGTATTCTCTTTATACACTTTCAACAGCAATGGACGCAAATCTGGGCCTTCAAGCGCGTTTGGACTCTGACGGAAACCTTGGATCGGAAATAGAAAATTCCTTGTCACAGGTAAAGGAGACGGTTAAAGCGTAACGTGTTCCGGACAAAACTTTTTCAACTAGGTGTAAATTTTCAGCACCTGATGTAAACATAGAAACTCTCCCTATAAACAATAAGAATAATTAATTATGTATTATGACCTTAACTCATTACTTAATTCATATATGTATATTAATCACCCAGGCCTCGGGTCGACTATAATACTTTAAAGAAAGTCGCATAAGTGAGATAAGTCGCACAGAATTTTGAAAAATTGATTTCTTTCGGAATACAGAGTAAATCTTTCAGACAAAGAACTCCAATTTGTAATATTTTTGTTTCTTTACGACAAAAATTAGATTGAACGCTATACATATACAAAAACACATAAAATAATAAATAACGTATACTTGAATTTTCTTCTTTCTAGAAAAAAATCTCCTGGATTTCCAAATTATATTCCTACAAATGAAATCGAGAATGAAATTAATTGTTAAATCCATTCAAGTTTTTTTGAAGTTATAAGATATACAAAAATGGTACAAAACAGTATTGCAAAGAAATGCTACTTACATTGAATTATTTTTAAGAATGTCTTACAATTTTACGGACGTCCAAACCTTAATTACTCTTCAATGAAAAAACTGATCAACGTCTAAAATATTTCTTTCTAAAACTTGAAACTTATCAACGTGCATTATTTTAAAATGAGACAAGCTTATAGTTTAAATGCATTTCGAATTAGACTTGCTTAAATAACAACATTTTGTTAATTTTTAGATTTTTAAATTAAAGAAATTTGGTTAATTTTTAGACTTTTAAATTAACAAAATTTTGTTCATTTAGAGGTTTTAAAATTCAGAATAATTTCAAAGTTCTAATTTTTCTCATTTTAATTTTTTTGAAAATCAAAGAATTTCTATTTTCTTTTCCATTTCATTTCGACCTTATTCTTTTCCAAACTCAAATAATTCATATTTCAATCCTTATTAATCGGGAAGAATTACTAATTTGAACCATTTTCAAAAAAATAGATAAACTTCCAAAAAATACGAATTTTCCACAAAATATTTTAATTTTTAACCAAATAGTTGAATTTTTAAGCAAAAAGACGATTTTTCAGAAGATAATTGAGTTTTCAGCCTGAAAAGTTTAAATTTCAACAAATAGATCGTTTTCAAGCCAAAAGGATATTTTTTTAAGAACATAGTTGAATTATTAACAAACAAAAAATTATTTGCATTTACAACCAAATTGTTTGACTTTCAACCAAAAGAGACGAATTTATTTTTAAACAACCTATTCTCAACCAAGAAAGACAACTTTCAATAGTTTAATTTTTAACCAAACAGACGCATTAACAAGTAAATAGTTTAACTTTCAATTAACAGAGGCGAATTTTCAACCAAATAAATGAATTTTTAATCAAATGGTTGTATCTTTATGCCAAAAAGACTAATTTTTTAGAACTTCACATTTTCAACAAAAAAGTTTATTTTCGAACAAGAAAGATGAGTTTTTAAACGAAAATGATGAGTTCTCTACGATAAAAGTGGAATTTCCCATTCAAAAAGATAGATTTTCTATTGAAAAAGGCGAATGTCCAACAAAATAGTTAAATTTCCCACCAAAACAAGATGAGATTTTACAAAATGATTAAATTTTCAAACAAATAGTCTAATTGATATCCAAGAGAACCAACATTCAACCAAAAATGGTTGATTTTTCTCATTGGGTCCTATTAATTTAGTTCGGATTTAAGCGAACACAAGAAAAAAGAGAGAAATTCTTGTAAAAACCACTGCTGGGGCTTGTAATTTAAAAAAATTAAAAATTTGAATATGGATTCACGAAATTAGAAATTTTTTCTAGTTTTGGATTTTGATTTGAAAGGTTTAATTCTGATTAGAATTGAAACTAAGTATAGCGAACTAATTAGCAAAGAAATTCGAAAATATTTTTAAAGGGAAAGTGACGAAATAGTGGCATTAGCGGCCAATTGTGAGAAAAGAGTGACATTAGTGGCGGAGCCCTAGGGGACACAGGAGCCAATGCCCCCCCCCCCCCCCTCCCGCCAGTAATCGACCAGGGAAGGGCAAAATATTGATTTGCCCCCCTCTGAAATCGAATGATCAGATTCATCGAATCGTTTGAATTTCTTCAAAAATCTGCATGAAACCTTTGTAAAATTATTTAAGTATTTGTGAAACTTTACTGAAAGCTTTGGAAATCTTTGGAATCTTTGCGAAATATTTGAAATCTTTGTGAAATCTTAGGAATCTCATTGAAATATTTGTAAAATCTTTCGAAATCTTTGCGAAATATTTGCAATATTTTTAAAATATTTGATAATACTTGTGAAATTATTGAAATCTTTGTGCACTCTTATTTGGAATTATTATTATTATTAATTATTTCTTATTTGCACTCTCTATCTGAAAATTTTGTGAAATAATTGAAATCTTTGTGAATTATTTTAAATCTATGCGAAATCTTTGTGAAATATTTGAAGAATTTTTGAAATATTTGGTAATATTTGTGAAATTATTCAAACAATTGAAGTCTTTCTAAAATCTTTGAAATTTATCCGAAATCTTTACGAAATATTTGAAATCTGTGTAAAATCCTTGAAATCCTTAAAAAGTAATTGAAATCGTTGTAAAATCTTTCTGATACCTTTGAAATATTTGGTATTATTTGTGAAATTATTAAATTAACTAAAGTCTTTGTGAAATCTTGTGAATCTATCCAAAATCTTTAAAACCTTTATGAAATCTTTAGGAAATCAGTGAAATCTTTGTGTAATCTTTTAAAGCTATCTGAAATCTTTGCGAAATATTTGAAATCTTTGTGAAACCTTTGGAGATCTTTGGGAATTTTTGCAAAATATTTGATAATACTTGTGTAATTAATGAAATGATTAGGAATTAACTAGAGTCTTCGTGAAATCTTTTTAATCTATTCGAAATCTTTGCGAAAACTTTTAAATCTTTATGAAATATTTGGGAAATCATTGAAATCTTTGTGCAATATTTGCGAAATATTTAAAGTATTTTTTAAATATTGGGTAATACTTGAGAAAGTGAAATCTTTGTGAAATTTTATAAATCTATTCACCCCTGTCCCCATCTAGGAAAAAAAGGCTCCGCCGCTTCTGCTATACACATTACATAGTATCCGTTTCAAAAAACAGCAACGTACCTTTTCTGGGCTCAATCGTTGAATTGGCACTATTTTTATCAATGAATACAAATCGACCTCCTTTGAATTCTTTATTATAGTCACTTAAGTATAATAGGGAAGTGTAATGGAAAGATTCGTACGTGACTTTATCTACATGTGGATGCCAATATTCGTCGTGGATCGTTTTGGCAGGAGCGTTTGTCATTCGTGAAAAGAATGTTGGTTTGGTTAAGAATATTTTATCCGAATCTACTCCAAAGTGATGCGCTATTGCGTGCTGTATTTTAGTTTTCACGACCCTGGATATTAAAAACGACATAATTACAATGTATTAATGAAAAACATCCTTAAAAGTATTTTTTATTTCTTCAGTAATGGACTATCCATAAATTACGCAACACATTTTTGGCCAATTTTTGGCCTCACCCACGTAACAACTGGTAATAAAATGGTTTGGACCCCCCCCCCCCCTAAAGCATATTTTTTGTAATTTTTTCTAATATTTTCAACTACGTCTTATTAAATCATTACTACCCGAGACGCCCGAATTGCCATTCCTTTTTTTTTATATAATGAAACATATGTTACACCTGTAAAAAATTGAATGAGTTTCCAAAAAATAAATCAGAGCTGTCATTTTTACTGTTTACAATTGAATCTTCAATTATGAATCTATAAAAGCGAATAAATTTTAATTTTAAATCTTCAAAATTTAACTAATTCAAAAATAGAATTCAAAATAGAATTATTTTCTAGTGTAGACATTAAATATAAAAGAGTCTTTAATTGCGAATATTAAAAATTGGAAAATTTTCCACTGATAATCTTCGGAATTGAACTACATATTAATAAAACAAACGTGAAAAATTACATGATTTTAAGCTGTAACTATATTAAACTAATGAATTTAATTGCAAATCTTCACAATTGAACTACTATAAAAAAAACAGTTCTAAATTACATAACTCTGGAATAAAAATCTTCAAACTTGAATTATTTTCAATTCTATATGTTCAAAATTCAAGAATTTTCAATTGTAACTTTTCAAAGTTGTAGAACTTTGAATTATAAATCTTTAAAATTAAAGTTTTTAATGTTTTAAATTTATAATTTGATGAAACTTTTTAAGTTTTAAAATGAAAAATTCTGTTAATTTTATGATTTACATTAAGTGCAGTAAGAATTTCTTTAATTTGGAAGACAGGATTGAAAAGTATTGTCTTTTGAAGCTTTCATTGAAAATCTTAAAAACTGAAGAATTGTTCATGATACATTTTATAAATTGAAGTAAATAGTAAAAAAACCATTAAATTTACATAACTTTCAAATATAAATCTTAAAATTGAAAAATTTTCAATTCAATATTTCCGAAACTCAAGAATTTTCAATTGTAAATATTTACAATCGAAGAGTTTAACATTTTTTAAATTTATAATAAAAAATGGTGTAATTCTGATAATTTACATTTAAAATTTTTCAATTTTGAAAACTTCGAATCGAAAAGTCTTGATCTTCAATCATCAAAATCATCCAAATTTGAGAATTTTTATTTATACAAATTTATAAAAATACAAAATATAAATGAAGGGTAAAAATTGAAAAGGAGTCAAGCGCCATTTTTCACTTTTTTCAGGAGAGACTAAAAACATGTTGTAAATTCAGCGGGACCATTTAAGAAAAAAATAAGAAAGTACTTTCGAGATACTTTCATGCTATATCGAACTAAAAAAAGTTTGCTCACAAAAAGCTATCCGGTTTCGAGAAATTGAATGAAACAGGTCACGTTTCAAGGTTAGATTTTGGGTCCGTGTCGACTTTCAACATCTTTCAACATTAATTGTGGAGTCAATTTGCAGTTTAAGAAAAAACTAAAAATTTTCATTCTAGCTATTGAATGGACGAATTGATTTCCAAAAAGTTTGTTTAAAAAAAATCATGCAGTTACGCGAAATTTGAAAATCCAATTATGACTTCGAAATGGTGTAAAACTGACATTTCAACTTCAAAATAATGACGATAGCAGTAATAATTTAGCATATTTCCAAAAAATTAGGAATGAGGCTATTCAGTGCTGAACGGAAGGGACCCAATAGTAATTAAAAATAATTAGCCAGTGTCGAGAAAAATGAAATTTGATTTTTTACTTTGTGGTTAGAAAAGCTTCTCGGACTGTGAATACAAGAACACAAATCTTGAAAAATGAGCCCCCAAAAAAATCCTTTGGCAGGCATGTGTAATAGAATTTATCTGATTTTTTGAGCTAATAAACCCGATTTCGAAAATTTGGCGCTTGACTCCTTTTGCATTTCTACCCTTCAAATACAAAGACAAAGAAAAATCCTTCGAAATTACATCTTTGTAAATTATGCATTAAAAATTGAGGAATCTTCAATTGCAACTCTTTAAGATAGACCCATTTCAAAAACATGTTCAAAATTTCATTACTTCAAACTATAAACATTCAAAATTAAAAAAGTTCGCGAATTTTCAAAATTATGCATCTTCAAGATGGATCAGTGTCAAAAATGAAGAATATTAGAAAGATTTAGAATACCAGAATAACTCAGAAAAACTTTTGTTTTTAATTCGAAAAACCGTTTCTTCAACATAATTTATTTTAACGTAATCGTATGAAAACCGATGTAGCTATTTTGATATTTAGTTTAATTATAATTATTAATTATATTTTGTAGTGCTAGGAGAACAATTACCATGTAATGAAACGAGATTATACAACTATCAAAACACTTAATGTTATATTTTTAACAACAATTGAGAAAATTGAAATTCTTTACTTAAGGTTTTAGATATTTTTACTTCCTATTTAATCTGTCGTCAAATCTAGAAATGTATATAACCAAGTCTAAGGGCATATTTAGTCAATAGTGCAAAGCCAATGCCATATGAAAAATTTTGAATAAAGGGCGTAATAATAATTTCAATGATTGTAAAAAAGACTTTGACTTATGGATATTTTTCTAAAAAATGTTGAAAAATATCAAAATAATAATCGAATTATACCAATTTTCACGTAACATTTTTCTGTCCTACTCCCTTCCACGAAAAAAGTTGTTACGTAATTTATGAAAGGCCCCTAATAACTTACTTATAAATAGCAAAGTCTGCATTATTGAAAATTTTCCTCGCTTCTTTTAATTCATAAATATTAATAAATCCAGTGCCTTTGCTTAAAGCACCAGTATGGAGATCCAGAATGCTAGCTCCTCCATCAGATCCTCCTAAATTCAAACCACTCGTTGCTAATTTTAATAATACATCAGTTTCAGTTGCCGAAACTAATTTATCGGTGATAACTCTTGCACATTTTTCGGGTAGACATCCAGGATATTTATCTGTTTCTGCTTTATAACTCTCTGAGCATTCGACATTTTGAGTACGACTCATTAAAATGTCTTTTTGTGATGCCAAAGAGATTTCTTTTCCACTTTTAGAATTGTACCATACGATGAAGAGAATCCCAAAAATCATAATACCCCGAGACCAAACTCTTTGGTATGGAAAAGTCAGTATTGGTCCATATTTTCTGGAATAAATAATATAAGATCGAATCCATTTCAAATCAGGCAGGCTCTGCACTTGAAGTTGTAGAATTTTTCGTGGACAAAATATATTTGCGAACAAAAATTTGTCTACGAAGTTATGCGTATTTTAATGTTGTGCTTTGTTTTTCAAAAAATACAAAAAATTTTTTAAACCTCTATAACTTTTTACCCTATCGCAATATTTGCGGTTTTCTTTCTGATTCTGACGGCGGTTTTTCTGAAAATATTAGAAGACAATTCTCGCAATAAACCCACCCTTATATCTTTTGCCAATTTTTCATTGCATTTATACTTCCATAAGGAAGACATCCTGTGAGTATTATGTTCTTTGAAAAATATCTCTTGCTCTTTTGTGATATCTTGCATCGTTTACGAGAAAAATTCAAAAATTATATTTTTAGAAAAAAAAATTCTTCCGGCCTCAAAAATGGCTAGCCTGCATAAACCTGATAGGAAGCCTATCTTCTATTAGCAGAAACTTTTCAAAAATACTGAAAAGAATAAAAAAGGTGGGATTTTCCAGTAAATATTTTTTTCTTGTTTTCAACATTTGAAGAAGAAAATAAAAAAGATTTTCTGGAAAAACCCACCTTTTTTAGTTTCCGCCATACACTTTTTGTACAATTTCTGTTTACGCAAGGAAAATATCTTACAATCAGGTTTATGTGGCAAACAAAAATTGGCAAAAAATATAAGTTTGAGTTTTTTGAGAAAATCTACTTTTATATTTTTAGAAAAAAAACCGCAGCCAATATGTCAATTTAAAATATTTCTTAAATTATTCAGCGGATTTCAAAAGTACACAATAGGTGATATTAAAATCAGGCTGAAAACGATAAATATCTGAATTACGTCAAAAGTTACAGAGGCTTAAAGAAAAAAAAATTTTAAACAAGGCACGAAATGCAAATACGCATAAGTTTGTAGATTTTTTTTGCAAATCGAAAACATATGTATTGCCTAATTTACTTTAAAAAGCAACATATTTCATCCCTGAGAGATTCTGCGACTTCAAGTGTAGAACCTGCCTGATTTGAATTGTTTTAGGTCTTAAAAAATAGAAAAACTAATTTTTTAGTAATTAATAATAATAATCGACAAAATTGAATTAATAATTAGTAACTGATATTCTTGAAATAAAGAAGAAGCCTTTAACCTTTTTGACTTCTGACGTTGGTTTCAGTGGTTTCAGTAAAAATAATCAAATGGCTCAAATCTATTACAATTATAATTTTTTAATGTTAAGCATGAGTTGAGTCTTTAACCTTTTTAGTTTATTATATGAAAAAGTTAAAATTATTTCAAATATTATAAAAGTTGTGTGACTTCTTCATTTTTAAATATTTTGAAACTGTAAATTGAACAATTTTATATCTTACTTAATCAGCTTTCAGTTTGAAACTTTCAACATTAAATTATTTCAAATTGGAATTCTTTAAAATTAAGCAGCTTTGAATTAAAAGCATTCAAAACATGATCATTTTATATCGAAACATTGAAAATGGTTTGGTTTAATTTTTAAATCTTTCAAAACTGTATCGTTTGAAAATAATTGTATTTTATAAATGAAAAAATCATTGAAAGCAATGATTAGTTAAGTAATTAATTTTAACCTGCAATGTCCACAGTTTTATAGTTTGAATTTACATTAACACAATATTGTAAGCTTTCAATATTTTGAACTAAAAGCCTAAATAAATAAATTTGCCTGCGTTAAATTTTTTGATAAAAAATGGAACCCAAAAACGCAAAAATTGTGGAAAATAACAATCAAATTTAATTCTTTGAAAATTGTAGAATATAAAACTGAGCGCGCTTTTGTTCTTGAATGAGGATTTAAAATTAAACAATTTTAAAGAAAATATATAAAATTTGAAGGGTTTGAATAAGAACATTTTTTAATTTAAATGTCTGAAAATGGTACAATACAAATTTACAGTCTTTGAAATTTAAAATTCATCATTTTAGTTGAAAATGCATCTCTTTGGTTGAAAAAACGTGTTTTATTTTTGTTGAAAATTAATTTTTTAAACTGAAAATTGAACTATTATAGCTTTTTGGTTGAAAATTTAACTACTTGGTAGGAATTTGAAAGTATTTGGTTCAAAATTCAGGTATTCTGTTGAAAATTCGTTTTTATTGTTGAAAATTAATTTTTTTAACTAAAAATTTAATTATTACTATTTTTCAGTTGACAACTCAACTATTGTGTAGAAAATTCATCTATTTTGTTAAAAATTCGTATTTTTTTGTAGAAAATTAATCTTCTTGGTTGAAAATTCAACAGTTAAATTTGACAGCGACGAATTTGCTACAACGTTCAACAGTGAAATTTTTAACAGGCAAATTTTCCGCAAAATGCAAGAGTTGAATTTTCAACAAACGAATTTTCTACAAAATTCAACTGTTGTATTTTCAACAATACTACGCATTTAAAATTAAAAATCACTCTTTTTTACAAATTGCAAGTCGACAATTTCCAAAGAACTTTTAGAATTGAAATTTTTTAAATTTGAATTGCTGAAATTGGTACATAATCTCATTAACAGCCTTTGAAATAAAAAATCCACATCTTTCAAATCTTGAAGAATATAAATGGAAAAATAATATAAAATTTGTAAACAAGCATTAATAACTGAATATTTTTAAATTAGCTTTCCAATTTACCATTCTCATATTCAAATTAATCTGGGGAAAAACATTAGTCGTAAAAATAAAACCATGCAAGAGCCATGTATTCAAAATCGAGTTACTATTTTTAATTTAATAATGCTTCAAAGTGAACGTTTCAAATTCATTGTCACTCAATTTTTTTAAGTGATTAAAGTGAACAATTTAAACTTGCAATCATAGTAATATTCTTTTATATTTGTATCGTATTAATTGCTAGTTATACATATTGAACACATATCAATTTTAGAGATTTCGAAATAAACTATTTTAATGAGAAGATTTAAAAAATGAACAATTTCAGACAATTAAAACTTTTCTAAATCTAAAAACTGTCAATATTTATTATATTCAGTTTTGATTTTATAAGACTGCTTATGAAAAATAATATGTATTTCAATGAAGGTAAGGTAATAGAGAAACTATATATTTCCATTCCCATTGATAAGATAAGACTTTTAATTCAAGGCCAAGATTATTTACATTATTTATCAGGATCATTTTCTAACCTCAAATTCTTTTTCCGGATAAGTAAGAAGAAAAAACAGAGTATGAAATTCACACATCAGTCAGAAATATATATGAGTAAAAATTTAGTATTGCTCATATAGACTCGTATCATACTAAAAAAATTCAAAATTTAATGGAAAATGGATAAATATAGTAAACATTGTAAGCTTACGGTTTGACTGTTTCAGTTTCAGGCTTAGAATCACTTTCTTCATGTTTTGTTTTCTCAATAACCTGTTTTTCTTTTTGTGCGTCTTTTCGTTTCACTTTTTTCTTTTCTTGTCCCATTTTTATTTCAGGAGAACTGTCTGAAAATTGATCAATATACACCTTTCTGACACAATATGGACAATCAATTTTTTAGGCACTGTTAGGCACGTCGTCTGCTACGTTGACAGCCGAACGCCGAAGTGCCGGAAGCGAAAAGGTTTAGTCCAAAAATAGATATCCAATTAGTAATTTTAGGTGAACTTAAAGATGAATTGATTATTAATTTTTTTAAATTTCTCATCACTTTCCGTATTTAATTGAATTTATCAATAATTTAATTCTTCCAGAGTTATGATTTTGATAATAAATTTGAATAATCACGCTTTGCGCATGCGTAAGCAAAGGCGGCTTTTTTAAATTTGAAACAATATATTTTTTAGTTTAAAAAAGGTATTTTAATTACTTTCAAAGTAATTTTTAATTGTTGAGGTTTATTTATTTCCAAACTATTCTTTGAACCTTAACGTTATTATAGATTCAAAATATTAATTATGCACGAATTTCCGAAATTCATTTCAATTAGGGTATTTATAAAAAGCTGATTTTATTTAGTTGTTAGTTTATTATAAAATAAGGATTATTATTTCATGTATTCACAATTTATCAATCATGTATGAAATATAAATTTTACTTCCATTATTATTTAAATTCAAAACTAAATATTATTATATTATTTATAATATGGAGTCCACATTTTAATAACATAATGAATATAATGAATATAATCATTATTATTTTGCATTAGTTCCTCAATAGTCGTAAATAGTGACACCAGCTGTCTTAATACGGGGTTTTTAATTTCAATAGTTTGTCGACTTGTTGTCATGGATACAAAAAGTATGGCTGCCAGCTTGCCAGTTCACAAGTGACAGCTGCCCGAGAAGGTAGAAATTCTATCGGAAAGCACATTTTCTACCCGTATGTAAATTATTTTCATTTCTTAAAGACACTTTTAATTTATTTTGCAATTTCTTTGAGGGCCAAAAATCGAATTTATTTTTTTTAAGCAAATTCAAACGACTTCAGGGTGGAAAATAAATATTGATGTTCAAAACCTTTTGAAATATCGTATGACGTGGTAGAAAATAATTTTATTCATTATTTTATGTCATTTATCATTTATATTTACATCTTCTAAAATTTAAAGAACTTTAATGCATAGATTTTTTAATTGCTTGTAAAGCATCAAATAATAATAATAATAATGATATAAATGAAGAATATAAACTCTATAGAATGTAATTGTTTATCTATACCACGTCACCATTTGAGTTCATAAAAAACTGGTGAAACACAGAGATTTCATGTAATTTTGATAGCGTAATCGAATGACTACTAGTTCTTCCATATGTCAGAAAAAAATTTTTTTCAACAATTTGAACAATAATTTTTGAAAATCTAATAGTTTTTGCGGTATTCTTTTCTGAAGGATTTTATTTAAAAATATTTTCTTTCAAGTTTCGAGAAATTGAAGAAATTATCATGAAAAGTCCAATATCGTTTTATAGTAACGATTTTATCAAATTAATTTTTCTCTGTCACGTCTCCTATTTGTCTCTTACCATGTTTCTGGTACTTCACTGACATATTTCATGTTAATTATAGTGTGAAAAATCCATTAAAAACGAAATGTTTTCATGGCACTTACATGGTCGTAACCGCAGGCAAAATTTGATGAGCATTTTCTCGAAAAGTATTAACTTTTCCAAGTTTTTTTCCTATAAATTTATAGAGCTCCATAAGCTCTCGAAAGTGCTTTCTTATTATTTTTTTTTCTTCAAATAATTCGAATTTTGAGAACGTTTTTTATGCTAACCTGAAACTTTCATTCTTGGCCGTGACATCCTTTACTGTTTATACTTTTACATACATTCTAAATTTAAAAAATCGATATTCTTTTTTTTCTGATTATAACTTTTATTTATAGAATAAAATATTAAAGCTTGTGTCATTAAGCCAGTTGCAACAATTTAAAAATAAAAATGTATATTTCGAGAAGGAAAACACTTGCACAAAATTAATTATTATTAGTGAAAAAATATATGCATATATTATATGCACAAAATATGGACTCTAAAATTAAAATTTGAAATGGCCTACAATTTACTATTCTACTAATTTTAATGAAGTTGATGTGCCTTATAAAAACGTCAGTCTGTGACATGCGAATTTGAAATCTGCATGGTTATTTGCAGTCGTAAAAATATCAGTAGTTCGTATTCAGATTCTCTACCCTTGCACATTTAAACTCGAAGAAATTGTATTTGGGATATACATATATTTTTTTATATGTATATGTAATATGTATTATGTATACAAACTTATATGTATATTTTACGACAGTCATAGAAGGAGCGCAAGGACTCCTTTGGTAGTAAATTCCTCGACTAGAGAAAATCTATATTCTCGCATGTCTAGCCTGGATGAGATTAGGAACATGCAACTGTAAGAAAATGCTAATTTGAGACCCCAGTTTAATACGCAGTGTCCCAGTTTGATTAACTTTACCAAAGTGAGCAATAGTTTTGGGCAAGTCGCTAAAAAAAAGTTGCACAAATTCGCAGAAAAATTAGGGCCAAAACGGATTACTTAAATGAGAAAATTCGAATTTCAATATCCTTTAATTAAACACAATTGTTTCTTTTGGAAGAATTGGGTTCTTTTTCCTTTTCAAAACATTAAGGGCCGTTCAAGAACTACGTTACGCTATTTTGAACACTTTTTCCACCCCATGTCTTCTCCCCTGCTGGAAGTAGAAAGATTGAAAAAGATAGAAATTAGGGGATAGGAAAATATAGAACAATTCTATCTCTCTCAATGAGTCGCTTTGCATTCCTAAAACGCTATATTTTCCTATCTCCAATCTCAATCATTTTTTATCTCTTTCTCTATCTTTCCTGACCGAGGACTCTGACCTTTTTCTACCACTCAGACCCTCTGATTATTACGAATTTTAATTTTTTAAATCTCTTTCTCTATATTTTATAACGAAAAATTGTGTACTTTTATCCTTCTCTATCCCTGAAAATTCGGGAATACATCGAAAAGATAGGGAATTGATTTAAAAAATTAATTTGACTTTGACCACGTACACTCAAAGAAATGTTTGTTTGATTCAAACAAATATTTATTTGATCCTATATCAAAGATAGAATTTGTTTCATTCAAATAAAATTTGATTGAGTTACACAATAGTGTGTGGTGCAATATGATGGGATAGGATGAGCTAGAGAAGAGGGTGTTAAAAAAGACGAACGTGAATTTGGATTGAAAAAATAGATAGAAAAAGATAGACTTTGATAGATGTAGTATAGGATGAGATAGAGAAGATATATTGAAAAAGATAGAAATTGATAGATGTAGGATACGATGAGATAGTGATGAGGAGATTAAAATACGTAGACGGGAATTTAGATTGACAGAGAGACAGAAAAGAATTGACGTGGATAGATTAAGGATATGATGGGATAGAAAAGAGAAGATTAAAAAGGTAGACGTGAATTTAGATTGACAAAGAGATAAAAAAAAGTAGACGTTAATAGATGTACGGTACGATGAGATTGAGAAGAGAATATTAAAAAAGATATACGGGAATTGAGATTGACACAGAGATAGAACAATTTTGACATGAATAGATAAAGTCTAGAATGAGGTAGAGTAGATAGTATTACAAAGATATACGTGAATTTAGATTGAAAAAGATAGACGTGAATTTAGATTGAAAAATAGATAGAGAAAGATATAGATATATGTACGAAGAGGTAGGGAAGAAGAGATTGAAAAAGATAGACGGAAATTTAGAATAACCAAAACATAGAAAAATATTGACGTGGGTAAAGGTTAGAATGAGATAGGATGAGATAGAGAAGAGAGGATTAAAAAAGATTGACATTTATAGATGTAGTATAGGATGAGATAGAGAATAGAAGATTGAAATAGATAGACGGGAATTCAGATTAACAGAGATAGAAAAAAGAAGATTGAAAAAGATAGACGAGAATTTAGATTGGCAAAGAGATAGAAACAGGTAGACGATAATACATATATGATACGACGAGATAGGGAAGAGGAGATTGAAATGGATAGACGGAAATTTAGAATAACCGAGAGATAGAAAAATGTTGACGTGGATATACAAAGGATAGAATGAGATAAGATGAGACAGAGAAGAGAGGATTGAAAAACATGGATGTTAATTTAGATTGAAAAATTGACAGAAAAAGATAGACATTTATAGATGTCGTATAGGATGAGATAGAAAAGAGAAGATTGAAATAGATAGAAGGAAATGTAGATTCACAGAGATAGAAAAATATTGGCGTGGATATATTAAGGATATGATGGGATATAAAAGAGAAGATTAAAAAGGTAGACGTGAATTTAGATTGGCAAAGAGATAGAGAAAGATATACGTCGATAGATGTGTACGAGAAGGTAGGGAAGAAGAGATTGAAAAAGATAGACGGAAATTTAGAATAACCATGGGATAGACAAACATTGACGTGGATAAAGGATAGAATGAGATAGGATGAGATAGAGAAGAGAGGATTAAAAAATATAGACATTTATAGATGTAGTATAAGATGTGATAGAGAGGAGAAGATTGAAATAGGTAGACGGGAATTCAAATTAACCGACTAATTGAAAAAGAGAAAGACAAGAGGAGATTGAAAATGGTAGACGAGAATGTAGATTGACAGAGAAATAGAAATATTGACGTGCATAGATAAATGATAGGATGAGATAGAAAAGACGATATTGAAAAAGATAGATGTGAATTTAGATTGACAGACAGATAGAAATGGATACATTTTCTCAATCCCCCTCTCCCCTTTTAAGTCAAATTTTTTTCTTCGATTTCATTTGATAAACACCTAAAATTAAGCACAAAGGATACAGACATAATATTTAAAGACACTTCTAAGCCGAAACGCTCAACATTTCATGTAGAAATATATTGAATTTTCATAAAAATAGTTGAATTTTCAACCAAAAAATATTAACTTTTCACCAAAAGGGATGAATTTTCAACCAGAAAGTTGAGTTATGAAGATAAAAAATTTAATGATTTAAAAAACAGTTGACTTTCAAACCCGAAAAGAGACGACTATTCAACAAAAATATTGAATTTTTCACCAAGCAGTCAAATTTTCAACCTACAAGAAAGGATTTGCAAGCAAATGATCGAATATTTAAATCAAATACAGTATAATTAATATCAACCACAAATATTTTAAATAAAATAGTCGAATCTTCAAGCAAATAATCTGAATTTGCAACAAAGCAGATGTATTTCCGAACAAGATATTAACTTTTTAATAAAATAGATGAATTTTCAAAAAAACAATTACATTTTTAAAAAAATAGTTGAATTTGTAACCAGAGTTGAATTTTCGAACTACAAATATGAATTTTCATCCAAATAATTGAGTTTTCGACAACGGCAAACAGATGTATTTACAACCAAATAGCTGAACTTTCCAGGAAAACGGACAAATTTCAACAAGATAGTTAAATTTTCAACCGAATAGTTGAACCTTCAACCTATACAAAGATAAATTTTCAACCACATAGTTTAATTATGAAGCCAAAAAGACGATTTATTAAGAAGAGAGTTGAATTTTCAATCAAAAAGGACGAATTTTCTCTTTCAATTGGGATAGAAGATTATGTCTTTGAAATATGTCTTTTGAAAGACATATTTCCAACATAACAGTTTAATTCTGAAATAAAATAATTAATTTTTCATCAAAGTAGTTGAGTTTTTAACAAAATAGTCAAATTTTCAACAAATTAGCTGAATTTCCATAAAAAAAGATTACTTCTCAGCGAAAAATATAATAGTTGATATTTCACCTAAGAAATCAAAAACAGTCGAATTTAACCGCAAAGATGAATTCTCAATAAAGGATGTAATAGTTTGATATTTCAACCACAAAATATTAGAATTTTAAATCTTTTCTGCAAAACAGTTGAGATTTCAACCAAATATAGTTGAATCTTCAACTGAAAACGAACAATTACCAAGCAAAAATGGAATAGTTAAATTTTATGTTGAAAAAAGTGATTATTAACTAAAAAAAAAAGAATTTCCAACAAAACAGTTAAATTTCCAACCAAACAGATCGATCTTCAACTAATAAAATGACTTTTGAACAAAGTAGTTTAACTTGAATTTTCAACCGTTGAATTTTCAATCAAGAAGATTAATTTTCTACCAAAAAAATGTATTTTACAACAAAATACATGAGTTTGCAATATAATATTAAGCTTAGCTTTCAACCACGTTTTTCAATTTTTGATAAAGAATATTAATTTTTTACCAAAAAATTCTAATTCACAACATAATACAGAAATTTTCAACCAAAAAAGAACGATTGTCAACAAAAAAGTTCAATCTACACCAAAAAGAAATGAATTTTTAATACAATATGTAGCTTAACTTTCATCCAAATAGTTAAATTTTCAACCATCAATTTCTAATCAAAAATAAAATTTTCAGTCCAATAGTTGGATTTCTAAGCAAAAGAGATGAATGCTAAACCAACAATATAATAGTAGACTTTTCAATGAAAATAAATTAACTTTAAACGAAAAATTGTTTGATTTCCTTATTAGAAGCTTATATTAATTCAATTCGAATTCAAGCGAGGAACGAGAAAAGTTTTTTGTAAACAAGATAAAAAATAGGAGCTTTAAAAAAAAGGGATTAAGGGGTAACACCACTCTAGGATTTTGGAAAAATCGATTTTTTTTTTTGGCTGAGGCAATACTTTGGGATCATAAAAACAATATGAAGTATGGTGCAGGCTTCGCAGATTAGGTGTAAAAGAAATGTCACGGATTTAAGTGCTCGTAAAACTTTAAACGCGTTTTTCCCAAAACCACAGTAATCCCCGCCAGCCCTCACCGTGTGACATATTTTTTGAACAGCCCCTTAATTAATTGCTCATTTTCTAGACAAATTAATGAATTATTAAGCATTTTCTGAAACCCTGATATTCGAGACTATTACACAAATTCTGTAACCTTCCTATTTATTTTAATTCAAAAATAAGTGAATTCAATGAGCTCTACAATAAAATATAAATATTAAAATAAACAAAATACATTTGAAAAAATGATAGTGATAACTGAATAAGGACCAGATAAGGTTGGTACTTTATTACATTTAAAATAACGTATTCGAGGTGCCAACTTCAAATGGTCCTTATGCAGTTGTCATTCTCATGTCTTCAATTTCTTACAAATTTCTCATTCAGGAACCGAGATTTAATTCAATTAAATTATAAAAAAAATTGGAATAAACAATAACGAATTCAAAATTTAAAACTTTAGCTCAAACATTTTTTAATCTAGTCAAAAAATACTTAAGTAAAGTTAATGCTTTGAATGTTGTGCCTAATTAAATGCTTCAATTAATTAGCTGCTAAGATTCCTGTTTATTAGACTGAATGTCTTTTTAAATGATAGTTTTGAATTAGAAAATATAAAATTATAGCAATATCCACACCATTAGGAAACTTAGTATCGATCTGTAAATAATAACCTGTCATAAGCGTTCATTAATGTCCTTCATTTTCAACCAACGAAAAGTTTGCCTCTCGATATACCCGTAGGTATATAGAACAGAAACCTAATATTTACAATTTGATCAATATAATGAGACCTCCTCCTTCTGTATTTTAATGGACGAAACCATTAACCCTAATTTAAAAAATTAAAATTCCGACTATAGATTTATAAGTTAAAAGGCTTTTGGAAGAAAAAATCTTCCAAAATTGAATAAATCTGCTAGTGTTAAATTTATTAAATAATTTGAAATGCTACAAGTATTAAGGGATAATTTAGCATTGATGATTAGTAAATATCAAACAATAAAGAACAATAGTTAATCATGGCTTGTTAAATAATTAATAATAAATTCGCATTTTGAGAAAGATATTTTTAATTTTTTTTTTAATTCATCACTTTCTGCTCGAGTTTGTATATTTGTTGTCATTTAATTATTATTAATTACAACAGAGTTGAAAAATCATCTTAAAACAGGGACCTAAGGTACAATATTACAAATATAATTTAATATTCAAATAACGCAGTATTCGCAAAATTGTTTGCTCCTGACATTTATTATCACAAAAATACTGTAGTAACGAATGATCATCAAAATTCAGAATTTTTTATTTCTTCACTCAAAATGTAAGGTGATGCAAATTTAATATAAGAATTGTCAAATAAAATACGTATATTTGTATATGAATCAAAATAAATTTAGTGAGGCAAAATAACCATCTAGAGCAATATATTTTATATCTTGGAATGTTGAATGTACATTCTCAATATCAAGAGTAGTTCCATATTTTTGAATATATTAAATTATTTATATTTATTTCATTCACTGTATGTAAAAAAAACGAACATACACAGCATTTATACATTATAGTTACATACAAAGTTATACTTCTTTTGAATTTAAGATATTCAATTTTTATTTTTTTCTAGATGACGAATCCCTTAACTTTTAAAATTCACAGAAATTTTTTCTCAAAACGAACAGAATATGGCGTCGATTTTTTTTTTAAAGTGGAAGGTTGAATTTTCGTGATAAACTGATATTCTTGTCCTACATTCGATCCTATTTTTTAGTATTTATTATAGTGGAAGTAATATTTATAAAAATATCATTCAACTCATAATTATCATTTCGAAATTATTCTAGTTGATCCTACCTGAACTGAAAATAATGTTAGTCACTTTTATACTTTTTACCATTATAGAAATCTCATGTAGTAAACTACCTAACTCCATTGAACCTAATTGTACTGGAGAGATAGAAAACCCTTTCAGGGCAATATTTTGCAATAGATTGAGATACTTTTTGGAATTTGGAGGGTCAGTTTAAGGACAAAAAAAGGTCAATGTCAAAAAATGAATACAGTGACGTATGCATTCTGGAATTTAGTAGAAATTTCGTTGAAGTTAGGATGGTTTAGCCAAAGATATTTCTTTGGTTTAGTGTTCCTTGATATTATATTGAAAAAATACAGCAAATCGCTGAGGAAATGATGCGGAATGAATATTTATATATTTTTCACAATCAAACAACAATTAATTGATGAAAACGGATTATTTTCACAGATATTCATAATACTTTTACTATTAACTATCAAAGATACATTTTTTGAAAGACTATAATTAGGTTGGACTTTGAAAAACAATTCAATAGTTTCCATGTATTCTAAACTTGAATACTCAAATTTTCCAAACATTTCACATTTGATTAATTAAATTATTTTGGAAAAAAATAGTTAAAACCTAAATTTTTCAATTAAATACGTGTATATCAGCATTAAGAAAGAGTTATCTACACGAAACTCAATTCTGTTAAAAAGTGTAGTTAGGTGGTTTTAACTATAATATTATTTAATATAAGCTTTAGTCTTGCTCAGTTGCGCACAATTACACACGGTATATACTTTATGAGATGTGCATGCCGGTTTCTTAAATTCATGAAAACTTTGTTTTTACATATAAAAAACAGTAGTTTAACTCCAAACAATCACGATAATCAATTTTTCAATAAGTCAATTGTCCACATTCGTTGTCAAGGAGATTTTTTTGGGTTCCATGGTACCTTTACATAAAATCGGTTTTCATAATTTAAACAAAAAATTCTGTAAGGCAGTCAACCCTTTTTCCGTGTATAATCTGTACTACTTTACGTACGTATAAATCACCATAATTAATAATACATGCACCTTAATTCAAATACGTGAGGGTCACAAAAAATTACCCCTATACTTTCTTGAATGTTCGGGAACCAGTTCATTGTATCTACGGAAATAGTTAAATCGATAAAACGTCTTGTTCACGACATCTGGCAATTTTATGCTTTGTTTTTGTTATTATATTTCGTGACGAAAGATCATGTTTTGTAACTATCAAACTTTCAGGAAAAAAATTATATCCTTATTCGAGATTTTCTTTAGTTTGGTTTATATTTGACTATACATTGCATTTTTATAAACTGATTGTTTGTTCTAAAATGTATGTAGGACAGAAAAGAAATAAGTTCTGAAGAGATTTTGTCAAATTTAGCAATATTAATTATGCATCATTATGGTCTGAATATTTTTCTAAAGTTAAAAATATTTGTAAAATAATATACTTTTAATATACGAATGTATATGAATTTTAATATACATTGTAATATAATTTGTAATAATTACAATGTATAATAAATATAATACTCATGTATATTAATACTGATCAATTTATATATTGTATTTAATATACACGTGCATACATTAAATTTAATTTGAATGTGTGTAATGTCATTTGCATATATTGTATATGGAATCAGCGAACATTTTTTCTGACAGTGATGTAAGTGTACTTTATTATCATTTTTTTACATATATGGAAGATTTCAAAATTTATTTCATTTTGTCATCTGTGCCGGGAAAACTTTCAAAGCCGCATTAAAGAGACTGAAAATACTTTATGTTTGTTTTGAAAACAAAAGAAAAAAGGTATTGAAAATTATATATTTTTTTCAAAAAATTCCAAAAACTTTAACGAAAATTGTTTAAAAAGAATTGTTTTGAAAAAGTCGTTGAAATTCGTTTAGAATATAGGAAAGACAAGGTTTGCACGTCTTTCAAATTTTTTCTAATTATTCTCAAACCTTTATATTAATGTAGTCTACTGGTCTAAAAGTTTAACTATTCAGTCAAAAATTAGTGTTTAAAACCCGTAATTTTGGTCATACAGCTTTTCAACGTTAATTACATTCTAGTACATATATATCTATGAAAACTGATAAAAATTATTACATTATTTACAGCTTCAATTCACTCATATTTCGAAAACCGAAATATACACCTATTTGAAAATCGACCATATATAGATAGGTAGATTAAATGTCGGGTTCAAAGAGGCTTCTTCTAGACCTTATTGAAAGCTATACATATAGGAACTTGTAAATTTCTCATAAACCAGTGCCTCAAATCGATACATCATATCGAAGTTCCGCAGTACCTTGGACATTAAAACATAAAAGGTCATTCTAGCAATTTATTCTTGGTAATCGAATTTTGTAATAAAAATGCATCGGCTCGGAGACTCATTTTAAGAAATGGAATAATAAAGCAATTGTGCATGTCTGAGAAGTTCAATGGAAGCAATCCAAGTTAAAAATACTCATTTTTACTTTCAAGTTTTCTTAGAATGAACTTGTTGAAATTCATCAACAAAACCTTTTTTTTAAGTGACTAATATGTTTAAAAATATTGGTTTAACTTAGATTTCATTAACTCAAACGATCAATTCACGGACGCTTGCCACACAAGACCATTGATCTGAATTTTGTTGCAACTCATTTTGAACAATAAAAATTTTCATTATTTTCGTGTCTTATTTTTGTTGCATCTTAAAACATCTCCGAATTAGCGTCATTTTTAGGATCACATAAGAGTAAATCAAAGAATCAAAGAAAAAATAATATTTTAAGAAACATTATTTCTAATAAAATCAGTTAAACATCTTATGCAATAAAAGACATAAAAAGGCTTATCAGAGAAAAGTTATACTTTTAACCGTATTCTTTACTGCATGATAAGGCATTTTTTGTTCTTAAATTTCACCCTTACAAAGTGTTCCTTTTGGTGTCAAAATGACTCCTGATTATTGGCAGAGTTTCAAAAAAAAAAATATTTAGCGGCCCCCCAAATCGATTTTTGTAGATAAAATGTTCGTTTTATTTAAATAATCGCCATTTGTGTATTTTTACTTCGGCAAGCGTACAGTGTACTCTTTAGAGTGAAATACATGACTCAGCTTCATTTGAATATAAAATGCCAACATTGTTTGAAAAATCTGTCAAGAATCTAAGTGATGTATTTGAATAAAAAGAGTACAATGCATGCCTGTTGGGGGACCCCATAAGCACTTTCTGAAAATTCGGCCAAAACTATGAATGATGTTTTTCACTCAAAAGAATATACTGTATGCATGCTGTAGTAAAAATACTCAAACAGCGATTATTTGAATAAATACATTTTATTTATGAAAATCGACTTAGGGGACTCCTGCATATATTTCTTTAATTCTGCCAAAAATTATGGGTCATTTTGATACCAAAAGGAACACTTTGTAGGGGTTTCCATTTCAGAAAAAAAAAACTTTTTCTGGACCATTCCAATATATGAATGACTACATTATATTGGAATTGTACATTTTCTAGTATAGTTAGTTATTCTCTGTCAATGCGTATTAGTTACCACCTGCCATTAAGTTCCACGTTTCATGGACAATCAATAAGGGATTAACCATAAAACAAGTTCAGCATGATTCACTTATTTTACCCTGACCTGCTTGAAAACTAATCTGTCTTCAAAGATAATCAGCTGGAATTAAATTTATCTGCTTTAGCATCTTGCGTGAACAGTTTAACTTAAATTTATCCAAGGTTGCAATTTACTCGATAAATTTAATTTGATGTAATTTGTGTAGAGTTTGTAAATAAAATGTAATTATATAAAAATAAAAAATTTTAATTGAAGAAAATTGCTTAGGAAGTATTTTAACATTAATTTGAAATCGCTATATAGAACGTCGAAAAGTAGCGTATTAGGATCCTGAAAAAGTATACATTAATTTGGAATCCATAGATATGTAGCTTGGTTACCGATGCTCGTGAATAATGTTTATAAAAAATTTCATGTTTGCAGAGGTTTTAAATTTTTGATTTTCAAGTTTTTTACATTCCTGGAGGTCAAAAAAGTCTTCCCAATTTTTCGCCGATTTAATTATTCATTTTTCAAGATATGATTAGTATTAAATTTACCATCATTAGTTCAAGACCCAGAAATCGAAATTGGAAATGCAGCGAATTTTGAAAATTCCTATTTTGACATTTAATGAAAGTTTCTATATAACTTCTGGCCTAAATTTTCTCTGAACATATGTAGGCTTTTACAGCCTACCTATCTTCATAAATATTGTGGTTTAACAAAAATTTTGAGCATGTGTGGGCTTCTTTAGCATATAAATACACTAGACAATATTTTAATAAATACCAAATCCCGAATTTTGAAAATTTTCTTGTAATTCCAATTTCGATTCCTAGTTCTTTTCGATTTTCCCTAGTGCATTTTCTTCTTCTATTTAAACAGGTGTTAAGATTTTTTTCTGAAAACAGGGTTGAATTAAATAGGAGTTATCTCTGAGAAAAATCTTGACCTCCAGAAATGTAAAAAATTTAAACTCAACACAATGTTTAAACTCTGTAAACAAGGAATTCTTAAAACTTTTTTTTTAGTGCGGGTAATCAGATTTTTTATTTTCAAGTATGTTCAAGTTTCATTTTAGGTTGTAAAATAATTATCATATACAGAACAATAGTACATAGAATTTAAAATTCTATAGCTTTAGAAGAAAAAATGTACAGAAAAATGCAAATATTAAACAATTCAAATTTGATACATCCACAGTTGAAGAACATTATATTACATATTATTATGAAATAAAAGAAGAGTCAATCTATCTTTTGAAAAATAGACAGCTTATTTTCGATAACGAAGTACTATGTTATAATATCAATTTTATTCAAAATAAATAATGAATATTTGTTCTTATTTAAAATAAAATGTTGAAAGGTATATTTAGAATCTTGTAAATAATCCAGATTTATTCATTTCTTAAGGTTCAATACATATGAATTACAGTAGTGTAAGCAGCATGTTGGCCAAGACAAAGCCGAATGTAGGTTCGGCATTTGCATGATTCCAAGAGGGTGTTAATAAATTTCAAAAAGGTTTGGTTTTTGGAATGAAGATCAAATGAAGATGAACCGATACATAACCTTGAACCAACTGGGCGATGGTACATTTGGTTCAGTTGTTCTTGGTGAACGTATTGATACCGGCGAGAAGGTCGCGATAAAAAGAATGAAGAGGAAATATTATTCCTGGGAAGAGGCTATGAACCTCCGAGAAGTCAAGGTAATTTATCCAAATAAATAATAATCTTTTTAAATTCTATTTAAAAACATTATATTGTATGATTGATTTTCATTATTTCTCAACAATATAATATGATTAGTATTATATATTAATTTAAAATAACTTGAAAATACTTTTAAAATAATTAAACAGTTTTGGATTTGGTATGAGAAAATTAACTGTGTTGTCCCTGACAGTCGCTGAAGAAACTAAGTCACGCAAATGTCGTAAAGTTGAAGGAAGTAATAAGAGAGAATGATGTTTTATATTTCGTCTTCGAATACATGAAGGAAAATTTATACCAATTAATGAAAGAAAGGTTTGTATAACGGAAAAAATGTCCTACCTTATGTAATACTAAAAATAGGAATCGGAGACACTGATGAAAATCATTAAAATTGACAGGGATAAGCTCTTCCCTGAACCAGTGATCCGAAACATGGTATACCAAGTGCTGCAAGGCCTAGCATTTATGCACAAACACGGGTTCTTTCACCGAGACATGAAACCAGAAAATCTTCTTTGCATGGGACCCGAATTGGTAAAAATCGCAGATTTTGGCCTAGCTAGAGAAATTCGATCCAGACCTCCTTATACGGATTACGTGTCAACCAGATGGTAAGTATCATCGATTGTTTGTTCTACATTCTATATTGATAACACTTTTCATACTGCCTCTCATTGAAATAGAGCGACCCAGATTCATATTTTATGTCTAATGTTAAGTATGAACTGTGCTTTAAGCAAAAAGCTTTCTTATAGTCTTTATCGTGGGCATTGACTGGAGATTTAATAAGCGATATAGGTGTTTTTCATTGACTGCCATCAAACTTCAAAATCTTATGAATTTCTTACATTAAATATATTATTTACACTATCTATTCTAATCTTTACTTTGCTTGATTTTATTGACATTCTGTATTTAACCATCTGTACTTCACATTGGCTGTGTAGGTATAGAGCGCCGGAAGTGCTTTTACATTCAACGACATACAATAGCCCTATCGATATTTGGGCAGTTGGGTGCATAATGGCAGAGCTTTACACCTTCAGGCCATTGTTCCCTGGTAAAAGTGAGATTGATGAGATATTTAAAATATGTTCTGTTATCGGCACTCCGGATAAAAATGATTGGCCGGAAGGTTACCAATTGGCAGCGGCAATGAATTTTAAGTTTCCAAACTTTAGTCGTACTTCTCTTGGTGTTCTGATGCCAAATGCTAGTGAACCGGCTGTGATTATTATGGAAGATATGCTGCAGTGGAATCCTATCAAAAGGCCCACGGCACAACAATCCCTTAGGTAAAATTTATCAAAATTCAATATTATAATTAATTTACTTTCTATCAATAAAGTTCATAAGAATTAAATAAATAAAAGTACTTGTATGCCCTTGCTAACTATAGAAATATATATTTTCAGGTACCCATATTTTCAAGTTGGTGGTCCCCGTGTAGTTAGCAGTAAGAAGATTGGCGTAGGATCTCAAAGAGAACTTGTAATGAATAAAGTAAATCTACCACCACCGATTCAACTCCATAATTATAATCCTCAAGACGGTAGCAGCATGATTCATTGCAGGTAACGATTCTAATAAAAATTGTCATGACTATCTACTTATCCTATAGAGCAATTGCGTTCATTCTAAAAATTAATTATTTATAGATCTTAATCAATAAAGACAACTTTAATATAATAAATGTATAGCTAGTTCCATGACTTGGTAAAATATAAATAATTGAATAATTAAGATACATTAAGTAAAAGACAAAGTTTATGATTGAATTGTATATCCGCATGCATTATGCAAAATAACCAAACATGTTCTGAAAATTCGTAGAATAATGTGAGTAACCAATTCATTTTAGGGTTCACACATTACGTAACATTAAAAAGGGGGGAGGGGGTTCGCGTTTCGTTACGGGCTGTTATATGGGGCCGGGAAGGGGGAGGGTATTTTGACCCGATCGCGTAACATTTGTAATTATTAATTTTCTGCACCATCAGCTTTGTATATCAAAATTTCTAAATAAATAATTGTACTTTATCCTAAAATTTATTTGTAAATGTTTCTAAACAGATTGATAGAAGAAAAAAATTTAATTGTAAATGATTGTTTAATAATGGGAAATAATTCTGTTATTAACATTTCGCTACCATACTATAATTTGTAAACTTTCTTATATTTTCAAAGAGATGAGAAAAATTAAATTATGGGCAAAAACTAATTTTGAAGAATTTGAAAAAAATTAGAAGCTTTATAGTAATTATGAAAGATTTGAGGAGATTGAATTCTTTTAATGATTTCTGGGAAATTTTCAAATGGTTTAGTTTTTTTTTAAAAGAATAATTTCATGTTTTTAAGATTTCAAAATGTGTAAAAAACATGAAGACTTTGAGACAATTTTTTTAATTTTTCAGAATTTAAAAAAATTTGATGTAAACTGAATTTAGCAGGGTGTCGAGAGAATGAAAAAAATGTTCTTACCATTGATTGGAAAATTTCAAATAACTGTTTTGTAATGAATTCTAAGAGAGAATTGAAAAACATTACAAAACATTTTCAATTATTTCCTAAAACTTTTAAAAAGAGTGTAAAAGAGTTTAAAGCACAATTTTGCAATTTTGCTATGTTACATAATTTGAGAAAAAAATTTGAGTGAGTTTAAGGAGATATTCAGAAGTTTTAAAAGGATTCAAAAATAATTAAAACTCGTAAAGGTTTTTCAAGAAGTTTGTAAGGTGTCACGAAAATGAAAAAAAAATGGAGGTTCATAGGAAAAACTAAAATGATTTTTTATTTGAAAAAACTAATTTTCAGAGATTATTTAAAAACATTTTAAAAGATTTATAAAATTATCAAAGAAGAATCTGAAATATATCAAGGCAATTTTCTTAAGTTTGCAGAATTTATAACAAATTCGGCAAAAACTTAAATAGTTTTTAAAGATTAAAAGCTTTAAAAGATCTACAAAGATTCAAAAAAGAATTTTTTAAAGATTCTTATGGAAATTTTAAATAATTTTTTATTTTGAAAAATGAACTTAAGAAGAAAACTAAGAAAGGTGTCTTAACCTTTCAGACGATTTCCTAAAATGTCGTTAAATAGTGTAGAATATTTTGAAGCAAAATATTTCAATTTGCTAAGATTAAAAAATAAAAATAAAATCGAGTAAACTCAAGAAATATTTAGAAGAATTGAAGAAATTCAAAAAGAATTGAAACTTCGAAAGAAATTTAGAAATTTAGATTTTTAAAGATTTCCAAGAAAAACTTCAGAAGCTTCAAAAGAATTTCGAAAGGTTTCAAGAGAATAAAGAAATTTTCTTCAATTTCCTGGGAAAATCCTGAGAGAATATTTTTAGGAATTCAAGACGTTTTGAATAGATTATAAACATTTAAAAACTTAAACAAATTTCTGAAGATATATCAAATATTTCTTGAATCCTTCCAAACTTCTAAAAGTCCTAAACATATTTTAAAAAGGCTCGAAGTTTTCCTAATATTTTGTAAAATCCTATAAAATGAAAAAAAAAATTTCTTCACAATCTTCTGGATTCTTTTTGGACGCATCTGAAATATTCGAAAGTCTTTTTTAATTTCCTCAAGAATCTTATAAAAATTATAAATATAAATTTAAAAAAAACTGATAATACTTATTTTCTTGTTCTCAATATTGAGAATTTAATTTCAGCTCGAATTTAGGTGTTCAAAAACTTTTAGCAAATAAATAGTTATTTAAAGTTCCTCTATTGTATCATTATTAATATTGTTTTGTTTTCCTTATGATACTGAAAAAAAGTTTAAAACTGTTCAATTTCCATTAGCACTTACATTAAGTAACTGCAATATTTGTATGAAAAAAAAATATTGAAAAAGCATTCAGTGTTACATCAAAATATTGTTTAATTTATTTCTAGACAATAATTCACCTTAAAAAACCTTTTTTTCATTTAGAAAACGTCTATTATGTTTTTAAACATAATACAAAAAAATGTTACATAACATCGGTGAGGAGAGGGGAGTCAAGAGGAAGTGTTACGGTCTGTTATATGGGAGGGGGGGGGGCGTAAAGAGGTAGAAAATAATGATACGTAATATGTGAACGCTCCCTTAGATAATATTTTTAGATTCTTATTGTTTTATTTCATAGAGATAATTCCTAGGGATTAATCACGATCAGTATTATAACCTGATTTCAATTTTTCATAGAATTCTTTTATTATAATTTGATTACTGACATCTATGAAATTCTTCATAAGCCTTTCCAATCATAATTTTTCACATTTTTTCATAATTTTCTATAATCTTTAAGAATAATTTATTTTGTAATTTTTTCTATCTTTTTCTATATTTGGTGAGTTTTGATTGATTTGAAATTCTTTGCAATCTCCTTTAATTCTGTGTATTAGGTATATATTTTCCCATCCTTTTTGATCAATTGTGAACAATTTTTAAATCCCTTGAAATCCTGAATAAGAATCTCAAATGCTTTCTCCTAAAATTTGTAATCTGTTAGCATTTTTATTTTCTTCATTTATTTCCTTTCTTCCAGTAGATCATTTCTAGCCATTTATTTAGTGAGTTTGGCTGATTTTTCTATCAACTTTACCAATAAATCAGTCAAACTCCTGAGTTAACAGCTATGAAAGGGTCACTGAAAAACATTAGTAAAATTTCTTTTGATATATATATATAAATATATATATATATATATATATATATATATATATATATATATATATATTACTCACTTCTTTGGGAATTATATACGAGCGATAGAATAGATGATTTCTAAAAATTGTTTAAGAAAATCATGCTAAATCTGTAGGTGTCAAGTTTTCATCTAAAAGCGGATAGAACTGTTACACAAGAGAGAAACAGTTAGCAACTTTTAGCTACTACATTGAAAATTTCAATTATAGATTCTCATCATCCTTCAAAGATGTGAATTGCTTCTCCAATATGGAATGCTCTGAACCACTTTTGGATCAAAATTTCACACCGTGAGATTTAGTGTGGATCTATTTCAAAAACTATAAATATCGCTAATATCTAAACCATCTGGATATAAATAACCTTTCATCCATAATTTCCGGAAAATTCATGATACCACCATACCTAATGATCATCATAATCATACTCTACTGCCCTAAATTATTATTTCAGAATGCCGGAAAAAATACCTCAACCTCAGCAGCAACCAGTCCTACCACTTCTGAACCACAACATCCGAAAACGAGAGAACAATCCAAAGTGGGACGACGACGACTTTGCTGATCTCCTAGGGTGCGTTACGCCTTAACTTTAATTCTACATACTACATACTTCTACTAACCAATCATCGGTTAAGTCCGATTTCGCGATGCTCAGTATTCGTTGTTTACGCATCAGGAGCAAGATCATCCCGGACAATTCCAACACGAAACTCGTACCTGACCGTGTCTACAAGGAAAATCGTGCCAACTGGAACAGCAACTACACCATGGAGAATCAGAAGCAAACCAATGCCAACTGGTCCCTACCAGCTTGGGACGAACCTCACCCCAATAAATGGAACAACCAAAGCCAAAACAACCTCAAAAGTGCAAGGAAAGTCTCAGCAAAACAACATTACCTCAGTGTCGCTCGGTACGTCGCTGGCCAGAGCACGAATTTGCCTTCCAGGTACCAACACTTTCGCACACTTCTCAAGCGAATCCTCGTCACCAACTTGGCACTTATCCTCAGCTACCTGCTCGCCTGCTGCTTTTTTGGTCAAGAAACCCTCCATAAACAAATTTTCCATCAAACTGACAATTGGCTGATTAGCCTCAACCTTAAAAAGTCATCCTACACCTGGAAAATCCTAGAAAACATATCTCCTTTGATCTCGATCCTCCAGATTATTCAAAATGATCCCTTCTTTAGAAGGTTCATACTTATTTTCAAAGAAAGTCTTACATTGATTGTGCAAGACGCCACAGACGTCCTTGAAATTTTCGGTCTTAACACCTTCTTTGGAGAAATGCAACTATTTTCTCATCATCTTGCAGACTTTCTTGCCTTTAGCTTGGACTTGTTCCAAATTGTTGCCTCAGAAGTTTTAATGATCATCTGGGAATGTCTGATCTTTCTTTTGCTTCTCATATCCCAAGTAGTTTGCACCCTCTCTAGTTTCATTTCGTACCACTCCTTTCTGGTTATCAAAAATATGTATTGGTTAATTACAGACCCTAATATCAGATTTAGGACAATCAAAATTCTTGTCAAGTTTCCTTGTAAATCATCCTGGGGAAGATTTTTTGGGATTTCGAGGTTTTGTGATCAATTCTTGGGCAGGTTTATCGAAAATTCTTGGGGCGATGTGATTGAGAGATGGTTAACGGATATTCAGTATAATAAATTATTCGATCTGATGATCAAATGGTCTCCTGTGATAGCGGATATACTGTATCGCACTTTCCTGAAAGGCGAAAAATTGACAATTGCATATGTAGCATTTTCGATAATACTCTACAGTGCTTTGATGTGTATTTTATATTTGTGAAAAATAGATTTCCTATATACGAAAAGTGGATTTTGTACGTAAAAGATGTATTTTTATATAAAGGATTAATAAAATCATTACCCAATTTGAGAGTTGTTTTTTGCTCTAATGAAGTTTTTGTTTGGGTTTTTCAGGCATGGGGATACGGACTCGAATCGCTCGAGGATTGCGATGAATGGAGAATTGATTAATTCTCCAACGACGGAAAAAATTGGAGAGTTTGCGGAATCGTTTTGGACACCAAGGGATAGTTTGGAGAATCAAACGAGGCAACATTATATCGCGAGAAATCGATACATTGCTGAGCAAACTACTACGATTCCTTATGCAACTGTCTACGGTACTCAGAACATCAGTGAGTTCTTGGAGTGGCTTGCTTCAGCTTTTTTCTGCACGCATTTTTATTTTTTAAGGAAATTTCAGTTCAGAAGAACGATCCATAAATTTAGTTTAAAAAATTTTCATGGGCTAACAACGTTCCCGAAAAATTACTTTAAAGAATGTTCCAAGGTTAAACATGGCTCAATTTTCTATGTATTAATATTTTTTACATCGTGGAAGGAAATTCACATTTGCGTTAATAAAAGTTTAGTCTTCAATTTTGATTCGATTACTAATCATTTTTTTTAAATGCATTCAATTCTGGAGCGCCTCATGGTCCGAACTTTTATCCTATTTATTCCTTTATTTACAAAATTTTAATTCAGAATATGGACAAAGTAACATTTTTTACTTGACAATTATTTACGCTTTAATAAATGCTTGTGTGAACTTCATGTAATTTTAAACCAACAAGTAAATGGACTAATAAGCAAAGTCTTTATATTCTGTATGTCCCCACGCAATTTATTTAAGATAATATAAAATTTTACCTAAATAGTTATGAGGAGCAGAAAATTGTTTAGGACAAAATGTAACTTTTTTAATGGTTTACGTGAAGAATTTGTAAATAAGAAAATAAAAAAGACAAACGTTCCAAACGCGAGGCTCTTCAGAATTGAATGCACTTGGATTTCAAAAACAAAATTAATAGTCGGACAAAAATTGAAGGCCCTAGGCTATTTTGAACGAAAAAATTGAATTTCCGCCAACTTTCAGCCACTAGCAAGTGAATAACTTTTAATTTTTTCATTTATAAAAAGATTAGAATGCATTTTGAAAAAGTATTTTCAAAAATTGGGCTTTAAAGTTAAATGTAAAACATTTTTAATTTTTAATATGCATGAACGTTTTTTACAGATTCTAAAAAAATATTGGTCAATACGTTATATGTATGGACATTTTTGTTGCGTCTAGAAAGGTAAAGGTATTTTTTTTCAGTCTCATAAAGACATTATTCCAAAAAATCGTCTTGAACAGTTGAGAATTTTATTAACAGCTCATTTAAAGAAGACAGTTAAAAACATTCAAATTTAAGGGATTTGAGGATGACGATGCTCTTTTTATTTTATTATAATGGTTCTTTTTAACGAAATTGGTCATTTTTTATGGGTTGAATTTTTTTTTAAATTTTAAGATTTTTTTTATAAAAGCTTGGCTCTTAATTCTTAACCGTAGTCCCTTAGACGTATGCAAAAATCTAACGAGGAATATACGAATTTACGTTGGACTTTATTATTTAAAATATAAATTATTGTTGCCTATAAAACTCATAATAAAACGTTAAATTAATTAATTATTAATTATCAATTACTCTCTCTTTTACAGGTTTGAGAGTCTTTACATAACCATTACATGTATTCTTACAAACAAACCTTACATAATACCTTACCAACTATTTGCTACATATCGTCTTAATTACTATTCTTACTCCTAAATACTTGCACCGTTACCATGGGCTTCCGTTTCTTCTCACTACTACTAATCTAAAAATTTGACTCCACTCCACAACATTACTTCTTTATTTTCCTTCTTTAAGAGTCATTTTTTGGCTTTTTCCTACCCTGTGCAACCAGCTGTCCTAGATAGCGAAACTCGTCCACTAACTCCACCACCACGGTGTTTATCTTCCATTCGAACTCTACTACCTATTTTACAAATCCCCTGATAGATCCTTAAAATACTCCGTCCACTCGTTCATCCCCATATCTTCATTTATGCCCTTCGTTCCTCCTCTTTCCTTGTTTATCACTTCCCATTCCCTCTCTTCCTTTACCGCTTTCTCTACTAGTCCAAGAGCTGGTGATGTTTTTCGCCAAGTGGGAGTATAAGTCCTAGTTTGTGGCGAATATATCTGAAAAATGACCCCTTTTTCGAAATCCGTAAATGCCAGACGCCCTTCCTATGGCGTTTGAGCACCTGATCCAGGTGAAGAATTGGAAATTTCAAGTGATAGTATAAGAGCCAATTTTCTTCTATTATCGACTCTTGATGCACCAAGTTTACTAACATTCAATTGCCAGATCGATAGCATGGGGATAACATACTGCCAGACTGGATAATTATTATTAAAAAAACTTAGATTTTCAAGTGATACTGTAAGGTCTGGCGTTTTTAATAACATAAAGAATAGTATTCACAGGTGGCATTCTTAAAACGACAGACCGAAATTCGGAGGATAACACCTTGAAAACAAAGTTTGAAAATGAATAATTTTCCTCGAAAAGTGTTGGTGAGAGCCGGGACCGAGGGACGTTGCCGGCAGTTTCCGTCGCACGTTATCCTCTCCACTCAGTCTTTTCCCCTGACGCGGCTGTTCTCTCGTCCCTCGGTCCCCGCACTGACCCACAATTTCGAGGAAAATTATTCACTTTCAAAATTGATTTTCAAGGTCTTATTCGGAATTTCGGTCTTTCAATAGTCCATTCTAGAAGAAAATTGACTCTTATACAATTACTTGAAATTTCCAATTTTTCATCTGGCTCTGGTGCCCAAACGCCCCATGCAGGGCGTCTGGCATTTACGGGTTTCGAAAGAAGAGTCATTTCCCAAATATTGGGTTCTTCTGTTAAGGATAATCCCATTCAAATTTTATTTACATTTCATTCCTAAAAACAGGTCAAATAGTTTAATTACAGTTTTGAAATATTTTCAGTTATTCGCCTTTACATCCATATAATAACAAAGGGATACCCCGCTATTCGTGAAGAAAAAATCCAACTATTCGTACCGAAATTTAGGTACACTTAGACACGGCCAATATGAAACTGGATCCAAAATTTTGTATTAAACTCTCAAATTGAAAAACAGCTTTTTTGAACTGCTTTTATATTGTATAACTTCAGATATTTTCAGTGATTTTTCTGAAAAACAATGGATCTCTAATTGTTTTAATAAGTTAGAAATATCATACATGTTGTAAGTTGGTGAACAGAGAATATTTTCCACTTTTTTTTGTGAATGCAAAAAATGCATTTGTGAGGGCACGTTTTTTTAGATGCTTAGGCTGGCTAGCACTGTCTTGATCTACTGTGTGTTTTGTAAAACTATATTGATTTTCTGACATCAGTACTCACAAGGAAAGTACTCCAGGTGTCCCTCGCCGATTTTATTCTCCCTGATATATGTTGTAGTACTCGAAAAACTAACAAGGAAGGTACTCCAGGTGTCCCTCGCCGATTTGATTCTCCCTGATATATGTTGTAGTACCCGAAAAACTAAGTGACACGTATTTTTTTTTATCTGCGGAAAAACACTTTCAGGGGGTGAAACAACCCTCAAAGATAGGGGTCGCAAGTGTCGATTGTATAGTTTTGTGTAGAAAAACAAAATTGATTTCGACCAAACCTACTGGGAAAGTTTCCTCATGATGAAAGATGACTAACGTAATTTTCTCTCAAAAAAAAAAAAATTTATTATGGGGGTGAACCACCCCTACATAGTTTTAAAGTTGTGCTGAAAATTGCTAAATTCACAGGAAAAAATTTGAAAAAAATATATGTTGCACTTGAGACCAAAATAAAGTTGACGTGTTTCGTAAAAAAAAATTGGTAAAAAAATTAATGAGGGTAGCTACCCCAAAACACTTTTTATTATTTGGCTATGATAATATATACTTTTCATACACAAAACAAAATTGTGAAATTATTCTTATAACGAAGGAAGTGAAATAGAGTCCATCCAACATGAATTAAAAAATTACGCGGGGGTAAACCACCCATACATATTTTTGAAAATGTGCTGAAAATTGCTAAATTCACAGGAATAATTTGAAAAAAAATATAGTTTACACTTGAGACAAAAATAAAGTTGACGTGTTTCGCAAAAAAATCGGTAAAAAAAATTAATGGGGGTAGCTACCCCTAGACACTTTTTATTTTATCTCAATGGTAATATATACTTTTCATACACAACAAAAATTGGGAAATCATTTTTATAACGAAGGAAGTAAAATAGATTTCATCGAACATTAATAAAAAAATTGTGCAGGGGTGAACCACCCCTACATATTTTTAAAGTTGTGCTGAAAATTGCT
>CAKNXH010002245.1:205121-314578 GCA_932178445.1 Andricus quercusramuli | reverse complement strand
AGTGAAATAGAGTCCATCCAACATGAATAAAAAAATTACGCGGGGGTGAACCACCCCTACATATTTTTAAAGTTGTGCTGAAAATTGCTAAATTCACAGGAAAAAATTTGAAAAAAATATATTTTGCACTTAAGACCAAAATAAAGTTGACGTGTTTCGCAAGAAAAATTTGTGAACAAATTAATGGGGTAGCTACCCTTAAACACTTTTTATTTTGTGTCCATGATAATATATAGATTCCATACGAAGAAGAAATTGGGAAATCATTTTTATAACGAAGGAAGTAAAATAGATTCTATCCAACAATGATAAAAAAAATTGCGCAGGGGTGAACCACCCCTACATATTTTTAAAGTTGAGCTGAAAATTGCTAAATTCACAGGCAAAAATTTGGAAAAAATATATTTTGCACTTGAGACGAAAATAAAGTTGACGTATTTCACAAAAAAAATTTCAAAACATAAATGGGGGTAGCTACCCCCAAACACTTCTCATTTTGTGTCTATGATAATATATACTTTCCATACGCAAGATAAATTGGGAAATTATTTTTATAACAAAGGAAGTAAAATCGAGTCAATTCAACATGAATAAAAAAATTAAGCAGGGGTAAACCACCCCTCAATATTTATAAATTTGCTGAAAATTGCTACATTCATAGAAGAAAATTTAAAAATATATATATTTTGTACTGTGGACCAAAATAAAGTTAACGTGTTTCGCCAAAATAAATAAAAAAATTAATGGGGGTAGCTACCCCTGACCACTTTTCAGTTGGTGTCTATGATAATATATACTTTCCATACACATTGTAATATACACTTTTTTGACGAATATCATTATTGTTCAAAGTTTGAACAATAAATCTTCGATATACTGTGTGCAACAGGTATTTTCTTCAGATTTTTCTTGCTAGATGCAAGTCTTATTTTGTAATTTTCTACATAATTGGGGGGTGCTAAATTTTATTTAATTTAATTTAATTTAATTTAATTTAATTTAATTAATTAAATTTTTTATTCATCTTGGATGGGCTCTATTTTACTTCCTTCATTATAAAACTAATTTCCCAAATTTTTTGTGTATGGGAAGTATATATTATCATATACACAAAATACAAAGTTTTTAGGGGTAGCTACCCCCATTACTTAGAACAAATTTTTTTGCGAAACAAGTGATTTTTATTTTCATGTCAAGTGCGAAATATATTTTTTTCGAATTTTTCTTCTTGGATGGACTCTATTTCACTTCCTTCGTTATAGAAAGAATTTCCCAATTTTTTTTTGCGTATGAAAAGTATATATTATCATAGACATAAAATGATAAGTGTCTAGGGGTAGCTACCCCCATTAATTTTTTTTACAATTTTTTTTTTTGCGAAACACGTCAACTTTATTTTGGTCTCAAGTGCAAAATATATTTTTTTCAAATTTTTTCCTGTGAATTTAGCAATTTTCAGCACATTTTCAAAAATATGTAGGGGTGGTTCACTACTGCGCAATTTTTTTATTAATGTTAAATAGACTCTATTTTACTTCCTTCGTTATAAGAATAATTTCTCAATTTTGTTTTGTGTATGAAAAGTATATATTATCATAGCCAAATAATAAAAAGTGTTCTGGGGTAGCTACCCCCATTAATTTTTTTACCAATTTTTTTTTGCGAAACACATCAACTTTATTTTTGTCTCAAGTGCAAAATATATTTTTTTCAAATTTTTTTCCTGTGAATTTAGCAATTTTCAGCACAACTTCAAAACTATGTAGAGGTGGTTCACCCCCTTTTTTTTTTTTTTATACCATTAAGCCGTTTCCCTTTCGGCGAGCCTCTAGGGGTAGGCGTGACACTACCCGATGCGGGTAGTGTTTCTAGGTGGATAGTTTCTTGTAGTAAATAACTACAAGTGTGGGCTCACCACACCCACGACCGCCAACAGCAACGCAGTAGTATTATTCTCGAACGGTCACCCATCCAAGTACTAACCGCGCCCAACACTGCTTAACTTCAGTGATCTAACGGGAACTGGTGTTTCCAGCGTGGTATGGCCGTTTTATTTATATTTTATTTATATTTATTTTATTTTTTTTGAGAAAATTACGTTAGTCATCTTTCTTCATGAGGAAACTTTCCCAGTAGGTTTGGTCGAAATCAATTTTGTTTTTCTACACAAAACTATACAATCGACACTTGCGACCCCTATCTTTGAGGGGTTGTTTCACCCCCTTAAAGTATTTTTCCGCAGATAAAAAAAAATACGTGTCACTTAGTTTTTCGAGTACTACAACATATATCAGGGAGAATTAAATCGGCGAGGGACACCCGGAGTACCTTCCTTGTCAGTACTCAGTTTTTACAGTATTTTCTCAAGTACTGACCACCACTACTTATTTTCAGATTTTATTGTATTGATTTTTGAACTAATACTGGCAATAGCTATTTATGATATTTTAACACATTGTCTGACCAAACTCGCATATAACTACTGTTTCTTCATATGTACTTCTGACTGATACTATCCATATCTAATGATATTTTTCAGACTTCCGAGACTGGATAATCCACTGTTTGGCATTTTTATATTCTGGCTGACTAATAGTTATTATTTTTTTTCACTATTATTCTCCATTACTATTACTGCACGTTTTTCATGTGGATGTTCGACAAAAACTCTCTATGGTTGAATGAATATGAATTGCCGCACCAATACTCTTTATTAACTACTACCTACTACATATTTATTCTTAGGAATCGCCTCACCTACATTTTTCATTACTACTTTTTTCTAAATTGCTGCGTAACTAGATTTACATCTATTCGGTTGAAGTTTCAGACGTCTAGTTTGACGAATTCTTATTTTTCATTTTGCTATCGCAATAAAAATAATGAGAAAGTGATTTCAAAAACATTTCCTACTTTTTTTCAGCGATCTTGGCAATACAAAAGTAATTTTAAGAAAAAACGAACATTTTTCGAACATGTTAATTTCCTTACGTTACAAAACCGCCAACAAAACTCCGCTTCCGAACTTATACGTTAAAGTTTGTAATGGAATTGAAAAAATATCCCCCTTTGGTCTTTAGCGATTGAAAATTATTGTTCCAGCGAGCGAGAAAAAAATTATAAAATAAATTTTCGTCTTTTGGAAGGCAAACAAATTTGAAGAAAACCGCCTGTGTCGTCAGATTAGACGTCTGAAGCTTCAACCCAAATTGATATCTACTGTGTTTCTTTCATGCCCTAAATTTCCACATTCTGCCTGTATTTTTCAAAATAATTGTAGGCCGAGTCTGCAGTAAGGACCTGGTGTAGCCCGAAATTCAAATTTCAGAAAATGAAAAACCCTGGTGTCTCATTCTTTCCCTTTTTAGTTAAAAAGCAACTGTGTGCAATTTGATACTGATACAAAAATTTGTTGAGGTTTTCGGCCAAAGTTGCCCGCAATCCCAAAAAGTATGTTTTTCGTAATTTGCTTCAAAATTATTCATTGTATCAGGACATTGTTTGAATGCAAGTTGTAGATCTCTAAAATGGGTTATTTTGAAAATGTATTTCTTTATATCAGTGGTTGAAAACCATGACAAATAAGAGGAATGAGGAAAATTTGTTCCCTTTCTTACCTCGTGTAAAAAAACAATTGAAGCTACGAGAGTGAAATTTTTGATTCGCCTCATAAAGTTACCAATGATGAGCGTAGAAAAATACTGGAAACGGTAGAAAAAATTTGATTCCCATTTAAATTCCAGATACGGAAGATAAGAAAAATGGGGTTTGGGTTTTCTCTTAGTCCGATTTTCTTCAGGGATGGCTCAAATTGAAGTTCTTGCATGTAGAATTGAGATAAAACATTAACTACATATGTTACATTTTTATTTGTTATATGAGTGGTCAAATAATTAAAACCATTACTTGAGGTCATTTGCTAATCTTTTCTCAGCTTGATTTTTAGTTTTGTATATTGTTGTATTGTAACGTAATTTTTATATTTTGAAAGATAGTATACAATAATTTACAATTTTAGTATTCAAAAAGTTCTTTATTTCTCGACCTATTGTGGTAAAATATTTAAAACACTTCGAGGAGATAATTTTATTTTAAACTGTGCAAGTGCGATTGCTATAACAGAAAGTTTTTACCTTCAAATTATAGAAATATTAAGAGGCAATAATTTCTGAGAAAAAAGTTTTAGTTTTTGAACTTTACTTAAAATTTAACTTTTTCAATTTAATAGAGACTATTGTATTCAATTATTTGCCGCCCTAGGTCAAAAAAGCAACAGATATTTTGATAAAAAAATTGTACATTCTGGTACAATAAAGTTTAACAGCATACAACAGAGCTTTCCACAAAGTACAACCATGGAAAAAATTCGTCTGAACAATAGACGAAAGTTTTACTTACCTGAAGTTTTGGTTGCAATTTATTATATACAGTTTCAGTTTCCTGTAGAAATTTTAGCAGTTTTTTGTGATTTTTTTCCAGAAGGGATTAAAGGAGACAATTTTATTTGAATTAACAAAAAGTAAGTTTTGAGAAATTTTTAATATCAATCGAAAAGTAATGAATTAGGCTTTTTAAGGGTCGAAACCCCTGTTTTTTCGGTTTTTCGAGCAATTTTGTGCATTTTTTGGTTTTTTGTAAGGATTTTCATTCTTTTTTCTGGTCGGAACAAAATTTTACAGAGATGCATTTTTTAGGTAAAAAATCTAAGACCAAGACCCCAGAATCTTTTATTTTCTGAAATTTGTATTTTACTCTACGCCTTAATAATTATATTAGAAAATATTTTCGAAATTATATCATTTTTCCACTAAGATTTAAGCCGAAAAAATTGTATTTTCAGAGCCAGTTAGCAAAAATCTTCAGTCGAATTTATTCGGTGGAGTTTTGAATACGAGACCAAGTGGTGGACTCCACGGTCGAACTGATTGGGCTGCGAAGTATCTCAAATGACCCATCTAGACAAATTAACTATGAAAATATCGTTAAAAAAATCGGTGCATCAAAGGACGTAAGTCCAACTGTGATAAAGGGTGATAATCGATTTCAGAAATCCTAATTCTGATTCCCATGCTCTGAAAATCGAGTCATCCACATAGACATGAGAGCCAACGGTGGAGAAATTCGCCAAAGTACTTGGAAAGTAGAAAGAGCCATCATCAGCTCGACATAATTACGTAGAAAATGCAAAATGCATTTCAACAGTATTGACAGAAGAGTATAATCAAACTTAGGAACTAACAAGTGTCAAAACGATTGCAACAAATAAGAAGTGGTCCGTCAACATATTTTTATTATCTCATCCCCACAATCAATTGCTTTTCTCTATGACGAAAATGAAATTTTACAAATTCTTCGAGAGTCATCTTATTATTAGTACAAAGGATAAGCTTGGTCCAAAAATCATGTATAATTTTTTTTTATCGGTTATAATTCAAGATGGCAACCTAGAATTAATTTGTAATTATACTAAAACTGAACAATATTTTTAGAGACATTTTTGGACCAGTCTACATCGAAAAAGCGAATTAGAGATTGTAGATTACGCCTAGTTGAATTTGAAATGAAATATATTTATGAAAAGGGAACTTTTTCTGAGACGGAGATTAAAAATTGATATCAAAACTCGTCCATATCTCAAAATTTTTTAACTTTTCAGCCAAAGTTTCCTTCGAGCGCGGTAGTAGGGTACAAAAATATAGTTACATAAGAATAATAAGATAGTATAATATATATGTATTTATTAATATTTGTACATATCGATGAATGCGATACGAGAGGAGTCGTTGTGATGTCGAAATTAATTAATTACAGATCGAGAAATCCGATTAATATTGTATCATACTAAGCGGTTCTCTCATCCGTCAGCAAATTCATATCTCACTCGCCTAATAATGTTCCGGAAGTAGGGCCATACGATGAAAAATATAATGTACAACGAAACAATTTTTCCATCGCTTTGTCCCTGTTTTCATCTAAGCACAACCTTGAGAAAGCATATCCTCTTCTACATTCAAATCGACTCGCCATTTTATTTAATTTTACTTATACATCTAGATATCATTTAGTTATTATTTGTCCTTAAATTGGGTTTCAGTGGCTCGTTTACCTTAATTAACTACCCTCTCCACTATTATTACAGTGTCCCCTTACTAGTTTATGATATCTTATCACATGCAGAGAAAAAAATCTGATTGTACCAAATTGAAATTATTTCCTAATATATAATTTACTGACAGGATTTTCAATGTCTCGAATTATCAGATTTTGTATTTCCAGATGAATACTGTCATTAAAAATAAAAATCTTATCCATCAAAACTCATGTAGTTGTTCTTTTCCTTGGAATGTTAATCAATTATAATTTTTTGAGAAAAATTTCACTCCGCACATATCTCAGTCTTTTTTATAATTTTCCGAGTTTATGATTTCTAGAAGAAATTAGATTCACTGGATATATAAAGAGAATTCATCAAGAATTGAATTGAAAAATTTATTTAATTTCATTTGCAATCTTTGGAGGAGACTTTAGAGGAGATAACTCGGGAAAAAAATAATTCTACAAGTTCTCGATCTACACTTTAGAAGTATAAGCATCAGACTTTTCGAGATCTTTGATATTCATCATTTCTCATTCTACTCAGAATATTACAAATTTTCTATCCAAAATCAACCTAAGATTCCCGTGAATTTTTCACTATTTATTGTTGAATATATGAAATTTTCAATAGAATTTTATTCAATCTAGATTCCTCTCTAGTAAAAGTCACTTAAAGAAAAAGAAATTATCAGAGAAACTATTTTTTTCGGAAAATTGTGGTTTCGTGCAGATTCTTTTTCCTAAAAGCCTTAAAATGTTATATCGATACAAAATTTGATTATGTCCTTCTACTTACAAGAGATATGTCCTTCTATAAATCGCAAATAGTTACATTATACATTATTTTCTTCAAAAAATTAACATTTGATGTAATTATCTTCAAGTCTTGAGCATGAATTAGTATGTCGATACAATTGTGATTGTTTGAAAATTCTGTTTTTTTTTTAGGATGAAAGTGAAATTGAAAGTTGAAATAATAAAGCAGAAATTTTAAGTTTATGATAGAAGAAATTTATTTATTGAAATAAACAAGGCTTGAAGATTTTAATTTATAATTAAAAATGAATAAAGTAGTTTACAAACAGAAAATCATTTCACAAATTTTTGCATTCTTCAACTCGTTCACAACAGCAAAAACACGCGCACGTATGAAGACACTAATTTCCAACAAGGGAATAAAAAATGGAGACTGTATGATTCTTTTTTTCTAATTACAATCACACAGCTTCATTTGTCCATTACGATTAACAATATTCAACGCAATATTTTCTAAATATTCTATCCGACAAACAACTTAACTTCAAAAGGCGATTCTTCTCTTATTTTTTTTACTTATTTTTATTTATTAATTAATCATTTTAAAGAACCTTCATTATTACGTCCTCAAAATTTTCGAGAAATGTTTTTTAATAGATATTCTACAGAAAATAAGTAAATAATTGAACTTGAAACAATCAAAGTATGTAATTGTAAATGAAAATAGTTCCTTAAATAGCATTAAATGAAAGAAATCAAATATGAATTAAAATATAAATATGAAGTTTATATATTTTCTGATTTAAATTATCAATTCTACTATTTTCTTCAGCTATTCCATAAATTAAAATTGTTGAGCAATGATTTTAAAATCAAATTTTCTTTATACAAAAATAGGGGTTTACTTGCCATTTAATTAGTTCCGATACAAGCTTATTATCTTATTTAGAAGAAATATTCAAACTCAAGCTTTGAATTCTGATGAAATTGAAAACAAAAATAAAAACTCTACTGAATAAACAAATAGTAAATTTTGAAATTGGACTTCAAAATAATTTTTTGGTAATATTCAATTTAGAATTTCTATCCGTAACATGCTTAACTCTCAATTTTGTATTAAAATATTACGACTGAGGAAATTATTTTTTCAGCCATCAAAAAGTTATAGAAAGGTATTGAATAAAAAAAAAGGTTATTTTGTACAGGAACCTAAATGCTGAGAAGCTTTCAGAACCGAAGAAAGCTTTCTTCTGTAAAAATAAAAATAAAAATAAAATAATAATAAAACTAGTGAAGGATTGTATTACTGATAGTAGCAGTGGCGTTCGCAAGAATTTTTGGCAACGCAGTAGTTGTTAAATTTGTGATCCCATTATTTAAAACATTGGTACTATTGAGAGCCAATGACGTCGTTAGGACGGTGGTTAAGGTAGCTGCTGTACTTTTTACTTTTGGAAGCCTTGTGATTTTTTCGACACTGGAAAATGTCGAAGAAACTGCATTTGTCAAGATATTCAAAGTGACGTTCCCAACAGAGGCGATAGTTTTTCTAGGCTTTGGACAAATTTGTTTTGCCTGAATTGGAGGACCCAAACATGCATCAAACATGTAGGCTAGAACGGATCCTACTGTGAGTCCGGTTGTGTAAGAAAGTGTCATGATGTTTCCTGAATAAAACATTTTTAAATGTAAATTTCTATGACATTCTTGATAGCTACATTATTGTATTAAAAACCAGTATCTCAAATGTAACAGTTTATAATTAATTGAACACTTTTTTTTAATATTCAAGTACCTGCGAGTTCTCGATGCTCCTCAGGAACTTTACTAGGGGCCTGAATCATAGGAACGCTTCCAACAATGCCATTTGTAAGACCAAGAAGTAAAGAAAATAGTAGAGGGTATCCTTCTCCAGCCAACATTGGTGATCGTCTTGGTATCGCGCACAATAGGAAAAAGGGTATTAAAATTGCCCTTGCGACTGAAAAGTACAACAATTGAGTCCGTGTCCATTCATACGGAATTGAGGCCAGCATCTGTAAGATAACATTTAAAAAAAAAATAAGATTTGCCAGGGGGACAGGTTTCGGGGTTTGAACAAAATTTTTTGAAATGCTTGAAAAAACGAAAATAACGAATTTGGACAAGTAAAGCATCTAAATACAAACTTTACACTCTTTTTTAAAGAATTCCTCTTTATACCCCCCCCCTCCCCCCGCCGTCAAGAAACTTCCGCTTTTTATTGTTTTTTCTCTTACATGCGAACTGAATAAAGAGAATCCAATACAAAAATATGACTATTCTTCATTGAAAGTTAATTCTTTTTAATTGAAAAGTCTACTATTATATTTTTGGGCAAGGAATAATATTTTTTGGTTAAAAATTCAACTACTTGGTTGAAAAATTCAACTAATTTGCTAATGATTCATTTGATTGGTTAAAGATTGAACTATTTTCTTAAAAATCCGATCTTCTTTGTTTAAAAATTCCATTATTGGTTCAACATTTATCGTTTTCAGCTCAAGAACTCAACAATTTGGTTGAATTAATTAATTAATTAATTAATCTTCTTGGTTGATAGATGAACTACTTTGTTAAAAACTCATTTTATCAGTGGAAATTCAATTTCTTTGATTAATAATTTAACTATTTTGTTGAAAATTCGTTTTTTGTCTGGTTGAAAATCAATTTTTCCACTGTACATTTAATTTTTAGATTTTTAATTCAAAATTGATCGTTTCGAGTTTAAAATTTAGCGATTTGGTCAAAAATTAACTTTTTCGTTAAAAATTAATATTTTCAAGTTAAAAATTCAACTGTTTTGTAGAAAATTCGCCTTTCAGGCTCCAAAATTCAACTGTTTTCTTGAAAATCTACTACTTTTAGAAAATTCAACTATTTGGTTAAAAATTGACTTTTACTTTGAAAATTCATATTTTCATGTTAAAAATTTGACTGTTTTTCTAGAGAATTAGCCTTTTCGATTTGAAAATTTTGTTAACATTTTTTTTCTTCAATCACTTAAAAATGTTACCTGGTTGAAAAATCATTTTTTTTTGTTGTTTTTTTTTGTTCCAAAATTCATGTCGTTTGGTAGAACTATCAACTATTTTATTTTTTGTTAAGAATTAAACTCTGTTATTGGAAATTCAATTACTTGTTTGAAAGTTGAACTTCTTTGTAAAAAAATCCTTTTTTTATAATTCATCAATATAGTTGAAAATTCAACTATTTTGTTGAAAATTAAATTACTTTGTTGAAACTTCACCTATTATGTTGATAATTTTTGTTAAACATTCGTCTTTTCGGATATAAAATTCGTTCTTTTGGTTTTAATAATCAACTGTCTTCTAAAAAATCGTCTTTCTGGTTTGAAAATTCGACTATTTGTTTGAAAATTCAACTGTTTTTGGTTAAAATTGAATATTTTTTGTTTACAAATTCGACCATTTGGTCGATAGATCATTTTTGTTAGGTTGAGAAGTTCAACTATGTATTTGCTTAAAAATGCAACTATTTTGTTCAAAAATCGTCACGTTTGATTAAGAGTTCAACTATGTGGTTGTGAATGTAATTATTTCGTTGATAATTAATTTTTTTCTAATTCATCCATTTTGTTAAAAACGTCATCTTTTTTGTTCGAAAATTCAACTGCTTTGTTGAAAATTTGTCTTTTTGGATTGAAAATTCATTTTTTTTTGTATAAAAGTTCTTGATTGAAAATTTAACTGTCTTGTGAAAAATTAGTCTTTTTGATTTGAATATTCGACTATTACGTGAAAAATGCAACTATTTGTGGTTCAAATGATCTTTTTTGTTGTTGTTCATCTTTGTAGGTTGAAAATTCAACTAATTGGTTAGAAATTCGTCTCTTTTCCTGAAAAGTACAACCATTTGGCTATTATTCCCCTATATTCGAGAAAAATCAACCTATTTCCTTTTTTTTTAGAGCAGTTTGAGATCCTAAGTTTGTTTTATTTTAGGCCTTTGTCAAATGAAATCGAAGAAGCAATTTTATTTTGACCTAAAGAGTTGGAGGGGGGTGTCTTATTTGCGAGGTCACCGGGGGGAGGGGGGGCAAGCTTTGTGTGAATGACCTCTTAGTATGCTACATTCATTAATGCAACTTTTTAGTTTTTATTCTTATGAATTGTCTGACCAGTATTATCCTTAACTACTTGTATATTTTTTTATGTAAGTATGTATACCTTGCCCAAAAGATCAGCGGCATTGAATGCAGCCATCAAAATAACCGGCATCCAAGATTCGAACTTGCAGGAAATAATCTCAGACACTATTCCCGGGTACAGACATAAGGTCACAAAATAAGCCACTCCAATGCTTGCCATGTATGGAAATATCAGCTTCGCTACTTCTAATCTTGCAAGAATTCCCCCTGTAAAAGAATTAAGGAAGTATTATCTCTTTCTTATGTTCACTATTTTAGATTTTGATTTTTCTTTGAAACTCACTTTTTATTCCAGACCAAGGCTTACTGCTTTGACTGCTGCTATAAGTTCCTCTCACTATAACTACATCCTCAACTTTATACGTTGGACCAACACTTCCAGGAGGATTTCCTGATGGAGCACTAGGTTCGTAAACTGGATTACTGAATGAGAATGCAGAATACTGTCCTGTACCATGATTTAAAAAGAAAATTAATTATTAATATACCTACTGTTCTAGTTTGAAAAATATTAATTTCTCTAAAAAAATATTAGTAATAATTTCCGTTCATCCATTTCAGCACACAGAAAAACCTAGTTTCTGTTACTGCTTGTTTTTGTTACACCTTAATTCAAATCTATGTTTTGTCTTAAAAGAAGACCCTAAACTTTCTTCTTGACTTGAAGCAAGACCTCTTTGTCTTGCGACAAGGCCGATATTCTTAATTAAAACAATTTTTAATTTATTAATCCTTGATAAAAATTTTTTTGCAATTTAAATTAAATTGATTGAATTTTAAAAAGTATAATGCACAACTTTTAAGTTATTATTTGTAACGTTTCCATTTCACAATATATCTAAAAATTTCTCCAATTTCAAACAAATTGAAGAAACGTTTGAATTTTGAGCGTTTTGTGTTTCGATTCAGCGTTTTTAAAATAATGAAATTTTGAAGGATTACGATTTTAAATTTTTGTTTTGAACAGTAAATTTTTTTTGCGCAGAACGCTCAGAAATTTTTAGTAGAAAAATCTATCTAACCTCTTTAATAATTTGTATCATCCTTATAATTTAATTGATTCCAATATTATTTATTTATTTATTTATCAACGTAACTGCGTACTTTATTAAATGAAACGTACATTAGTTTATTCTTGATTAATTTATTAAGTTCAAATTTATAAAATTTTGAATGCGTATAATTCTGCGTATAATATTTTCTATTTTTTAAGGATCTGGGTTCTAATTTATTTGAATTTCAATAAGACTATCGCTTTGAAGTCGCATAATTTTGAATGTTTTTTTTAATTGTTTAATATTCAAGTTGTTTTAGATCCAAGTTTTCAATTTTTCATAAGATCCAAAAGTTGGGTCGCTCACTGAATGAATTTGAAGGCTTCCAATTTTCATTTGTAATTTATTCAGTATTCAAATTTAAAATGTATGGATTTTAAATGTTTCAAAGTCTCTAATTTTAAATAAAAATTGATTTCAAAAAAATATTTACCATTCGCCAGGTCAGCACTTCCACCTGCTGAATCGTTTCCCAGGGGACTTGTTTGTAATTTCAGGACTCCGTACTGTCCTCTTATGGGATCTCCAACTTGATCCAAAGGATCCATCTTGAAATTTAAAAAAAAACACATGTTTTTGAATTATTTTTCCCAGCAACAAAAAAATTAAATTCAGAGTTAAAACGTACCAAACCAACGTCTTCAGTTGGTTCCAAAGTGATTTTATTCCTCTCCTGGCAAAGAGTAATGTAGAATTGCACAAATTCGGTTTTTCGGACCACCTGGTGAAGTACAAAGCACATAACGATTGTTAAGATCGAAAGCACGAAAAACATTGATGTATTTCCGCGCTCATCATCCACCAAAGATTTAGTTAATATCCGATTTACTGATACCCAAAAACCAGCTGCACCTGAAAAATGAAGAAATAATTACTTTATTGCAAATAATCTGAATATATACAGATATACATGTATAAAATTCAAAAAAGATATACTTCAATGTTAAATTATTCAAAATTTATTTTAAAAATTACTTACTTTCTCCAGCCATAACGGCCTGAGTGTATCGACTAGGGAGCATCGACGTATATCCGTAAAAACTAGATTGTTGAACTGCAAATTGAAATTTATATTCAAAATTAAGTTATTTAAAAAAAAATTACTCAAATTGAATCCCAATTAAAATTATGTTTACCTGTGCAGCCTAGAGAAACTACAGCTACAGCTACTAAATTAATTGTATATGAGGTCGAAACCCCGAAAAGTTCCCACCAGATTTCACATATAACAACGAAATTCAGTGTGACGAAAGATACCAAGTACCCTGAAATGTACATAAAAATGCCTTTATAGTCATACATACAGAAGTAGATTTATTAACTACAAACATTATATTAACCATAAACATATTTATATTATTTTTATGTTTAATAATTTCAGAATTTAGAATCTTCAAATCAGCATAATGCAAGTGTCTAAAATTGATGAATCTTTCGAAATAAATAAAATTTGACAGGCATATTCTCAAATTCATTATTTCATAACATGTATAGGGGCCATTCACAAAATACGTGATACATTTTTCAGGAACTACTGACCCCCCTCACCGCTTGATACTTTTTCCACTGTTCTTAACATGGGAAATGATGCTTCGACGGTAAACCATTTACCAATTATGGTATTTATGGTATATAAATATTATATTTATTAATTTTTTCTTCAATTTGAAAATTATTAATATTTTCCCGTAATTAAATGGTAAAGCGAATGGTAAATATGTCATTGAAATCAATTTTTATTTAAAATTAGAGACTTTGAAACATTTCAAATCCATACATTTTAAATTTGAATATTGAATAGATTACAAATGAAAATTGGAAGCCATCAAATTTATTCTGTGAGCGACCCAACTTTTCGTTTTTTTATAAAATGCGTTTTAGTTACTAATCAACCCCCCCCCCCCCCCAACCATATAAGTATCACGTATTATTTGAATGACCCCATACTAGAAGTGTTCACAAAAAAAAGAAGTCCGAATCTCAAATCGCATTCACAATTTTTTTTGTTGGTTTTGGGCAAAAAATGAACCAAGTGGAAAGTTAAATCAAATTGGATAATATTGGCAGGTCACTCATCGTCAACTTGTCTGTCCTCACAGAAAAATCAATTTTTTTCGAAAAAATTGTTATATAGCAGTATGAATCATCTATCCCATTTACTGGGATGTCTTTAATACACATGTAAATTATTTTTAGGTTCAAAAATCAATTCATATAAAAATGGTAGATTACAAATTTTGAACAATTGATTTGTATGAATTGTGTTTTTTTTCATAAGAATGTAAAAATCTTTCTCTAAAAATAGGTGTGTCACGAAAATCTCGAAAGCATTGTTATCGTTTGTCCTCAATGCGTTTTGTGTAATTTGAAGAACTCGAATGAAATAATGTTGCCAAATTCACACACATAATCAAGAATTCAGTAAGAATTAAATTCAACTGACAAAAATGTAAGATTTACTCATGTAAAATCTTATAATTCAACCAAAGCCAGACATATTCGTCAAAATTAAAATTTGTATTTGACATAAGCAAAAGTAACTTTATTGTTGAATATCAATCAAAACTTGTATTTTTACAAAAATGGAATAGCCAAATTTTTAGTCAAAAAAATCCATTTGAAAAAAAAAACGAATTTTTATCAAAATGAAAGTTAAATGTTTAACCCAAAAAAAAAACTCAACTACAATGATAAATATATTTTTTTTAAAGTTCAAATAGTTGAAGACTCAACCAAATAAATGAATATTCCAATAATAGAGATGAATCTTGAACAAAATAGTTCAATTTTCAACCAAGCTGATGAATTTTCAACCAATTTGATTATTTTGCCTTAGTCTATTAAAAAAGATACATTTTGGACCAAAAATGGAATAGTTACATTCTCAGTTAAAAAATTACTTTCAATAAAAAACACTAATTTGCAAGTGAATATGTAAATTAATTTTTCATCAAAAAGACTCATTTTTAACAAAATACATAAATTTTCAACGAAATTTTGCTTTTCTAAACAAATTTTCAACTCGCTGTCAACCTCAAAGTTAAACGTTCTATCAAAGAAACGAATTTTCAACCAAAAGGATGAATTTTCTATCAAAAGAAGACTTATTTTCAAAAAAATAGTTGAATTTTCAACCAAGCGAATGAATTTTCAACCAATTTAAATAAATTACTATCAAAAAAGGTCAATTTTCGACCAAAAATGGAATAGCTAAATTTTCAATTGAAAAAATGAAATTTTAATTTAAAAAAAACTAATTTGCAAGCAAATATGTACAATGAGTTTTAACCAAAAAGATTAACTTGTAACAAAATAAATGAATTTTCTACCAAAGAAAATAATCTTCTACTAGGTAGATAAATTATGATTCATACAGTCACTAAGAAGATTAATCCCGTGCAGAAATCGCCATATATATTACCGATTACCGACTAGGGCCTGATCCGATGTGTACTATCTGGTCCTGATAGGAAGAATTCTGTGGCCCTGACTCGTACCAGACCGGGCTATGTACTGTGACGTCATATAGCCTCTTCGCAGCGCCATCTTAAGCCATATGCGCTAGATGTAATATAATCACGAACATAACCTTAATTTTTGTTTTCCTTCGTGGTGATGTGTTGAAAATGTTCTGGGAGTGTTCGACCGTATAATATATTCTTAACACAATAATAATAAATGCCAAAATTAAGGAGCACACCGCGTGTTCGCAAACATCGTGCCATCAGCAACATTCCGTATTTACGCGATGAAAATGAAAGCAACGAAGGCAAGTCTTTTATGGTATTATTACATTTTGTGATATATTTAATTGTATTGTACTGGATTCAAGTTCTAACCTAAACATTCGATTTCCTCAGTTTAGTCAAAAAAGTTATTATTTGATATTTTTTCGCTCGGTAGCGTTTTTTTGTAAAACAAGTAGTTGCAATTTTGAGGTTATATTTTGGATTCTACGTTTAAAGTTATGCATGTTATCGCTCCAGTGACGGGGTGAGGGATAATATTTGTGGATTGAAATGAAGAAATATAATTTTGACAAATTCAATGCAACCGAAGAAGAAGTGCTGTCCCACATGAGCAACGTCTTCTGGAATACAAAAAACTGGGACGGTAATCGGAAGCAGAGGTCCAAATAACCATTTTTAATTATTTTTAAGGTGTTGTCAAAATAAAGCTCAATCCTATTAATTTGGCTTTTCATTTAATATTCTGTTATAATTATTTTGAAGCATTTTAATTCCTACTAGAAAAGTAAATAATGTGGCTAGACTCGGGTAAATAATAGGGGCCAGACCGGGGACAGATCGGGCGTTTGATCGGGCCCCTACACATGGCTCCGAGGTGGCTACGTGTTTCATGATGAGTCTGGCCCTGACTCGATTTCCACATCAGGGCCCGATATGAACGAGTCTGGGCCCGGTCGGGGCCACGGTGAAATTTCTGCACGGGATATTCTACCACAAAAAATAAAGTTTGAACCAAATATAACCATTTTCAACTGAAGAAGATACATGTTCAATAAAACATGGAATATTTAAATTTCCAGTTAAAAACTTAATTTACAACAAAAAGAAATTTTTAACAAAGCAGTTCCACTTTCAATTGAGTAGTTGAATTTTTAAGCAAAAAAGGTTTCTCAGTTCGCTATTTACGAATAGCGAAACCCCCTAAAGTGTCCAGATTTGAAGTAAAATTTGTCATATTACAGGATCAATATGTAAAGAGATGTTTACATTTTCAATAAAACTAGCAAAAATTAACCGTTTGTGCCATTTTGATTTTCAAAATTATCATTTTAATGTAAATAATGTGTAAATAATGCAACGAAAATACAGAAAAATAGTTAATTTTCATTGACTTTAAAAATACCATTTTACCTGTTATTTAAAAATAAAGTTGCTTGTGCCTATGTCAAATATTGATTGAAATACTGTTGATTATAGATCTCGATTTTTTCTTAGTTTCATCATGCACATAAATGTTACATTTTTTTACTCTTGAACTTCAAAAATAAAATTTTGATATAAAAATAAAATAATTCAATATAATTATTGCTGCAATGAAACAGTTTCTGTAAATCATATACAACGTTCTCAAATCATATATGTAACAGTTTCTATAAAATCTATAACTTCTTATACAATTTTTCTTCGAATATCTCCTTAAATATTCATAGGTAAAAAAATATATATGAACAAAAAATACTCATTTTAATGAACCGCATCTTTTGTATTTCATGTCATTTTTCTTTAGGACCTGCCGCTTCAGAGAAAAATTGATTTTTCTACGAAAATACACAAATTTGAGATGAGCGACCTCTGAATATTATCCGATTTATTCCTCCTTCAAAAAAGGAACAAAACAATCGAAAATGTAAGTAAGGATTCTGACCTCTATTTCTTTCTAAACACCCCTGACGCGTACAAATCATAGACTATTTGCATTATAAATATGAAAAACATCGATAAAAATATCAGTAGGAATATTTTTTAATAAAAAAATAATTTTCATACCAAAGGTTATCCTCGTATTAAGGGATAAGGTCTCAACGAGAATATTATTCATGAAGACTGCAAAGAATGCCATGGCAATATAGACTACAGACATGTCGAATATGACTGTCGTTCCAGGGTACCTCGTTTGGAAGTAATCCACAGCGATCACAAAGCTAAATTAGAAAAAATATAGTTAATATGTTATTCGTCAAATTTTACTTTACTTCATTTGTATGTTAATTTATATACATATAAATATTGTGTACACATTTATATATAATTATAATTTAATTATAATATAAAATAAACACCTATGGATATATTAATAATACATAAAATTGCCATTAATTATTTTAAAAGTCTATTTATGTTAAGTTTTGTAATCTATTGCCCTAATATTTGAAGCATTAGGATAAATAAGAACATGTATTAAATTTTCTACAAAATTATTTTTCCAACAAATGTTTGTGAAATCTATAATTAGATTTTATTTAATTCAACTTTATATAAGTTTATTACTTAGTTTCAACTAGCAAATTTTATTTTATATCTTTTAATTATTAATTATTTAATAACATAATTTAAAAAATATAAAATAAGTGGTAACTTTAATGGCATGAATTATATTCAAAACAATTTTGAATGCAAAATGGAAATTTCGAATAACTATTTTTTGGAAGTTTTCAAACAATTAAATTCGAGCTGAGATTAAGTTCTGAAATCCAAAAACAAGGAAAGAAGTAATAACAGTTTTTTTTATAAAGTTATAATAAATATAATTTTCATAAGATTCTTGATTAAAAGATATTGAGGTTTTTTAGACATTTGCATGAAAATTAAAAGTATTTTATCAAATTCTCACAAATATTTTTTAGTTAAAAAATATTTTCAATCTCTTTAAGACTTTAAAAATTCTTAAACGTTTTTTATTTATTTTTTTTTATTTTGAAAAATAAAAAAATGTTTTAAAATATTTCAGATTCTTTTTTGAGAACTTTGGAAATCTTTTTAAATGTTCTCTTGAAATTAATTTTTCGAAATAATAAAGAATTTAAAAATTTTCTATAGGAATATAAAGTTTTTTCATTCTTTTGAAATCTTCCAAAATTCGTAGAGAGCGTATTTTTCAAAATTTATTCAAATCTTCCAATTTAAATATTTTCAAACCTTCTGTAACTTCTATAATATCTTTTGATATCATTCAAATTGTTCCTGAAATAAAAAATAAAATAAAGAAATTGCCTTAAAATCTTCAAGATTCTTTTTTAAAAATATTTTGAAATCTTTCTACATATTTTCTTGAAATAGTTTCTTCAAACTGAAAAATCGTTTAAATTTTTCTAGGGTCCAAACAAAATTCATTCTCTTAAAACTTTTCAAGATTTTTTAAACTTTTTTTTTTCAAAATCTACATCAAGCAACAAAATTTGAAATCTTCACAAGTTGAAAATCATTTTTCAATTGTTTCAAAATTTATAAATATCTTTCAGATAAACAAACCAAACAGGTTTTCGACAACGATGTGTTAGATATTTTCAAAATATTTGGTAACATCATTTTTTCTAGGTAGGAAATTTCGAAATAAATTTTTTTTATATAAAAACTGAAATCACCTATTATACGGCATGAGAAATCCAACGCCGGCAAGTACAAGTGCAAAGTAAATAAAATTGCACTTGTCGACAGGCGGCGAAAGATGAGTAAATCCATCATTGAATTTTAATTCATTCATGCCCCTCGCCTTTCCAAGTTGCACGTAGCCTCGACTCAAATTTTCATCCATGTTGAGACTATAAAGTCCCGGGCACTAGTGTATTCACTATTTTTTTATTACTTTTATATTATTAAAAAAATGCCACCAAATTACTCCATTTCGAATGCAATATTTGAACGCGTATGGCGCTCGAGACACTTTTCTATCGCGCCCCGATTAAGCGCGCTCAGTAGCACTAGTTTTTTTTTTATTATCTACGAATTTTACACGAATTTATTTCACCCGACCCAGCAAATTGCAAGGGATCACCCCGATCACCGAGTGCAGTCCCTTACAAACACATCGAGCGCATGCTTTGAAAATGTCACATTGATTTCTGCGCGCGCATAAATAACAGGTCTAAATTTATTTCTGATGAAAATCGAGAGAAAAATTAAATTTGGTATTGATAAATTTTTTGAAAAAAATTCGGGGATTTTATTAACAGTTTTATTTTTCAACAAAAATCTCGGCTTTTAATTTGGAATAATTTTGAAAGTTGATAGCGAGCTGATTTTCGTAGTACGGATCGTTTGAATCGATTATTTGAATTTCAGATAAGCCACGATAAAAATAAATGATAGCCGAAATATCAGCCCTAGTTATTTTTACTTCTATAATAATTATTTTTTGGTTCAAAGATGTTACACTACTACATAAGATACTACTTCTTATTTGAGAATAATCTATCACGTTGGCAAAAGTACTTTAATTAACTAGAAAATTTTGCGCGGTACGCGCGAACTAATTTATTTTCTTTCTTTTAAAAAAATCGGTTCATTCTTCGAAATTTTGTTATGTATTTTATAGAAAATCTTACATGATTTCCGTATTATAGCGAGGAAATTCCAGTAAACTCAATAAGTGATAATCTGGCAGCGTACTTTTAATATTTTTTAACATTTAAAAAACATAAAAAGTACATTTTCAAGGTATTTCCGGTTGAACTATTCATCAAGGTTGAATTAAATTCGACTATTTGAATTTGATTCGAATTTTCTATAAGACTCAATTTACCGCGTTTTCTGACCATATTTGTCACATAAATTTATTGAATTATTTTGTTTTTATATCAAATATTACTTTCAAAGTTTCAAAAGTAAGAAAAATGTAACATTTACGTGCACGCTGAAACTGAGAAAAATTCAAGATCTATAATGTGTAACATTTTATTTAATCAAGTCAAACGCATACAACAGTATTTCAATTTATATTTGACACGAGCACAAATAACTTCGTTGTTAAATTATAGTCAAAATGCTATGTTTGCAATAAATGAAAAATAACCACTTTTATATATTTTCATTGATTCATTCACATTCAAATAATAATTTTGAAAATCAAAACTTAGCACAAATGGTTAATTTTTGCTAGTTCTATTAAAAATTTGAGCTTCTCTTTACATATTAATCCTTCAATATGACAAATTTCACTTCACAACTTTGCACTTTAGAGGTTTTCCATATTTTTTGAGATGAATACTTCCAATATAACTATTTGATTAAATTTTCAAGATTTTCGCTAATCGTGAATAGCGACCGAAAAACATTTTTGGCACAAGATTCAACTACTTAGTTGAAAATGGAAATGGAATGGGAAATCTTTTTTTTTCAAAACTTAACTATTTAGTTAACATTTTTTCTAATTATCTTCTTAAACTAAAAATTTAACTATTCCTTGTTTGTTTGAACATTTATCTTCTTGAGTTAAAAATTCAACTATTAAAAAATTCTGTATTTTGGTGAAACTTTGTCTTTTTGGTAGAAGATTCATGTATTTTGTGGAAATTATTCTTTTTTCGTAGAAAATTATTCCTTTTGATTGAAATTTCATTTCTTTGGTTGAAAATTAGTTTTTTTGAAAATTAGTTTTGTAGCTACAAATTTAACGATTGCATTTTTTGTTGATTTTTTCATAGACGTTTCATCTTTTCGGTATAAAATTCATTTTTTTGGTTGAAAATTTAGCTATTTCGTGAAAAATTTGTTTTAATTGCTTAAAAACTGATTTTCCTAACTGAAAATTAAACTATTCTATTTTTTTATGGCTCTCTTTGAGTTGAAAATTCATCTATTTTGTTGAAGATTTGTCTCTTTTTTGTTAGAAAATTAAACTTTTTCGATGAAAATTCAAATGTTAGGTTAAAATTTTTGTTTTTAATTGAAATATTTGGTCGAGCATTAATGTATATTGTTAAAAATGATTCTTTTTTGATAGAGAATCTTTTTGGTTAACATTTTATTTATTTTGTTGAAAATGGTTTTTGTTATTGAAAATTAATTTTTTTAACTAAAAATTTAACTATTTCAATTTTCGCCGAAAATTGTAAAAAAATATGTTCGGTTGAAAATTCATCTGTTTGGTTGAAAATTTAACTATTTTGTTGAAAATTTATTTTATTTGGTTAAAAACTTATTTGGATAACCTACAATAATTAAACTATAACATTTATCTTTTTTAGTTGTAATTTTATATATTTTGTTGAGAAATTGTATTTTTTTAGTAGAAAATGCATCTTCTGGGTTGAAAATTCAATTATTTGTTTTAAAAATAATTTTTTCTATTGAAGATCCATTATTCAAGTTGAAAGCTTATTTCTTTGGCTGAAAATTTAACTGATTTTGTTCGAAAATCGCTTTTTTTTTGGTCGAAAATAATTTTTTTCACTAATAATGTAGCTATAATATATTTTTCCTAGAAAATTGATCTTTTTCAGTTGAGATTATACTTATTTTTTTGAAAACTCATTCTTCTTAGTCGAAAATTCAATTATTCTGGTAAAAAATTAATATTTTTGGGTTGTAAATTAAACTTTTTTCGTCAAAGATTCATCAGTTTGCTTGAAAATGAAATGTTTTATTGAAAATTTCCTTTTTCTTCATTAAGAAGCAATTATTTGAAGTGAAAATGTGATGATAAAATTGATAAAATTTGATATTAATGAATCTCAAATTTTGTTCGGTTATTTAGAACGATCTGGAATATTCAACATATATTCCTAATATAAATATTATAATAAAAATTTAAAAAAAAACTGTCAGATCTTTCAGAGTGAAAAACTATTTGCATTTCGCGCAGTTTAATTACTGTAAAGTATCATGGCGTTACTTTCGCTTCCGCTTTCGGCTTATCGACTTCCGTTCCCGACGTTTTCATCTTTACAAAAATGGCCGCGAGTATCGACGGTGTTTTTGGCGAGAATTTGCAAAATGCCATACTTAAAAGCAAAGTCCTCGTTGTGGGTGCCGGTGGAATAGGCTGTGAAATTCTTAAAAATCTGGTGTTGTCTGGATTCTCGGATATAGAAATCGTAAGTAAAGTGTACGAGATATCAATTCTTGCTTGACGCTACCGTTAACATAACCTCACTTTTTGCTCCAAACTTGCGTCGCTGTCTCGCCAAGATGCCTTAAAATGCCGGGAATCAAATAATTCAGGAATAATTTCATTAGAAATCGTATCATTGTGTGGATTATTTAGGTAAAGTGGAGCTAGGTGAGATCATTGTCTCTAAATGAAAGTTCATTCTATTTCAGATTGATTTAGACACAATCGATGTTAGTAACCTGAACAGGCAATTCCTTTTTCAAAAACAACACGTTGGGAAATCCAAAGCGGCTGTTGCACGTGAAACTGCTTTGACTTTTAATCCCGATGCCAAAATAGTTCATTACCACGATAGCATTACATCGTAAGTATAAGTATTACTTATTTCTTCATAAAGCACTCAAATTTAAAAGATTTCGCTCCGGAAAAAATATATATATTAAAAGAAGAATAGATATAATCATTTTTTGCGAGGCTTTAAACATTTAAAAACATTACTCATAAACAATAATTTTAAATTTGTCTAAGTTTCAATTTTATCTACACAGATTTCATTATATCTTTTATTTTGGACTTTTCTATTCTTACCTGAAACGTATCTCAAAGATAAAATATGAATCACTTGGATAGTATATGTCAACAAATTAAACTACCTTCTCTATGAAAACCTTAGAGTTCAAACTCGTAATTTTCTAACCGCTTCATATTTCAAACTCTTCGTTTTTACTTTTCCTTATATGAAATGTTTACTTTTCAAGCTTTTAAATTTGTAACTGATGTTTTTAAAGATGTACATCATGGACAATCAATCACAAAAGTCGCCAATCTTTAAAATAAGCAATTCCATGTCAAATCATCTGAAGAATTTCATTTGTTAGTAATTTTCATGAAAATTCTAGTATCCATTTTCTTGAGTGTTGAAAAAAGCCCTAAAATAAATTTTGAAGAATTAAAAAAACTTAGGAGAGTTTCAAAATTGAAAATGTTGGTCCTTTTTTTTAATTTTTATAACTTTGATGATTTTAAGGATATTACGATGTATTTTTTAAATTATTCGTAATAATACGTAGTTTAAAACAAATACTTTTTCGAGAAACAAATTTCAATTTTTTTGATCCTTCAAAAACAAATTTTTAAACTGAATTTTTGAGAAAAAAATTTTATTTTGATTTTCTTAAAAAATTTTAAATAGATATCTTACAATGTACTGTAAAATCCACGTAAATATGAAAATGGGACCTCCCTTAGTTTTCGAGAAATGATTACAAACGTACGCCGAAACGATGAACATGATGTAAAAAACAATGTAAACAATAGACGAATATTTTGCTCGTATGCCCGATCTTCAGAGGTCAGACTCTTGGGGGCTGGGCACACCATACCACGGCCTACGTTCTTAATTATGTCTCGAAAACTAAGAGAGATCCCATTTTTATATTGACATGGCTTTTAGAGGACATTGTAAGCTATTTATTTTAAAAAATCAAAGAAAATCAAAGATGGATTTTTTGTGTAAAAATCAGTTTAAAGTTTGTTTTTGAAAAATCCAAAAAGTTTCAGCAATTTTTTGTACAAAAAATATTTTTTTAAACTGCTTATTATAATGAATAAATAAAAAAAATACATCTTAATATCTTTGAAATCACCAAAGTTATAAAAGTTAAGAAAAAGGATAATTATTTTCAAATTTTAATATCTCCTAAGTTTTTTGAATTTTTCAAACACAATTTTTCGGGGTTTTTCTTACAACCTCTAAGAGAACGGATACTAGAATTTTCATCAAAATTACTAACAGTAGATGAAATTCTTCAAATGATTTTGACAAGGAATTGTTAAAATGATAGACAAACCGACAACAATAGATTTATTATTAATTTCTACAAATCTTTACGGAGGCTTCTAAGCGTAATCTAAAAAAACTCAGGTTAAAGTTGTTTGTTTAATGGTAGTCATTTAGAGTTTCAGTTTTTGCTTTCTGTTCAGGGAAAAATCACAATTCTTATTTAATCCTAATGATCAAGGCCTCACTTTATTCTTCGAGGGATTCCCTACAATTCCATTTGAGTGGGTCTTACTAAAAACGTTAACTTAAAAATCATACACTGATTATAAGCAATGATAGATTAAACTTTAATAAACACCAACCAAATATAATTGTAGAGAATCCTTCAAAGAATAAAATTAGGCCAAAATTCTGTATAATTGCTGTTAGATGAACAATTTTAACATGATTTTTTTGTCTGAAGTATGCTTAGAAGCCTCCGTCAAGATTTGCAGAAATTAATAATAGAGCTTTTGTTGTCGATTTTATAAAACATTGAAAAAAATTTCAACATTTGAGATTAATTGTAAGCAGATTCGAACGAAATTAAGGGACATTTTCTTATATTTGCCCATTATTTATGTAAATTCAATATAATTTACCTGAAAACTATGCTAAGTATGAAAAATTACTAAAAAATAATGCAGTACGGAGGTACAATGTCAAAATTGCGTTTCTTCAAAATTTTATGTCGAAAGAAACAAAAAGGAACGTAACGAAAATTACGTTTCGTTCTTTTCTATATACAATAGAATTACAACATAGTTTTAACATTTTGTCTTCGTAGCCTTATTATCTTTCGATACTTTTTTCTACTGAGCTTAATTTTTAGCCAAATTATTTCAAATTAATAAAAATAATTGGAAAATATCCAAAAATGCTTCTTAGTTTCGTTCGAATCCCTGATTGTACGTAGTGTACATTCTTAAAAACATTTCATTTTGAAATCTCGATGTCGAAACAATTAAAAATTTTAAACGAACAATTAAGTTAGATAAAAACGTGGAAAAATTAAATGAAAATTATTTGGGAATGTATAATGTATTAATATTTTATAATGGATCTAGAAGACTCCCGAATTGCAAAGAAAATCGAAATTTTCTTTAGAACAATGGTAGTGAATTTTTGGTTATTTAAAGTGCTAATTCATTGGAGTTATATAGTGTCCTTAAATTTTTCCATTTAGATTAGATTCCATTATAGGGTGTCTGGCGACCCGGTATATCTGGGAATTTCGTGCACCTTGAAAAATACGGGAAAATTTCGGGAATTCTTGAGCAGATCCAGGAAATCTGTTGTCGTACATTTAAATACCGTATTTACACGCATATAAGCCGCACATGATTTTCACCCCGATTTTCAATCTCCAAAAACCAATACAAAAGGTGTAACTTATTGAAATATATAAGCAAAATTTTTATTTATAAATTATACAATTCAATGGTAAAAGCTTGTGATAAGTTGAACGTCATCGATTTATAACTAACCAATTAGAATCTAAACAAAAACTTGGCACAGGCAATAAATTTATCTACTAATACCAGCAAAAAAGAAAGTAAAAGTCAAACTCAGATACATTTTTTGAGCGGTTTTTTTGTGTCTTGTTCCTGCTATTTTTTGCCGATAAGTTCGTTATTTATAAACACGGCATTTGGAAAAACTTTTTTTTTTGTTGGTTTTTCTAGTAAATTTCCCATCGTATTATGATCCTGTGGTTTGAATTTAAATCTTTTGAATTTGTAACATTTAACATTGAAGCCTAACAGTATTTTAATTCAAACGCTCACTAATGTGTAACGTCTAAAATGAAAGCTTTCAACATTATTCAATCGAACAATTTTAAATTAAATGACTATAAGTACAAAATTATCATTTTTAAACTGTTATAAATTGAACAATAGAAAGATTTCTGATTAAAAAATATGAATTCGCATTATTATTTCCAATGCTCTAAATTGAAGTATGAATCAATAAATTTGTATGTTTAAAAATGATGCACTTTTAAGTTAGGATCATAAAAAATTGATCGTTTAAAATTAAACACTTTTTAAATTATAAGTTAAATTATTTTAATTTTATGTCATTGAAATAAATAATTGTTCAATTGTTATTTATGCATAAAACCCAAAAATTTCATTTGCAACTTAGTAATTCAATAAAATGAAACAATAAAGTTCTAACCATTAAAGTTTAAATTTAGCACTCTAAATTTTTAACGATTCAAAGCTTTTTATTTGAAACAATTCAGTTTCAAATTGTGTAGATTGAAATATTTGATTTATAATTACTCATTTTAAATAAACATTGAAATATTGCTAAATATTGAAAAAATGTACTATTTTTAATTAAGAGATTTCAATTTGCAATAAGTTAAAAATGAAATATTTTAGACTGAAACAATATTTGAACATAGGACTTGAAATTGAATAGAAGCATTTAATTATGAATCTATTAATTTGAAATTGTTTTCAAATTGAAAATATGTAGTCGATAAAGTTTCAATCGGACGTTTACATTTTTTTATTTACTATGGCTTTCGAATTGAAGCTTTGTAAAGTGAATGATTTCATAATTTAAAAAGTTAATTTACATCATGTGATATGAAATTTACTATATTTCAAATGGTAAATAGATTTTTATTTTAAAAAATTGTAAAACTTATCCCAAATCGGTCCTCTTGATAACATCATCACGATCCTGATAAAGGAATATTAAATTTGTAAAATTTTCTAGTATCTTCTAGTATTTTTATAACTAATAATGAGTTGCGAAATTAAAACACATATATCGCAAGAAAAAATCGGGAAAAATGTTCATTTCGATCCGGAAAACCGGATATTTGAAAATGTAATTTCTCCAGACACCCTGCCATTATATTTTTTATATTTTATAATATTTATCATCGGCATTGACTCAAAAATATGTTTAACAGCGCCGAGTATGGATTATCGTTTTTCAAAAAGTTCTCCCTGGTGATGAACGCTTTGGACAACAGAGCAGCCAGAAACCATGTAAATCGAATGTGTTTGGCCGCGGACATTCCGCTAATTGAATCTGGAACTGCTGGATACGAAGGGCAGGTAGAACTTATAAAAAAGGGACTGAGTCAGTGCTACGAATGCACTCCGAAAGCTGCACAAAAAACTTTCCCTGGATGCACGATTCGTAACACACCCAGTGAACCGATTCACTGCATCGTTTGGGCAAAACATCTCTTCAAGTAAGTTTTAAAATTACTAAATTATAAACGCAATACTATTATTGTTCAGAAAATATTTTTGGTAATGCTTTCCTCTACGTAAGGCTTCATTTTTACATTCGTCTTTCAACCATGTTGGTAATCTTTTCATATCAATAAATTATCTTGATATAAGTTAATTTTCATATTTAGCCAATTGTTCGGAGAAGAAGATCCAGATCAGGATGTTTCCCCTGACACAGCTGACCCCGAAGCTGCTGGTAAATAAACATTTTTTTTATTTCTTCTGTTTTTATTTTTATTACAAATTCGTCTTGATAACATTTTGAAATTTTTCAGGAACGGCTGGAGAAGGTGCGCTGGAGACAGAATCAAATGAGAAGGGGAATGTCGCGCGAAGTTCTACACGTACCTGGGCTCAGGCTTGTGGTTACGATCCGGAGAAATTATTCACAAAACTCTTTCACGACGATATCAAGTATCTGCTAAGTATGGACAATTTGTGGAAAAAGCGAAGACCACCTGCGCCACTCGAATGGTCCAACCTTCCCGACGGAGGTATGTATCTTAAAAATATCAAATTCTAATCTAAAATATTGTTCAACATCTAAAACCTAACTGGACAAAAAATTTCAGTTCCTGGATCTAGCAAGGACGTGGGTGATCCAGGATTGAAGGATCAGCAGCGGTGGAGTATTGCCAAGTGTGGAATGATTTTCGCAGACGCTATTAAGAACCTGAGCAAAGATTTGGCAACTCGCCTAGAAAAATCCCCTACTGATCATCTCGTTTGGGACAAGGATGATCAAAGTGCCATGGACTTTGTAGCTTCTTGCGCGAATATTCGAGCGTATATTTTCGGAATTCCTCAGAAAACTCGATTCGATATCAAGTGTAGGTTGCAGCAATTTTATAAATTATGTTTAAAAAAAACTCGACCTATCCAAATCCGATCAAAATATCTCATTGGTTTTTTACAGCCATGGCAGGAAACATAATCCCAGCGATAGCCACGACAAATGCGATAGTCGCCGGGGTGGTATTACTTCATGCATTCCGTATTCTTGAAGACAACTTGAAAGCCTGCTGGTCCGTTTACTTGCGATTGAAGATGAACCATCGTAATCAGCTTCTGGTACCTGAAAAGTTCGTGAATCCGCCAAATCCAAAGTGTTACGTTTGCGCACCGACCCCACAGGCGACCCTCGCAGCGGATACGACGAAGATGACTGTGAAGGAGTTGGAGGAGGCTGTTCTCAAGGGAAGGATGAATATGATAGCTCCAGACGTAATGATCGACGGAAAAGGAGTAGTTGTTATTAGTAGCGAGGAAGGAGAGACTGAGCAAAATAATGATAAGATTTTGGAGGATATTGGTATCAAGGATGGTACTATTCTCAAAGTGGATGACTTCCATCAGAATTATTCCCTGACGGTGACAGTCATGCACAGGGAGAAACCACCTATTAAAAGTGAGAGTGCCGAGTTTCTCATTGTCGCGGATGATGAGAGCCTTAAACCGAAGGAAGAAAAGGAGGAGAAACCGTCCACTTCAAATGGCCAGGTAAGAATCTTTGTATTTAGAGGGCTCAGACTCACGCCACTATTGACACTATTTTCTCGTAATTGCCCGCTAATGTCACTATTTCTTCACTTTCTTTTTAAAAATATTTCCAGTTTTTTTTTTATGATTTCATAAAATATGTGCTAAAATTAATTTAAAATACTTTAAATTCATCTATTTTTGTTTCTACTTTACGCCTCGTATTGTACGATATTTTCGACTTTTTGAAGAAAAATGTGTCAAAATTGTTCTATTTTCATTTGTAACACTCATTGGTTGAACATTTTAAAGTCGAAGACCTCCGAAATCGTTTAACTTTACGTTCGATTATTAAAAAATGAACGAAATACACTATCGTCGAAAATTGTAGGTACGATCAGCGAAAGTAATATTAAAAATCACTGCTGATTTTGAAACATGATTACTCTGTCAACAATGGAGCGAGAAACTTTTTTAAAACCCCGTTAGAAAGATTATCAAATTACGCGTCAATTGAGTCCTACTAAAAGTATTTTTGACCTTCTGGAGAGAATATAATGCGTGAGAAGTTTAAAAACATTCAAGAATTTTTTGAATTTTGTACCTAGGAAAGTTGTAGCAAAAATCTCAAATTCATACAAATTAGTCTTTAAAGTCTTATCTTTAATTTAAGTCAATAAAACTTAAAAAATCTTGACGGGTTCTTGAGATACGACTAAAAATGACCAAATGTGTCTGCGCCGCATTTCAGTCGCTTTAGCAGTAGTCTGGCCGTTTGCGGTGCCCGCCGACTGAGACTCGACGCAGATACGTTTGGGCATTTGTTGTCATATCTTGGGAGCCCCTGAATATTTTTGTATATTCCCCCTTAAGTATCCTAAGTCACAGCACGAGTAGAATTTAAGAAACAAAATCTGAGAAATTCTCGGCGACCACCCCTCTCGCGGTCAACAGCTGTAATCGCCGACTGAAACTTGACATTTGAGGCGTGGACGTTTTTAGTCGTATATCGAGAACCCATAAAGATTTTTAAAGTTTTATTGGCTTAAATTGAAGATAAGACTTCAAAGACTAAGTGGTATGAATTTGATGTTGTTGCTACAACTTTCCTAGGTAACGCCACAAGTTGAAGTCGAGGTACAAAATTAGAGAAATTCTTGATTGTTTTTAAAAACTTCTCTCGTAGTATATTCTCTCCAAAATGTCAAAAATAACTCTTTTTGTGGTAGCTGCACAAAATGAGCGTGTTTTACTGCTTACGAATTGAGCGTAACATCAAGCGGCGTGCGTGGACCTGCATATATAATGTTGGACCTCGCAGTAGAACAGTGGTGTTAGGGTATTTGGTCCACCATTGCATACTTGAAACAAAGTGAAGGCGCATTCGCGGTCGCACCTGGTTAGAAGGAGACGGGGATATGCCAATGTTTTCAGTGAAAAACAGCTCTGTTTTTCTCTTTTGTTTAAGATGGTTTTCGCGATCCAAAAATCATCCATAAAATTGGAAAGTGTGTCGGAAGACGAAATTGATGAAATCAGTGAAAAGTTGTGGTGTACTCCACCTGAAATTCGGGAGGCGGAAAAAGAGGCATCTTTTGACTTAATGCCCGCAAAATCGAGAGAGTTGTATAGTGCAGCTTACAAAAAATTTAAGTCGTGGAAAAGAGCAACAAACAGTATCACATCAGAAAATTGCCTCATCGTTTATTTCAACGACTTGCACAAAATATACGCACCAACATCATTGTGGGCTGTCCATTCGATGTTGAAAACAATGATCAAAACGGCCGAAAACATTGACATTGGGAATTTCAAAAAACTGCTTGAAATTTTAAAAAATTACCGGGCAGGATACAAGCCCAAAAAAGCAAGGACGTTTACCGGAGAACAAATCCAGGAATTTTTAGAAAATGCTCCAGATGAGATCTATCTTGCAGCAAAGGTAAATACAAACAAATATAAATAATTAAAAAAAAAATAATACAAGCAAATATACAATAAATAATACAAACAAATATTAAAAAACTAATGGTCCGAAAAAAACCAGGAGAAGCCATACCATAATAAACATAGCCTAAAAAGATGTGAATTTTGCAATGTATTCGCTTGATTTTCAGGTTGTCTTGATTATGGGTATATGCGGATGCTGCCGAGGAGATGAAATTTACCGAATAAAAGTCCAAGATATCGAAAAACAAGGAGAATTATTGCTTGTCCGAGTCCCTGATACGAAAACCGGTGTTTCGAGAGCTTTCACCATCAGTCAAGAATTCGTCCCCTATGTAAATAAATACACAGCGCTTCGCCCATCGCACGCAACTGCGAAGAATTTTCTCATGAATTATCAAAAAGGCAAGTGTACTATCCAAGTGATGGGTAAAAATAAAATTGCCAAAATTCCATTGAAAATAGCTTCTTTTTTGAAACTTGAAAATCCAGAAGAATTTACAGGCCACTGTTTCCGCCGAAGCTCTGCAACAATGTTCGCTAACTCTGGAGCGAATATGCTGGAGTTGCAACGCTTTGGTGGATGGCAATCTGAAACTGTTGCTCGAGGTTACATTGACGATTCAAATGTAAATCGACAAAATAACGCAACGAAAATTTCAAAAATGGTGAACTTGAATAACACCGCAAATTCCAGTGGAATCAAAATTGAAGAAAATGTTGAGGCCAACGAACCACCTAAAAAAAAACTTGCAACTGAAGAAAATTCGGTAACTGTGAACGTTCCACTTGATAAGCATATAAACATCAGTAACTGTAGCAATGTGACGATAAACTACATTTTGAAGTAAAAAACATTTTGATGTAAGAACGATAAACATGGAAATGTATAACTACATCTTTGAAAACTGAGTTTGTAATAAAATAACCTAGTACATATTTTGTGAATAAAATTTGTTCGAAATCTCATTTGTAATATAGTAAAATAAAAATATTGTTGATTCAAAACCAGATAACTGACTCTGTACTTGTCTCCCTTCTTCTTCTTATTTTTTTAATTTCCTAACCTCCTACCTTTTTTTAAACCTTTTTCTGACCATATTTCTCGTCCTAAAAGATTTCCAATACAATAAAATAATTAAACCCTTCTTTTTCCCAAGAAAAAGCTCTTAAATACAACTATTTGCCGCTTTTTTCAGCACCAAAGTATATCAATCAAATTCCAAGCTAAAATCTTAAATCTCCATTTTCTACAAAAAGCTACTTTTATGAGGTTTGTATTGGGTTTACACCAATTCATCAATTAAAAATAAAAATTGAAGTAATATTGACGATGCTTATGAATAGATCATCAGACGTATTTTAGAGGTAATGAAAACTTTGAGAGTGGGGTAGTTTTTCTCAAATGGTGCCCCCCCCCCCCCCCCACCCTCATACAACTAATATATTTTTTTTTTTTTCAAGAAATTCATTAGACTTATCACGGGTAAGTGCCACATTTCTTCTTTAGTGCCGTGACATGCTCTTCGTTCGCTGACTTGAAAAGACAGATCACGCTCAAGCAGCAAAACACGCTATTCATTCGGCCCTCGCCTACGATTCGTTTCACTAATTAGGGCTCAATTGACGCGTAATTTAATCAGATTTTTAACTTTTTTTTAAGTTTCTCACTCCATTTTGAAGGAGTAATCAGTAATCACGTTTCAAAGCCAGCGGTGATTTTTAAAAGTACTTTCGCTGATCGTTCCGATAATTTCCGACGGTAGTCGGAATTTGTTCCAAATTGAATAATAATTGAAACCTAATGGCTTCTAAAATAAACAATTCTAAGAAATAAGTATTCACGTTTTGTTAATAACCAAAATGTATACTTTAAAAGTTTTCTGTTTTGAAACGAATATGTTGAGATCTTATTAATTCGGTGTATTTTTACAAAATAAACGAATTTTTTACCACCTTTTGTAGAAAATATAAGGTTTTAAGTAAACATTGTGTCCATTGTATCTTATAGATCTTACATAGAAGAATTATAAATCGGATATTTCTATTCTAAAATCCAAGACATTTAAGCAGGACACTTATGAAAGTGTAGAAGGGTCCTTTTAAAAGTCATAAAAATCAATTAACTGAAAACTCACCACCGATTAATATATAAATAATTAATTTTGTAGTGGTGTAATGCAACTTGTTAACGAAAATTGACGTGCAATTGGGCGACATTGCATGAGGATTCTAATTTTGTGGGAAACGCGGCTCTGGTCCTAAATTGTAATAATCATGAAAAAAGTACAAAAGATTTTTTTACAACAAAAACTTCTCTTTATTTTATTTGTAAACTTATGTTCATACGAATAGCCACATCGAGTTAAAAATTTTTGATAATAAATAAGAAGCACTAAGATATGCGGCTCTGGTCCTAAATTTTTATAATTATGAAAAAAGTTTTTTTTTGTGAATAACTTTTTTTTTGCTTTTTTCATAATTATTCAAATTTAGGACCAGAGCCGCATTTCTTAGTGCTTCTTATTCATTATCCCAAATTTTCAACTTGATGTGGCTATTCGTGTGAACATAAGTTTACAAATAAAAAAAGTGTCGGTAAGGTAAGAATCTGGTCACGTGATCCACTCGCCACATGGCCTTTGCTAAAAATTAAACTGTTTCAATGGGTAATTCTTATTAGTCAAACAAATGTAAACGCCCGATTAAAACTATATAAACCATTTTCAATTTTAAAATAACTTCAAAATGATATATTCATACTTGAAGGCTTTTATTAAATTTCGAACATTATTTCAGTCTAAAATATTCCATTTTTAACTTTTTAATTAAGAGAAAGAACAATTACTTAATATTTAGAAATATCTGACTGTTCATTTAAAATCGGTAGTTGTAAACCAAATATTCAAAACGTTTTGAAAAGATTCAAAGTTAATTAAAAATTTGACATGATTTCATAGTATATTGCGTGACGAGGACCGAATCGTTGCCTCGGCCCGAGTCATGCATACAATTTTTCATCATATCGATTGAGGTATGATGAAAAATAATTTAAACAAAGTGTCTACGTGTACCAACAACATCCGACTATTCGTACTGAAATTTCGGTGCAAATAGCCCACGGTTCAATTTAAAACAAAATGTAGATTTTTACAGGTTTCTTCTTCAGTTGTTAGAAACGCAATGTTCCTCTTTAAATTTACAACAACAAAATTAGAACCCAAAAAGTATTCCAAACTGAAAAAACCTTTAAATTAACAAAATTTCAAAATTCAGAAAAATCAAGTTCAAAGTGCATGTAAACTAACTACCTATGCACTTGTCTCATTCGAATATAATGCAAGTTGATCAGTTTGAAATTTTAGAATAAAATATTTTAGTCGTATGCCTTACAATTTAAAAAATAAATTTTAAGTTTAGCCATTTTTAAATTTTATATCTATATCTTGACTTCGTAAGTTAATTAAATTTATGCAATTATAATTTTCAATCCATAGGATTTTGTGCGAGAAAGAAGAAAATTCCAGTTACTATATGATCTATCATTGAATGTATTTTTCTACCGAATTCATTGTCTTTTTCCATACGTATAGGCGTTTGATTTAATTTTCTTCGATAAAAAACAAAAATATTGTTCTTTATTCCTATAGAAATTAATTTTTCAAAAATTCATGCGAATTATGTCACTTATGCGACTTTTTACAAGCATTCTAGTGTATCCGAGACTCGCGTGATTCATATCTACATAATTTTATTACATAAAAAATGTCATGCCACTACTGAGAATGTTTAAACTGTGCTGCGCCATCTGGTGCGAAAATCAGAACTAGAGAGAGTAGGTAGAATTTTAAAGATGTGTTTTATGTTTGTGCATAAAAGTGTTTTTACGTTTTTTGTAGATTTTAAGTATTTATTGCATACTTAAAATAAGTCTTTATCTAAAACAAAGTGTTTCAGATGGAATTTACATCTTGTAAAGTGAAAAAACACATATTTTGACAATAATTGTTTTTCTAACAAAAAATACAAACATTTATGGTACTATGTATTGTAAATTTCAACACATCATAAGCTTAAATATTCCAATCGTCTATTACTTATATTCTTTGCATATTCTAAATCAAATTTCTCGCTGCACACATTAATGAAAGTTCATTTAAGCTTATAATTCATTGAAACTTACTTATTATTATTATTATTATTATTATTATACCATTAAGCCATTTCCCTTTCGGGGTAGGCGTGACTTGCTCGGTTGGAAAGTAGTGGGATAGGTATATAGGTGTAAAGTAGGTCGTTATATGGTATAAGGTATATAGGTATATGTGTTATGGTATAGATATTTTAGATTGATCTGGAGTTTTCGTGTTATTTATTCAAATAACACGTTCACTCCGCAACACTGCTCCGACCCAGGTTGCTGATCAATCTCTCTAGCGATCACCCCAAGTGAGGAGCCTCACAAAATTGTTATGTATGGTTCGCCACTTGGGCCCATTAGTATCCAAGGTCTTTGTTTCAGGCATCATTCACTCTATTGTCACTCTGCTTATAAACTATTTGTCGCCACACATTTCTGTCCTGGCATACTACTCTAGCTTCATTTACGTCCATGCATTTCTTCATGCAAGCTCTTCTGTTCCTATGACTTCTTATGTCTCTTCGGATCAATGTCTCATTTACAGATTCTAACCATTCTTTCGGCGGTCTACCTCTGGGCATTCTGCCATTTACTTTACCTTTATATACTTGCTTCGTCAGTCGTTCATCTTTCATTCTTTCAAGATGTCCGAACCATCTTAACTGATTTCTTACTTGACGTAGTATAATAATTTTTTGTTTGTTTAGAAAAACGTTTTTGACATAAAAGTTTTTTAACTGTTTAAGAGAGACCTTCTATCTGAAACATTCTGTTTTGCATAGAGACTTACTTTTATCATTCAATTATTGTTTTAATCTCCATAAAAAAATTGTCAAAAAACTTTTATGTAAAAACTAAGTTGCATCTTTAAAATTCTATTTACACTTTTTAGTTTTAATTTTACCGTACGAGATGGCGAAAGTTCACTATCATTTCTAATTTTGCTAATTTTTTTCTAATTCAAAAATTTAAGTCACTATTTTTTGCTATCTCTAAAGTGAGTCCGAGCCCTTATTTTTTAGAGACGATTCTAGTATCTGAATTTTTGCACCTTATGTTGTATGTAATTCCTTCCTTTTAATATTTTTCAGACGGAGATCGAGGACGATGATGCGGTGATGATCGTGGAAACGGAGCCAATTCCCGAGGCCGACGTGGCCAAGAAGCGCAAGACCGATCTTGAAGAGAACGATGTCACGATTAAAAAGCGCAAAATCGAGGTTAATAACGGCCACAGTGTGAAAGAAATTTGCATAGTCGATAGTGGAGATTCCGATGACGAACCACAACATGTTGCCACAATCCAAAAAGTAATTCCTAGGAAACACAAACCCTCAACCGATGACGAATGTTCAATCGTCTACGATGACACTGCCAACAATTTAATCTCACCTAAAAAAGCTAAAACTTCTAATTAAACGTGTTTCATTGGCTGATACTGAAAAATAATTATTTTATTACGATAGACAGTAACGCGATCTCAAAATTATGCTTCTGTTGTAGCAAGTCATTGAACATATTCAAAGAGCAGAGATACGCGAGTGTATGTATATATGTACGCTGTCGCAGAATTGTGGTTATTGAAAAGGAGGAATTGATTTCAAATTTTTTTATTTTCATGGAAAATCTGCGAAATTACTTCCTGGCGTGTCATTCAAATAATTTGTTAAGTTAAACAGCATGTAAAGAGTTTATCGAATGTGTCTTTCCGTTAGTGTCAAGAGGCTCTTGTATTTATGTCTATTTTTCTCTGTGTGTATCTCAATGTTTTTTCACATAAAAGATTTTAAAATTACTATGCACAGCGAGAGATACTTATTATTTGAATGACTAATACTGATACAGTAAGGTTTACCACATTGTTTTCTTGTGCGTTGAAGTACATTCTGAAGCACCATTTCCTATCTATGATTATATAAGCTAAATAAATAATGTCATTTTTAAAGGAAGAGCTTAGTTTATCAACATTCCAAGTAATTTCCTATTTTGTAGTCAAACATCTCGAAATCTATCTTGTATTTCTCGTACAATTGAAACACAGTTTGCGGAGATAATTTGTTGAAATATTCACAGGTGCGGTTAAAGTCCGTAGGACCTCCGCGTGATTTTTGTAAATTAGGCAAGTATTCCTTCCCTCTGATCAAATTTAGTTTCCAAAAAATATAATCGATTTGTTCGGGTGTGTAATTTTCCAATTTCAAAACAAAATTGTAATTTATTTCGCACAGAGAACAATGGTTGTAATATTGATTCCAGTGTGGATCGTATTTTGAAGGAGATTCTTGGATCAGATACGTTACAAATTCTTCGAACGTTGGAACCAGTTTCAATCTAAAATTTAAATTGTGTTAGAATCTAAAGAAAATTAGAGTAAATTGAATATAAATAGAGAATTGGCATGTCTTTATTATAGAAAACATAATTATTTTACCTTGTAGACATTTCATGTAGAGGACATGAAATGGAGTTTATTTGGACATGAAATTAATAAATATTAGGTATGTTTATAAATTTTTCATTGCATTTTTAAAAACGGAAAAAACTTGCAGGAATAGGTTTTGTGATTGCTGTGGCGTCATTTATACTAAACTAAAAAGATCAGTCTTCAACAAAAAATGGAATAGTTTAATTCTGAGCTAGAAATGATAATTTTCCACACATGCATTTTAAACGAAATAGTTTAATTTTAAACTAAAGACAAATTTTCAACCGAATACTTGACTTTTTAAGCTAAAAAAAACGTTCAACCCAAAATAGAACAGTTCAATTTAATTTAAAAACCTTTTTTTTTAACCAAAATGATGAATTTTCAACTAAAACGATTAATCTTCAACTGAAACAGTTAAATTTTGAATCAAATTTATACATTTTCAACTAAAATGATAAGTTTTTAACTGGAATAGTTAAGTTTTTAACCAAAAATCTTATTTTCAACAAAATATACGAATTTACAACTGAAAAAAGATAACTTGTCGACCAAAAAATGAATAGTTAAATTTTCAGTCAGGAAACAAAGTTCAACCAAAGAAATAAATTTTTAACTAAAATGATGAATCTTCAAATTGAAGAAGTGAATTTTAAACTAAAAAGATTAATTTTCAACTAAAATTATGAATCTTTAACTAGAATAATTGAATTTTCAACCAAGAAGGTTAATTTCTACAAAGAAAACTAATTTTCGATTAAAAAATATAGTTTTTTAACAGAAAATTTTAATAGTTAAAATTTTTAGTTGAAAAATTAATATTCAACAGAAGAAATTGATTTTGTACTAAAATGATTGAATGAAAGTGTGAAAAAAACTAAAATGATGAAAGTGTAAACAAAATTAATTTTCAGTCACAGAAAAAAAAGAATTTTCAACAAAATAACTCATTTTTCAACCTAAGAGATGAATTTTCGATGCTTTCTTATAAATTGGATATTTTCGCCAATTTTCAATGAGTCGATCTGAAAATTTCAAAAAATCTTCTCTCAGTAGTAAGGAACAAATGTCTCACTGGAAGTTGCTTCAACTCTAAAGTCCTTCATTTTTAGGCATCGTTGGGATATAATGCGTGTGTATGCCAAATTTCAAACACTTTCAATAATATTTGTATAAGCCTATATTTGAAAAATTAAAAAAAATTAATTTTGTGACTTAAAATTTCCGTCGCTAAGGTGGTTATCGCACCGGCCCTTCCATTGATGCAATATTCAACTGGAATAGTAACATTTTCAGTTAAAAAAAATTAATCGTCATCCAAATAAAAACCGAATTTTCGCCAAATAGCTCATTTTTAACAAATGAGTTTAACTGTAAACCGAGTGATTAAATTTTCATTCCAAAAAAGATAAATTCTTAACGAAAAATGTAGTATTTGATATTACAACCAAAAAAAGATTTTAAAAAATGTAATCAAAAACAGTTGAATTGAATAAAAATACATTTTTTAAATAAGAGTTGAGTTTTTTTTACTAAGAAAGATTGTTCAGTCAAGAGAGAGTAAAAATTTGCAAACTGTTGAATTTTCAAGCAAAAAGGTCAATTATTAATAAGAAATAATAATTTTCTACCAAAAAGATCGAATTTTAATCAAAACACATGAATTTTCGCCTAGATATTGGAATTTTGAACCAAGAACGATCAATGTAAAGTCGACTAAAAATAGAATAGTTACATTTTTAGTTGTAAAAATTAATTTCAAACCAAAAAAAAAGGAACGAATTTACAAAAAAGTTAAATACAGTAATATAAAACTACTTTTACAAATGAAGAACCATTGTTACTCAATTTTACATTTCAATTCAAAAAGAAATTAAGCAGGCTCTAAAAAAAGTTCCCTGACTTAAAAAAAATTCGCTGACATTTCCAGGTATAAAAAAATTTCCTGACAATTCAAGGAAGGGTAGACACCCTAGATTTGTGAATCAGTGTTTTTGAAAACATCGGTTGCCGCAATCTATTTTTTTTATTCTTATGGTGTGTCAACATTTTATTGACATTTGTAATGTCAAATATGGAAAAAAGTTATCTCAATTTAAAAAAGGCATTCGCAAAATTTACTTACAAAATCATAAACCTAAACCATATTTTTCAAACAATACTTAATAAGTAATAATTACTTCATATTTAAAAAAAGCGTTCTTATCAAGCATTTAGATCCTAAACTTTTAAATACAAATATTAACAAATTAATTGCAAATTTTCTATTTAATGGAAGGAATAAAATAATAAAAACCTTCTGTCAGAGTAAAACATCCTCTTCAAAGAGCTGCCTGTCGTTGAATTTGAACGAAATAATTCTCGTCTTGTTATATAAAATATTTTCGGAACGTATATCCATGATTGGTCGGTGTATTTAGAATTATCTTCTATTCGGTCTCTGCAAAATGTTTCATTCGTGTTTAATTCGACTTATTTTTAATTGTAAAGTCGTAGTTTTTAAAATGAATACAAGTTTCTATTTCCTATTTATTAAAAAAAAATATTGCAATTGTAATAACTTTTGAAAGACAAAGTTGAATTTAATTACCTGTATGAAGAAACGAGCCTTTCGAACGGATGTCTTACAATCAAAAGTTTAAAAGTGTTTCGATCAAAATTTAAGGACTTCAATAAGTCAAGACTTTCTGGAGCTAAAAATTCCACTTCTCTACAAAACAGTGATAGCGATGCTATAAATTATAAATTTTATATTTATTATTATTAATTGAATATAAATTTACCTGTAAAATTGGTCAGTAACGTGACGATTTTTCATATCAGAAAATATTTTCGTAAAACTCGTTGAAGCCACTTTTCGAATCCAACAATAAACAGCGTTATGTTGGGAATTGTATAAAAAATTAGTCCTCTCCAATAAACTAGTAAAATTGTTTCTAGCACAAGTTTCCTGAATTCGATTCAAAACGCTCTTTTCCTAAAATTACTTTATACTTCAGAACTTTACTTAAAAATCTTTCATTTTTCATTTCAAACATATGAAATAAAATTGTATACCTGTGGATTGATTTTCCTGTTTTTAAGTTTTTCCAATTTCCTATTTATCCTTCCGAAATTTCTAAATTTCACTACTTTCGTTGTATGAGAGTGGATCTGGCTCTCCCTCTGTGTTGTTTCCTTCAAATCATCCACGAAATTATTTTCCGTTGAGATATGTATTAAAACAGTTGTAATTCCCAGAAATAAAAAAAGAGAATAGTGTTTTAAATACGTGCCAGAAAACATTGCGATGTTCACCGAAGATAGTTTCAGAATGAAGATTGCAGCATCCGTTTGATTCAAAACGTAGGCGGAGAAGCTCCACGAGATAAAATTTATCTTTTCACAGGCCTCATCAGGGAGGAGAAGTATCCTTCGGGCCAGATGTGGCATTTCCACCACTACGACTCCTCAATAGGGTGGTCCAAAAAGGCATTGGAAACATTTTTTTTTTCAATTTTTATGGGGACACCCCCCAAATTTGTTCGAATCCACCCAAAAATAAATCCATTTTTTTTGTTTTGAAAAAAAAATGATATTTAGGGGTGGCGCAAGCCCCATGAAGTTTAACATGTGTTTCCCATAAGAAAAAAAGACGTTTTTGTAAATCTTATTCAGAATCCTCAATATTATCTCAATCGAGTTGAAACTCAACATTTCTCTTCACAATTAGCCATAGAATGCGAATAAAATATCACTTTTCAAAAACCAACACCATAAGTCTGTTTAATAGGGTCCCAAAGAAACCCCATAAGTGAAAAAATGGGTTTTGCGAGTTTTTAGCGCTAATTATGATTTTTTGCGGTGTCTTTAATGCGAATTGTTTCTAATACATTAAATATTACTTTATACTGAAAATTAGATATTTTCATGAATTGTTTAAACAATTTATTATTGTTTTTAGCAATTTTCTCACAGAATGGAGTTAGAAAGACGCGCTTTTTTCACAAATTTTCCATTTGTTGTCCAATTTTCAATTAGAGGAAAGTGATAGTTCTTCAATGTTAACAATAGTGATTGTTTAAACAATTTATCATAATTATTAATAAGATTATATTTGAATAATGCTAGAAAGATGCGTTTTTTTTTAAATTTCTGGCTTTTTGTCCAATTTTCATCTGTAGTGAAGTAATAATAAATTCAAGTTAACAAAATAATTGTTCAAACAATTGATTAGAATTATTAATAATATTATAATTGAATAATGCTAGAAAGATGCGTTTTTTTTTTAAATTTCTGGCTTTTTGTTTAATTTTCATTGCGAGTGAAGAAATAATGAATTCAAGTTAACAAAATAATTGTTTAAACAATTTATTATAATTATCAATAATATTATGTTTGAATAATGCTAGAAAGATGAGGTTTTTTTTGTTGAAATTTCTGGCTTCTTGTCCAATTTTCATTTGGAGTGAAGTAATAATGAATTCAAGTTAACAAAATAATTGCTGAAACAATTTATTATCATTGTTAATAATATTCTATTTGCTTAATTGGTAGAATGTTGTGGTTTTTTCTGAAATTTTCAACTGTTTGTTTATTTTTTATTAGGCGTGACATGATAAATAATTAGATTTAGCAGAAAAAAATTGTTTAAACAAATTATTATTGTTTATGACTTCATCTATATCGAGTGCGCCTGATAGTTGCGGTTTTTGGCAATTTTTACCTTTCTGCCTTTTTTTCACTTAGTGAGGTAATAATTAATTAAAGTTAACAGAAAAGTTGTTTAAACAATTTAATATTGTTTATCACTATCTTTTTTTATATAAGTGCTAGAAAGTGACGGTTTTTTCTAAAATCTTTCACTTTGTTTCGCCTTTTTATTTAATTTATTTATGCTTTAATTTTAGGCTTTAATTTATTTTATGCAAAAACAAAGAATTTTAAATATCTGTTTTATTTCAGAAAAATATATTTACGAAAAGGAAAGAGATTATTTAAAATATAGTTTTCTCTAATGTTTATTTATTATTTGTTAGTAATTAAGCAGGCGAAACAAAGTGAAAGATTTTTGAAAAAACCGCCACTTTCTAAAACTTATATAAGAAAAGATAGTTATAAACAATATTAAATTGTTTGAACAACTTTTTTGTTAACTTCATTTAATTATTACCTCACTAAGTGAAAAAAGGACAGAAAGGTAAAAATCGCCTAAAAACCGCAACTATCAGGCGCAATCGGTATAGATGAACATAGTCATAAACAATAATAATTTGTTTAAACAATTATTTTTGCTGAATCTGATTAATTATTAAGTCACACCTAATAAAAAATAAACAAACAGTTGAAAATTTCAGAAAAAACCACAACATTCTACCAATTAAGCAAATAGAATATTATTAACAATGATAACAAATTGTTTAAACAATTCTTTTGTTAACTTGAATTCATTATTACTTCACTCCGAATGAAAAGTGGACAAAAAACCAGAAATTAAAAAAAAAACGCATCTTTTCAGCATTATTCAAATATATTATTAATAATTGTAATAAATTGTTTAAACAATTATTTTTTCAACTTGAATTTATTATTACTTTACTACAGATGAAAATTGGACAAAAAGCCTGAAATTAAAAAAAAACGCATCTTTCTAGCATTATTTAAATATAATCTTATAATAATTATTATAAATTGTTTAAACAATCACTATTGTTAACATTGATGAACTATCACTCTCCTCTAATTGAAAATTGGACAACAAATGAAAAATTGGTGAAAAAACCGCGTCTTTCTAACTCCATTCTGTGAGAAAATTGCTAAAAACAATAATGAATTGTTTAAACAATTCATCAAAATATCTACTTTTCAGTATAAAGTAATATTTAATGTATTAGAAACAATTCGCATTAAAAAAACCGCAAAAAAAATCATAATTAGCGCTAAAAACTCGCAAAACCCATTTTTTCACTTATGGGGTTTCTTTGGGACCCTATAAAACAGACTTATGGTGTTGGTTTTTGAAAAGTGATATTTTATTCGTATTCTATGGCTAATTGTGAAGAGAAATGTTGAGTTTCAACTCGATTGAGATAATATTGAGGATTCTGAATAACATTTACAAAAACGTCTTTTTTTCTTATGGGAAACACATGTTAAACTTCATGGGGCTTGCGCCACCCCTAATTATAATTTTTTTTTCAAAACAAAAAAAATGGATTTATTTTTGGGTGGATTCGAACAAATTTGGTTACAGCAGAGTGAGGAGGATTCATAGTGCGGTGTAACCTCCACATTCGGATCGTGAGGCTCACTATCAATTTATCCTAATAATTAACTAATAGCTTATTTTAAAATACATAAAACAGATTCTTGTTTTCAAATAATTTATTGATAGGTACATCAATTACTAATTTCGTGTGGAGATAAAAGATCTCAAAGGAATATACACATTCTCAAGAAACAAAAATCGACTTCCTGTAGTACATAAAAATCCAAAAACACAAACTCGTGTGATTGCACTGTAAAAAAATGATTAAATTCATCATCAAAGCAGCTGCGAAGATAAAAAAAATCAATTCAGTTCATCTGCAAATTTTTCGAGTGATCTTTTTTCCTCAACACGTCATCACATTTCATTGCTTTTCGCACATCTAAATACGTGCTTCAGATAATAAAAACTGTATACCTCAGACAAAAGTGGTAAACTCGGATTCTCTTAAGGTTCCTATCTAAAAGTATTTTAATTGAATCCTTAAAACTTAGGTTCGCTTCACGAATCTCTAATGTCGCAAAGTCACGAGATCGGATATCTATCAATACAAATCAGAATTCTATCAACAGTTAAGAGATTATACTGATTCTCGGGTCTATCACGTATAAAAGTCGATCCTGAAAATCGCTAAAAGTTCTCACAGATTGCGCACGGTGGACACGGTAAGTAGTAATGGAGTAAAAAAATTTCCAGAGCTCTATCTTCGATCTCTGTATCGATTATGGTGATGATGGTGGTGATGATCACGAGACGAACGATGGTCACCGTGGCGACTACGATGACCTGTCGTTCTCCAGAGGAATTCGTCAACGCTGCGTTCATAGCTGCGTTTTTCTAAAGCGGATGCAGCAGATGTGTAATCTGGCGGCAAAGGGAGTCCATCATAATATCGAGGAGGTGGAGGCGGTGGAGGAAGAGCATCGTAAGGATGGGCTGAAGCATAAGGAGGCAAAGGAGGCAGCTGGTGCTGCATTGTGCGCATGTAATCTGCCACGTAAGCTTCTGCCGCTGCTGCGACTCCCATTCCGGCAGATCCGTACATTCTGAAAAAAAAAGAAAAAGATTTAATTTACTAAAGCGAGCGAGAAATATTACACTGGCAATTATTATGAAACAGTTCTAATACAAAACAAAATTGCTATGAATCTAATGTAAAATTTCACAATTGTAAGACCATCAAATACAATTTTTTTAATTTGAATGGCATTGAATTTGAAATTTTTAACAGGGTACATTGCCAAATTGAAAATAATTCAGTTTTGAATGCCTGGTTCTACAACTGAAGCCGTTTCTCAACAAGGAACCTAAGTAATGTTTTGGTCAAAATGAAACTAAATACGCACAAAATGTGTATTACATTTCCTCTACTAAATGCTGTACTAAAAACTATACTAATATTATCTAATGTATCTTAATTTTAATCAAAAATTATGATGATTGACGAGAAAGCAGCTAAACAAATGTTTAATGATGTATGAAAAATATTATTTTATAAAACGACAGAATAAAACACAGTTAATGTAGAAAAAACTTTTCAATAAAGAGAAAAAAGTAAAATCATGACTGTCTTTTTTATATATATTATATAGTTATTAAAACAAGAATCCTAAGTAAGAAGAGTGTACATTTGTACATACATGAGAATAACTAAGAAATAAAGACAACTAGGAAACTGTTTTAAATTCGCTCAAAATACAAATAGAATATACATGGGAAAAGGACCTTATTCGTTATGTTTAATCACATATCCCATTTTGCTAGGGCCCGTTAGTTTTTAACTTCCCCACCCCTCTACCTTGTATAATTTTTGGGGACTACATTTTATTCGTGAATTTATTTAGGTGTCATTTAAAAATAACGTAAGACGAGTTGGATAAAGGGCAGGTTTTTTGGTAAAATATTACGGTTTCTCATGAAAGATAATTTAAAAAAATGAAATAGTTGATATTTAAACCAAGATAATATAAGACGAATTTTTTAACAAAATAGTTGAATCCTCAAAAAAAATATATTTTCAAATTGCATTTGTAACAAAAAAAAAGATTAGATTTCTACCAAACCAGAGACCAACGTAGATGATTTACAAATCAAAATAACTAACTGTCAAAAAGATTTGAAATATTAACAAAGACAAATTTTTCAATCAATAAAGTAAAAAAATTCAATCCAAAATATTGAATTTCCCGGTCACAAAAAAAACCGTTAGGTACGTTTAAATATTTAAATATCTTTCGAAAATGTTCTGCTTTTCAGGCTTTCAATTTTAAGACATTAAACAATAAAATAGTTGAATTTCCAATACGTATAAATCAGAATTCGATTTTTAATTTTCAATATTCTAATCCCTTTTTTTTAATTTTGGGTAACGCAAATTTAAAACTGTTTAGTTTTGTAGGTTTGAACAAATTGTTAACTTTTCAGTTTTCAAGGTAAAAATATAATTTAAAATGTACTCTCATTTTGAAATTCAAATATTTATTTCTCTACAAAATTATTAAATTTTAATTAACTGAATATGTTTAATACTAGAATTGGAATATTTAGGTATTTAGGCCTGAAAATAAAAATTGTCCAATTTTTGTGGCTTCCAACTTGAAATTGTCCAATCAAAGGCTTCAAATGTGACATTGTACTATTCCAAGCACTCCAAATTCAACCTTATTAATTTTCGATTTTTTAAAGTTAAAAATTGGTCAATATTTAAATGATAAAATCCTTAAGCAATAATTTTTTTTACAATCTAAAAAGTTCAACTTTAAATTTTGGAATATTTTCGATTTAAAATTATTTAAGTAACAAAAAATCCATTGAATTAAGTTAATTTGAAAGAATTCAAGTGAATTAATTTTTTTTTAAATAATTCCAGAGTTTAAAAGAATTCAGGATAAATGAATAAGAATTCAAGGTGAATTCAACAAATTAGTTTAAAATCACTGAAATCCTATCAAATACCTCCCTTTTCTTGAATAAATTCTTTAAAATCCTTAAAATATTATCAAGTCCTATGCTTAAAATCTATTAAAATATCTTAAAACCTTATAGGTCCTGCAAAATCGTTCCATATCTTCCGAAATTCTAGAAAATTTTTTATCCTAAAATATTTCAAACGCTTTGAAATCTCTTGAATTTAATAAAAATAATTTTTAAATTCCCTTGGAATACTTTTAAATTCCTTAAAATCTTTAAAATCCCTTGAAACTTTTAAAAGCTCTTGAAAATTCCTTAGAAGTTTTGAAAAAAACCCTAAAATCTATAAAATCCGTTCACATTATTGAATTCTATTACAAATTTATCAGAATCTTTAAAAATACCCTGAAATATTTCGAAATAATTCAAGACCATTCAGAAATAGGTATAGAATATATATTGAATAGCGATTAAGACATGAGTTATTTATTGAAATAAAAGTTACTATAGTGAATTTATCTTAAAAAAGTAACAACAGTGACTATCTTTTATTTTTTACATTTACTTCTTACAGAAATTCCCAGATTTTTTGTATTTTTTCCCAAATCCCCGACTCTTGGAAGCTTCAATAATATGTATTACACCTTTTTTTTAAAGCTCCATTATGGGCTGCAAGCAGGGTACCATAGGTACCAAATCTTGAAAATAGGGTACAATAGGGGATATAGGGACCGATCTGTGAGACCTGATTCTTAAGGGGCTAGTCTAGTTTCTCACTTTCAAAAAATCGATTTTTTTTTGCCTAATTCGATAGTATACTATTCGGAGAAAAAGTTCCGAGAGCAATGACAGTATGAAAAATTAAATTTTATAACCAAAAATCAGTTGTCAAAACTTTAAAAGCGTTTTTCTCAAAACTGCATTTTCAAAAACGGCTGCAACTCTAGCTCAAAGAAAAATTAAAGAATCGATTTCAAATTTTGTACGAATATTCGTAACATGTTTTTACATACCATGAACTAGGATCTTTTCGATATTTAAAAGAATATAAATTTGCCGAGCAAAAAACGAGCGTTTTTTTGGTAAAAATTGGAATTTTTTGTTCAAAACGCTGCCATTTTTTTAATTTTCAATATTTTTAAAAGATCCTAGTTCATGGTACGGGGAAAGTCATCTAGTTTAACGTGAAAAAAAAATTCAGATATTGGCATTCTGAAGACCTCTACAACTGCAGCCGATTTACAACTTCATTTTTGAATGACTCGACATCGGAGTGTATAACTCGGCTTACAGTTGATATTTTTTCATGAACTTTTGTGTCTTAACTTGTCAATAGTATCTGAATATATCCTCAAAATTGTAAAATATTTGACCGCATGGTTTTTTTTGTTATGAGTCCCGAAAAGTCACCTCCATCTTCCGCCCGAGAAACTAGACTAGCCCCTTAATGATTTCAGGAATCGGGATAAGAGCATTGTTACAGAAAGTATATAATTACTTGGAATAGGGAGAATCTCCTCTTCCGAACCAGGACTGATATCGATGGTGATCCCTGGAACCTCCTCTATGATCCGGTAAATGTCCAGCTCTCGCAAGGGACGCCAGTCGCGACCTCGAAGTCAGAAACAATCGACGTCCTCTTCCTCGAGTGCGCAGAAACCTCGAGCCTCCGTTTCCTGCAGTCCTGTCGCGAAAATTGCTTGTCGACGACTTCACAACATTTTTACCAGCTTCTTTCGACTTTCTCAAAATCGGAGTCATTTCTATGCCTGTTGAAAATAAGTATTGAATTCCTCATCTATAACAATCCTCAATTGACGGGCCGAGAGTAAAAGCGGTGTGGAATTAGTAGAGGAGCGAAAGCGAATTTGAAAAGCTTCAGCGTAACAACGGTTTGAATGAGCGCCAGAGGGAAAGCGGATTGAAATACGTTAAGGGCAGAAACGGCTTAGACGCCTAAACCGTTTCTCCTCGCGGCCAAAACTCAAGCCGTTTTTCCCTGTAGTCTCGTGGAAACAGTATCTTAGGAACGTGGGGTTTTTCGGCCCCCACCACATTCCCATCAGGGAGCAACACATGCAAACGTAGCGTGTCGGTGAGTCAGCTCTGTTACATGCTGCGTAGACCAGCTTCGTGTAAAGCCGAAGATGCACGAGCACGAACTTGTGGCTCGGGCCGAGCCGAGCTCGCCCGACTTCACGATTCAGTTTCGTGGGTTATTAGGAGGTTTGGGTTGATTTTTGTTTTCGCGAATGACACCTGACATACCCATGCATGTAAGGAAGTCCCGAAATATTTTTTATTATGTCTTTCAGGAACGTATATGGGATTTTAAGATTAGATTAATAATATTCATCTTTTTCAAGTGATTTCATTTTTTATTATTTATGTTTTATTTTTTCATCCATTTCGAATATTGCAAAGTTTAAATGATAATAAATAATTATCATTTTAAATTTAATGTATAGAATTAATGAAAATAAAATTGATAAAATTTTAAAGTATAAAATAAAATTAATTAATTAATTTAATTAAATTATTAATGAATTAAATTAATTATAAAATTGAATTAAAATTGAATGAATTAATTAATTTAATTGGAATTTAATTGAATCAATTAAAAAATTTTAAATGCTCATGCCAGGCAAGAGCATTTAAGTAAATTTGAAATTTGAAGAGGCAAGACTTGCCTCTTCAAATTTACTCCGTTTTTAAAATCCCGGATGACTATATATACACAGGAGACAAGATTTCACGGCCTAAAATGTTTCAAATTTTGTGTGGCATAATTATCTTAGTCATATTTTTAGTAAAAAATTATTTTTTAACAGATAAAAAACAAATTTTCAAGAAAATAGTTAAGCTTCCAACATAAGAAATAACTAAACAAAATACATTTTTTAACTGAAAATTTTAGTTTATGCTTAAGTTTGCAGTTGAAAAAAATTAATTTTTAACCCCTCCACACCCCAAACAAGAATATTTAACCAAGGAAATGAATTTTTAACTAAAATAGATGAACTTTCAAACAAGGATAACTTGCTACCAAAGAAGATGAATGTTCAACTAACAAGATAATTTTTCAAGAAAAAAAAAACTTTCCAAGAAAATTGTTCAATTCTCAACTTTTGAAACGAATTTTAAGCTAAAGCAATAAGTATTCAACCAAAAATGAAATAATTGCAATGAAATAAAAAATATAATTTCCGCCAAAATAGTTTAATTTTCAAAGGAAGAAATGAACTTTTAACTGGAAGATATAAATTTTTAACCAAAAATGGGACAGTTACTTTTCGGTGCGAAAAATTAATTTTGAATAAAAAAAAAGCAATCGAATTTACAATAAAATAGTGAAATTTTCAATCAAAGAAATGAATTGATCAACAAAAATACCAATATTCTTCCAAAAAAGATGAATTTTCAACCACATAGTTGAATTTTCAACAAAAAAGATAAAGTTTCAACCAAAAATGGAATACTTGTATTTCCATTAAAATATAAATTATTACCCCCAAAAAAACAAAGTTTTAACAAAATATTTAAATTTTGAAGCAAAATATTGAATTTGCAAACAAATAATTTAATTTTCAAACCAATAATTTTCTACCAAAAACAGGAATACAACATTTAAAAAATCAATTTTTAAACAAAAAGAAAAACAAATTTTCAACAAAATAGATAAATTATCGACGAAAAACGGTTACATCATCAGTTTAAAAAATAAATTTACAACAACAAAAAAACATTATTTCAGCAAAACAGCTTAATTTAAAACAAAATACATGAACTTTCAACCATATAGTTGAATCTTCTACTAAAAAGATACATTTTTAACGGAAAATTGAATGTTTAATCTTTATCTAAAAAAATAATTTTAAACACAAAAAACAGAAGGTTTACATAATAGATGCATTTTCAAACAAATATAATAAATTCTTAATTAAAATAGATGACTTTTTAAACAGGAAGAATAATTTAATAACAAAGAACATGAATTTTAAACTGAGAAAATTCAACTTTCGAGCAAAAAAAAGCAACAAATTTTCAACAAAATAGTTAAATTATCAACCAAAAAAAATGAATTTTAACCAAAATAGATGGATTTTCAAACAAGAATAATTTTCTACTACTAAAAAGATGAATTTTCAACTAAAAAAGACAAATTTTCAAATCAAGAACAAATTTTGAACAAAATTGTAAAATTTTCGACTTTAAAAATGAATATTTAAACTTAAAAAAATAAGTATTCAACCAAAAATGGAGTATAGTCACATTCTCAGACAAAAAATTTAAGTTTCGACCAAATAGTTTAATTTTCAAAGAAATACATGAATTTTCAACTACAAAATATAAATTTTCAACCAAAAATGGAACAGTAAAATTTTCAATTCAAAAAATTAAATTTGAACAAAACAAAAAAACGATCGAATTGACAGCTGAATAGTTAAATTTTTGAACAAAGAAATGAATGCACAAACAACAAGAGTAATATTATACCAAAAAATGAATTTTTAACCCCATAGTTGAATTTGCAATTAAAAAAGATAAGTTTTTAACCAAAAATTGAACCGCTACATTTTCGGTAAAAAAGGTGATAAAAGAACGAAGTTTTAGCAAAATATTTACATTTTAACCAAACAAATTGAATGGAAAACAATAAATTTGCAACCAAGAAAAGGAATTTTCAAACGAATAGTTTTCTAAAAAAAAAGACGAAATTCCAACGAAATTAATTTGCAACCAACAAAAAAAAAGGAATTTTCCATCAAATAGGTGAATTTTCAACCAAGAATGCCATAGTAACATTTTTAGTGAAAACAAAAATGATTAAAAAAAGAACGAAGTTTAAAAAAATATTTAAAATTTTAACCAAAAAATTGATTTTTCCACCGAAAAGATGAATTTTCAATCAAAAAGACGAATTTGTGATTGAAAAAAACTAATTTTCAACCAAAATGGCATAGTTACATTATCATTTCAAAAAATTAATTTTGAACAAAAGTAAAGTCATTTTTCAACAAATGAATTCAGTTTGCATGAAAGAAATGAATTTTAACCAAAAAAGAAAAGTTAAAAAAACGGAATAATTAAATATTCATTAAAAATTAATTTTTAACAAAAAACAAAAAAGGATTTCTAACAAAATTGGTAAAGATGGAACTATCTTCAAGCAAGAAGAATAATATTTTACCAAAAAAGACTAATTTACAAAAAATACATGAATTTACAACCAGATAGTTGCATTTGTCAACTGAAAAATATAATTTTTCAACCAGGAAGGGTATATTTTAATTTTCAGCTGAAAAAAAAAATAATTTTGAAATCTTTCTCTGATAATTACCTTTCTTTTCAATCTATTTTAGACTCTAATTACAATTTTGCGGATTTTAGGAGAAAAGGCCGAAAAGTTACTAACTTGACCTCATATACTTTCTTAATATATTAAAACTTTACAAAACCTTTAATGTTTTAAAATACTTATCTCAACATTACAAAATTTATTTTGTACAATTTTATTTCAATTGTAAAATAAATTTAACAAAATTTATTTTGTAAAGAAATATATCATGATTTTAAAAGGACAAAGCAATTATAAAGGTAAGTCTTTGTAGCATTTTAATAACGAATGCACATATTTTTAGAATATTTTTCCTTGATTCTGCCCCAGGGTCAATCGTGGGACAAAAAACCGTGGAGAAATTTTAAATAGAGAGAGTACTCTGTATACATTAATAATAGTATAATAATTATAATAATATTTATATCAAGTATAACTTACATAATTAAAGATTTTAATGATTAAAAAAACTAGTATAGGTTTTCAGTACTTGTAGAGCGTGGCGAAGCACAGAGAGTTCAAACAATATTGTAGGGTTGTAACGCTTCGTTTTTCGCGCCGCTCCACAAGTTCTCAAAACCGGATTAATTCTCATAATCATGGAGAATAGACATAAGGAGACCAAAGTAGTGTAACCGAAAATGAGCAAATTTTTGTTGTATGATAATGTTTACAATACTTCCCGTTCCCGTGCCAGGCGCTAGTGTCGCACGCGTATTGAGCGGCGGCTGTTTTTGTTTTGTTGACATTGACAGATTCAGAATTATTCACGATTGTAATATGTGATTTACAGAGGTAAATTGCAATTGACATAAAACAAGAGTTGAATAACTTAAATAATTTTATCCACCGCGAAACATCTTTTTTTGAAGTGTGTGTGTGTGTGTAACTGTAGAGATCCTGCAATGGACGAGATAGGTACTTTTTAATTATTGCGCTAACGAATTAATATAACCTTTGCGTTATAAACATTTAAATAGAGAATAATTAAGATTTTAATTTCAACGTGAAAGTCAGGATTATTGTATTTGATAAATATTGAATTTTTCATTAGTTTAAAATGCACCAAAGGTTTCCTTTTGAATACATGAATCAACAAATTGTTTAAATGATTTAGGAATGTTGTATTTATGCTTGAGCCTTGAGGTTATATTTACACGGCCCATGACGGAGGCCATCTTTACGCGTACCACACTAGCGCGGCGCTCGAGAAGATCGAGCATTTCGATGCGTTATTGTACATCCGACAGAAAAATGCTCGTTTTTGGCGAAGTCAATGTACAGGACTTTGGTCTCCTTATGTCTATTCTCCATGCTCATAATGCAAACCATCAACAACTGAAATTTAGTGATTGTGAGTTCTCTTTTGTTAAAGCTTTTTCGGCTTCAACGAATACAATCTCATCACGTTTCTCGTGAGAAAAAAAAAGGTTAAAAGCAAATTTTTAGACCTAATTCGAAGAAAATTTGGTTGTTAAACATTTTATTGTATCTTGTATTTTATTGTGCAAAAAATTAATTTGTTTATTTTTAATATCATGTTTTAAGATTGAATCAAAAACTACGCGTCTCGTCAAAATATGATTAATGCGAAATTTGTGGCTCTTATTTGGGTGAACAACTTTTGTCTTTTTTTTTTGTAGCTTGTGTCGTTTGTCCAAAAATTTGATGTTTTGTTAACGTCGTTTTTTACGAATAAAACAAAAACTACGTGCTAAATCAAAAAGTGAGTAATAACGAATTTGTAGACAATTTTTGGGTGCACAATTTTTGAGTTTTTATCTTTTTTCGTATCTTGCATAGTTTGACACAAAATGGAATTTTTCATTTTTTGTACGATCAAAATTTGAATTTTCGATTTTTCAAGAAAATTCAAAGAGTTGTTATGATAATCTTGCAGAACTGTAAAAAACCATATTTTTCCTCCCTTGACTTTTTTTTCCATATCCTGCGTTGTTTGGATTAAAATGTTCATTTGAGTTCTAATTTTTGGATTGTGAAAATACTATAACTCTAATAATTTGGTTTTCATCGAAAAAAGTCGTGCAGATAAATTGTTCGAATTTTTGAGTACTACGAATAGCCGTACATGGAATTTTGAAATTTAAAAAAAAATGGTCGCAAAAATTTTGAAAATGCTCTAACTTTTTGAATTTTGATCCAAAATAGCTGGACAACAAACTGGTCCTTCTCATGTAGGCCCTAACATAGTGTGACAAAGCTCATTCCAATCTGATCCGTCCGACAGATGCACAGATACCTTCGTAAAAATCGTTTTTTCTGACTCAGGGTGTCTCAAAACGTAGAGATTTGGTAAAAACCGACTATGTCAAATTTTACATAAAACCAACCTTTTCATTAAAATGAGGAAGTAAAAAGAATAGATTGCAAATTCAAATGGCTGGGTGTCATTGTACATCACGAACACCCAAATATTGACAATTATATAATTCGCACGCTGGAACGAAAGCCTGTGGGAAAGGCGAGGAAAAAATCGAGTCTCTGTTTTATCACGTGATCGGAACTTCCTCCACTCGAACCAATATATCTGGCTCCAGTCGCCCCCCCCCCCCCCACCCTCATAACGTGTTCGGATTTTCTAACACGTGCTACCGTATTTTGTTTTCACTGTTCAATTGTTTTCGCCGCGAATACTTGCTCGTGCATTTTCGGCTTTACACGAAGCTGGTCTACACAGCATGTAACAGAGCCGACTCACCGACACGCTACGTTTGCGTGAGTCGCTCCCAGATGGGAAAGTGGTGGGGGCCGAAAATTCCCATGTTCTGCATGGGTTGGGACTGTGAGTAAAAGCGGGTTGAGTTCGGACTGGGAGCCAAAGCGGGTTGAAGTCCAAAACCGTTTTTCCCCGCGGAATAATTTCAGTTCGCTTCTACTCTGACGCTCATTCATTCCGTTTTCACTCCCATTCTTTTTTCAAGTCTTCTTTGCGTTGACACAAAAACTTAAACCGCTTCTCTTCTGCAACTTATTTTGCACCGCTCTTACTCTCAGCCCGTCAATTTAAATTCTGATAAGCTATGAGCCACTTTAAACTAGAATATAAAAATTCTGCTATACCTTCATCCTCAGGAAATAATCGGCACAACTCCTCAGCAACACGAGGCTCGATTTCCTGGCCATCCCTTCCAATTTTTACTTGTTTACCATCATTCCAAGAATTGTAGAGATGTAAGGTAGAAGTAAAGGGCAACTCTTTTCTGCAAACCCAATCCACTTTGAAAACTCCACCAAGAGCTTTCGCGGATAATCCTGGAGGTAGAACCTAAAAGATTTAGATAGTATATTAATACTTCTTCAGATTAGATTCCTTATTCGTAATAAAAATAAATACGCACCCAGGAAATTGGAGCTCCGTCCCTTTTGGATTCAGTACTCAGTCTTGCAAATCCTGCAAACTTTCCTGATTCTTTAACGGAGAAAATTAGAAGCACATTCCTAGATTCTCTGTAAGCCTGATTCAAATTTGCCTCGTTTTGTGGCAAGGTACTCCAAACGCCCTTTGCTTTCGAAAGAGTTATGTTCTCCGCGTTGTTGGATTTGATGATAAAAAATCTGTCACAGAAAGCTTCGAAATGTACATTTGTTCGTAGTTTTAACAATTCTATCCAGGCATTACTCGAGGACGCAACATCAAATAAACAGCAGAATTCGGAATGCTTGGATAGAAATTAAATCACATAATAATTTCTAAGTGTGTGGGTTTTAAAATAATAAGACTAAAATATTTTAAACTAAATAATTAAGTTGGAATTTTTTTTTTCAACATTTGAATTCCTTTAAGCTTAATAATCGTCTTCAGGGAAATTTAATATCATTTAAAAGAAATATGATATGGACTCGTCAACGAAACATAATACAATATTTTTTGTTAGGATATATACTTTACTGAAGTAGACGTTTTTTCATACGCTAAGAACTTTAAATGTATAATTTTGAACTTATTTAATTGAAAAAAATAGAATCTTAGAAGAGTCAATTAAAAACTGTCTGATTTTAATGAAAATTTTTTTATTCTGAACGTTTTCAATTTGCATGAAGAGCCCAACACTGAAGAGATAAATAATCGGAAGCATATCGAACCTAGAATCTCTAAACAAGTAATTTAATTTCGTGGAATAGTCATAATTTTTAGTGGATCCTCCCTTGCTTTCTTTGGATCGGGCTCTCTTGGCTTCAGGACTCGAAGATTTAGAGTCTCTCGACCTAGCTCGTTTTCCTCTACTTCTTCGATTGCGTTTATTGTCCCCTCTAGAAGATTTTGTGGAAACAGTACTGATGCTGGGTGCACTGGAATCTGAGTCTGAACTGCTAGAAGAAACTTCACTTCGTGTATCGTAAGTTTCATCTGCCCCGATTTTCAATTCATCCCCTACGTCATTTTCTCCGCTACTCAAATTCAAATTATCTCCATCGGTGCTACCCATGATTCGCCAACTCTTTGGGTACTTGCTTTCGTTTTGAAACTTCGTTTAGAATTATATCCTTGTAAGTTTTTTCCCCATCCGTTTACCACCTCTCGATCAGTCTGGCTCTAAATTTCTTCTGAAATACAAATACGAAAAATATGGTATGAAATAGAAGTAGGAAAAGCGGCGATAGTTGCCCAACGTTGATAGTAGTGATGGGATTCACCCCTGAGACAACACCAAATAATTATTGAAGATTTGAGAAAAGCGTCTTAGGAAATCTGTTTAAAGCATTTTGAAATATTGTTGATAATTCATTGGTTTGTCTGTAATTGTTTGCCTAGCGAGTCTTGAAAATCAATATAATAGCGACTTTTTACCTCAAGGATGTTCTAAACCATGGATATAATATTATATGTTTAGTTACTTTTAATCTCTATCGAATAAAGGTAGATTTTATACGTTTCTTTAAACCAAGAATTTTCAAAATGCTGAAATTCTAAATCACTTCAAAATTTAAATTAGAAAGAAATTTAATATTTGCGAAGAGGACAGCTGATACAGGATCATTATTGTTATCAGAAATAAATGGGAAAATTACATAAGTTTTCTGTTATTTATCAAGAATTCAATGGTGTTGTAGAAGAATTGATAAAAATTAAAGATATACCATACAAAGTATAAAATTCTTCCCCTCTTTTTTACAATTTATACTTCTTTGAAATTAACTTTTCCAACTGGCCGGAAAATATCCATAAGTAATAGTATATTGTGCTACAAGTTGAAAAAGCGAGAGATTTAGAACGAGTGTGAAGTTAGCTACCCGAGCGGAGCGAGGGTGGCTATCACACGAGTTTTAAATCGTCGCTTTTTCAATGTGTGGGACACGATACTTTTTCTATAATTTGTTTAAAAAGTGCTAGTTTTTGTTTACCTGTTTTTTGTGTAAAAAGAAGGCGATTTTTTGTCGATTGACGCAACAATAACACCGTATTTTCGGAGAAACTGACGGCGTTTTTAGGTTAGGGACGGAGTCGGAAAATAGAATTAAGTTGGCTGTGCACGATGCACAAGCACGCCCGAGGCATCACGAACACACCCGGAGTAACACGAAGTAGTTTGCACTTTATTTACTTTTTCCACTGTGCCTCACTTTTGTCACTACGTCCATTTACTTTTTCCACTGTGTCCGTCCACTTTTTTCACTGTTGCCCAGAAAGGTCGGCACTACGCATGCGCCACGTCATCGACCAATAATCGGTCACTTTTTACACCAAAAACAGGTGGAAAAACTGGCACTTTTTCGCAAATTATAGAAAATAATTTATCATAAATTGATTAAGTTCTAAGACTTAATGATCATTATCAATATTTTGACGGAATATCGATCGATCATACAAATTCTGATAAGAAAATAGACTACATATTCGATAAATTGGGTATTTTATTATAGAGTGCTATTTTAATGCATTTATTTATAACAAATCAACTTTCAAAGTTAAAAGATAGTTCAATATGAATGCCACACCAATAATTAAACAAACTTACAAGAATGTACATTAAGGTGGCCCTTATTTTTCCCTTTTCAAATTTCTCTGCTCTCACCCCCCAGTTTTGTTCGAATGTCCAAAAAAAATCTCTAAATTTGAGTAAGATCGGTTAATATTTAGGGGTGGCGCAAAGACCGTAAAGTTTCTCATTGACTTAACATGGGAAAAAGTCAGCTTTTTGTTAATCTAATATCTAAACGCGATAATATATTACAAATAATTCCGTGTTTCATTACATTGTTCATAATTCGTCAGAGAATAAGAATCAATCATAAATTTTGAGGTTGAATAATTTTAAGCCACTCTTATGGGTCCCCACAGAAAACCCCATAAGTGACAAATTTGAATTTTACTTAATATTGCGGTTTATTGACGCTTTTTAAAAGTTAAAAATAAATAATCATTAATCGGTAATTTAAGAATACCCAGTCATTTTTAACTAATATTCAATTGTTGAAACAATTTTAATTTGTTTGAATAATTGCTTTTTTCAGTTAACTCGTGAAATGAACGTATTTTCTTGACTTTATGAGTTAGCTAATCAATGATAACAATAAAATAATTTGCTTGAATAATTTTAAAATTATTTAAATAATATGTATTTTTTTAAGTATATATTTTACCTACAAAAAAGCAGGAAAAAAATGTTATCTCACTAAATTTTCGATAAATTTTTATATTTTCGAGTACTAATTTGTTTATTATTAATACTCGTAGATGTTTAAACAAATTTAAATTGTTTAAACAATTTTTTTTGCTATTTTTCGAAATATTGAAATATTTTTATGTTCTAATTTGCTTTTTAAGAGCGTCAATAAACCACAATATGACGTAAAATTCAAATTTGTCACTTATAAGATTTTCTTTGGGGACCCATAAGAGTGGCTTAAAATTATTCATCCTCAAAATTTATGATTGATTCTTATACTCTGACGAATTCTGAACAATATATTGAAACAAGGAATTATTCGTAACATATTATCGCGATTAAATATTATATGTACAAAAAGCTGACTTTTTTCCGTGTTAAATCAATGGGAAACTTCATGATCTTTGCGTCACCCCTAAATATTAACCGATTTTGCTCAAATTTGGAAATTTTTTTGTTGGCATTCCAACAAAAGTCGGGGGTGAGAGCAGAAAAATTCGAAGAAAAAAAATCCACCAAGTATAAATAAGATCCACCCTAATGTACAAGTACTACTTAGCAAGTGGATTGTAAATATAAATTTTAATGTATGAATATCACATTCCATACCAACTTTACAACATCTTTTAAACCAACTTTAAGGTATTATGTACACGAGAAAAAATATCTAATTATACTTTTAAAATATACAATATTATAGCTGATTGTCTCGTCTAAACGAGAAATAATTATTTTTCCTGGAGAAATGTGAAACGTAAAAAAAATTGTTTATTTAAAGGCTACGTTTAGTCGTCCCGAAAAATTATGGGATTTGGACCAATATTATTTATGTGACCAGTCACACCGCCTCCCACCTGAAAATTTGGGACGACTAGCCAAGCTTATGAAAAATATTGCACTGTTTCTTTTCGGTCAAACTTTTTTTCTTATCCTTATCAAATTAAAACAAAATACGATTTTAACCAATGGTAGCTTATTTTGTCGTGAATAAGAATTTGCACCACTTGACTTCATTGTAATTTTTAAAATAGATTTTGTAATGGCTCAAATAAATGAAGGCTAAGTCTAAACATACGGACAGTCCGTACCTTTATAAAACGGCTGAGTCTCGAGCAGACCTGGAAAGAGGACATGGATGTGCCTGAACCCTGAACGTAAAGACACTACCATAATTCAAAAACTATTTTTTAAACAAAAATTTTTATAAATAAATAACTGTATTTGATAGATAGGTAGATAATATTTTTCCTGCGGAAATAAGCTAACATTCAACAAAATTATATCATTCTTAAAAACTTGTGAAGAAGCGATGAGCAAAGAAGTTTGGTCAAAAACTAAACTTTTAAATTAATAATTTTTCAAGTTCAAAATTTTTGCCATGCAAATAATTTTTCGTTTGAATGAGACCATCAGCAATAATATTGCGCACTTTAAAAGTATAATTACATAGTTTTTTCTGAGAAATGTTTTCTCGTTCCCATATTAAAAGCTTTAGGATGCCAATATTTGGAAGATACAAAACTATATAGTATATATTACACTACCGTCAGAAAGTTTGGGTACACTTCCTATAACCATTTGAAAATTCATACTTCATTTCAAGACGAATCTCTGCAGAAACTGATTCTACGACTTTGCAAGTAGAATGATTTGAAAGATTAGAAAATTTTGCATTGAATCCGTTTACGATGAGATTATTTTAATGAACGAGTCAAAAAAATATTTATGTACTTTCAAAGCTAAAAGTTTTTTTCAGCTAAGTGTACATTTTGAGATCTCTTTGCCAAATCTAGAAAATCGTTCCTAAAAATGTGGAAAAAATTGTAAAATAAGGAGTAAATCCTACTCTTTATATCTAAATAAGGAACACGATTAAATATTATGTAATTGCTCTGTATTTATAAAAAATATTTACTCGTGAAATAGAAACTTTTGGGAAGCCAAAAAAGTCACAGGTTCGTTAACCTTCATTAGTCACAAGATGCAACGTCAGATTAATTCATATTCCATTGTATATCTAATGAAATCTGAAGTTGCACCTTATAAAAAATGAAAGTCAACGACGAATCTCGGACTTTCGCCTCCCAAAAATTTATATTGCACGAGTAAATATTTTTTACGAATACTCAGCAATTACATAATATTTAATCGTGATCTTGATTTAGATTCAAAGGTTAGGATTTTTCTTGATTTTATGATTTTTCCCAATTTTTAGGAACACTTTTCTAGATTAGGCAAAGAGCTAAACTAAAGATTTCAAAATGTTCGTTTAGCTAAACAAACTTCCAACTTTGAAACTAAATATTTTTTGACTCGTTCATCAAAATTATTTCAACTTAGGCTGATTCGACGCGAAATTTTCGAATCTTTCAAATAATTCAACTTACGAAGTCGTAAATTCAGTTTCTACACAAATTTTCGTCTTTGAAGTGAAGTATGAATTTTCAAACGGTTAAAGGAAATTTAGCCAACTTTCTGTCGGTAATGTACATATCGTAGGCATTTGGCAGTTTTAGGCATTCAGCCGGCTGCCGGCGTTCAGAAGAATTTTGGACGAAACTTTTATTTGGAAACCATCGAGCATTAAAACACACATTAAATGGCTATATAACATTATACTGTTATTTTGATGCTCATCTAATTAATGAAATAAACTTTTACAAAATAATAGGAATAATGATTTTATTGAAAAAGGCTTTAAATAGTTTAAATTTAAGTTGATGTTTTTACTGGTTCGAAAGGTAAACATTTTATTTTTATTTTGCAATTCGGTTACGGAAAAAATTGAATGGCTACATTTAACATGCATGATTTAAACTCTGAACGCATTTTTTGTGATGTTAAGTAATTCTTACAACATAAAATAGCCGCGTTTACGATTTTCCTTGCGCAAGTTGCAATTTTAAATAGTAAAATGTATTAAATTCCAGGAAAAAGGTGTGTTCAGAATCCAAATGAAGTCTTTTAAATGATAAATTTAGCCAGTTACTAACAAATAAAACAATTGTCTTTTAATTTAAAGTAAATAATTTCTTGTAATTTGTATTCATTATAATTATGAATTTATTATTTAACTGCTATAAATAATTGTTCATCATTTTTTATTTTAATGATTACAAACATCGGACGCTATTAGGAATTCATATTTCATATTTCAAAATTTTATTATTTGGTGAAAAATTCAGCTGCCTGGATAAAAATTAATCCGTTTCGGTTGAACATTAACTTTTTTGTAGAAAATTAGTTTTCTGTGTTGAAAATTCGTTGCTTTTATTTGTCTGTTAAAAACGCATTTTTTAAACTAAAAATTTAATTATATTGTCAAATATTCAACTGATTAGTTGAAAATTAACTTTTTTGTTTGGAAATTCATATTATCGAGTTGAAAAATCGACTGTTTTGTAGAAAATTTGTCTTTTTGGCTTGAAAACTCAAGAATTTGATTGAAAGTTTTTTTCTTCCTTGAACAGAATTTGTTTTGGTTGAAAATTCAGATCTTTCTGTAGAACTTCTACATTTTTGATAAAAATTCAACTGTGGGGATAAAAAATAATGTGTTTCGATTGAAAGTTAATTTTTTTGTTGAAAAATCAACTGTTTTGTAGAAAATTCGTTTTTTTTTCGCTTGAAAATTATATTTTTTCTTCTAATTGTCTAAAATGCGCGAAGCGTTTAGAAAGATAATTATGTACTCATCTGAATGCCCAAATAAACCAGGCATTTGGACGCCTAAATTCTTCTTAACGCCGGCAGTCGGCAGACTACCAAGATCTTCTAAGTGCCTACGATATACATATAAATTATATTCCTAAATTCGAATGATAGAATATCAGGTCTCACAGCCCTTATTGTAAAATAAAAATAAAGGCAAATGAGGATGTTTTCAACAAAAATAGGGATCTTTTAGGGGAAAAATGAAGGACAATATTGAAACTAGAATGAATTGAAATCTCCATAAACTTTTCTGAATTTGAATGTTTCTGAAACTTCTGTTTTGTATTATCAACATTCAAACTTGATTTTAGTATACACTATAAAAATTGAAGCCTTTTCTCTTTTAAATTGTTTACAAGTGGAATTTTTCACAAATTCTAAACTTGAAATTCTTTTTATTGAAATCTTCCGACTTCAATTACGTCAACATATAAATAAGCAAGTTTTCTAAATAAAAACCTTAAAGCGTTTAATGTTCACAAACTCAGATTTCAATGACACGTGGTACTTATTTGAACATTTTTAATTCACTCATAATTTATTTCAAATTTTGAAGCAGCAGGTCCTCGAACCTTCGTTCCTGTCCTATTTCAAGTATACTCGGAGTTTACCTTAAAGGCTTAAAGGTAGATTTTTAGGTGGCAAACACGATTTAAAAAATTTTTTTCGACATGATCCCTCATAAAAATTAAAATTTTTATTAATTTATATAATATATTTATAATTAATATTATAATTAACATTTATATTAATATTAATTTTAATATTAATTAATTTAATTTTTTATTTATTTATTATTGTTATTAATTATTATTATTATTCAATTATAATATAATTTAATTATTATTAATTTATTATTATTATTTAATTAATAATTAATTTAATATTAATTTATATTAATATTATAAAATAATAATATAATAATTATAATTAATATTTATAATTAAAAATTATAATGGCGACTAAAAAAAGGAGAAATAGGGGTTTGTAAAAATAAACCACTCTGTGAGGCCTGGAATATTAATTGTGGAGTGCAATAAATTCGTCAATATCAGTGCTTGAAATGGCACGCATTTGCAAAGACGATCAATCAAATAATCGAGGCAGTGCGCTTGGTGCCAAGATATAAACTTCAGTGCTTTTATCAATCAGCATTTAATTCCCGTGCCCCTTGCATTTTCAAGTGCCTACAGTTTTATTCCGAAATCTAAGTCACATTTAATTCCACCTTACAATTTTTCAAGACTCGTGACTGCGAGATAACTCTCTTAAATCTAAGATCTGGGATCCAAGATACAAAATTCTTCAGCCTTGAGTTTAATAGAATGCATGCATCGTCGAGATAATAATTGTTGATGCCCATCACTAGTCGATAATACATTAAAATGGAATTCGTACATCTTACGACATTCACGGAGTCGCGAATTATTTCCTAACATTTTATGCATATCCGGCAGCTTAAGGGTCGAAGCTACCTCCAAATAAAATACACTAGGTACGAACCGATTGATAAAAGTTTTTCTCTCGAGGAGTAAGTCCGAACACAAAGGAATACTCGATTTTGTGCATTCAGGAATGAAACTCTCGTGGAACATTTTAAACGGAGCTTTTTCAAAGTTCATGGTTGTCTTCGAATAGCCTCTAAGAGTCTACGCTATCGCAGCTAACTGATAGCTGACTGATAAGCTTACAAGTTAAAAGCACAATTAAAAAGCAATCAATATTTAAGAACCCAGTACGTATCATCAGAAAACGTCCACGTATTTGGTATTTTTTACTTGGGAAAACAAGAACTTGGGAAAACTAGTGCACTCCAAAATCTCCAAACTAGAAAGAAGATTTTTTACTTGTAGCTTAAACTTTTTTGCTTTTGTTTAGACGAAACCTAGTCGATTTGGACTCGGAAAATTCAGTTCTGAGTGGATTCGTATTTCTAAGCCTGCTTCGAGCAATTAAACTTTAGTCCTTTCTTAAACTCTGGCGTAAAATTAAGAAAGTTCGTCCTTAACAGGAGCTCGAATTACGCCCCCGCAACACTGAAAACATGCTTCGAAATCGTCACCATCATTGTCAACATCTCTAGAGAAAAGTTCTGTTTGCTAATTTGCAATTATGTAGTCTTTTGGATGTTACAACGTTACAAACCGAGACCGCTTGTATTCACTTACGTGCACGTATTTTCCACACTTAAAAACTTCACTTCGCACCTCACAACGTAAAACAATCGACAGCAACAAACTTGACCGTCTCCTCGCACAACAATCACGAAAAAAATATACTAAGGACGCTTTTCTCATAAAAAGAGAGTAAACATTTATAAAGCAACAACCGCGTCCATTTGTGAATTTGTGATCGATCGATACGCTGCACTTTGCAGGCGATGCAGGTAAAATTCCCTAGATTAAACTAACCTCAAACCTTGTGACCAAAATAAGCATGCGCACTCAATCAGGCTCAGTGATTGGCTTTCATTTGCGCGCTTCTTTCAAAATTTATGGATTCAAGGCATGTGAGAATAGCATAAGCTATTAATATTCTAGAAATGCTTCATATATTTTCCTCGCAAAATTTCTAGAATGAGATAAGCTTGTGTTATTGTTACATGTTAGATTGAGAGGAAAAGAGTTTTTCCAACAGAGGTATAAGTGATCCTTCACGGAGACCAGTTTGAGGGACAAATCAATACTTAAAGATTCTTCCTTCAACATTTTTTTCTAAAAAGCGATAAGAATTTTACTTTTTGAAGAAAAAAATGCACAGATTCACAAGAATATTATTTTGAAATCACGTTTAGGTACATTTCTTCTTTTTTCATGAATTGTATGAGTTCAAATTTGAGCCACATTACAATTGAAATGAATGCTTTTAAAGATAAACAATTTCAATTTACAAGCATGCAGTTACGGTTTTTTTTTCGAGTTTATCTTGCTTGTTTATCAGTGTTGGGCGAGTTACTTTTTTTTAGTAACTACTTACAGTTACGTTACTTAGCGAAAAAATGCAACTTGTTGCACTTAAATTACTTGTAGGTTACAGTTACTATAGATAAAGTAACTTCAAGTTACCCAAAAAGTTACTTTTTTCACTTCTCTAATTCTGTAATTTAAAAATCAAAATAACTAAGATGCTAATTCATAAAATTCTATATTGTGTGCCTAGAAGTGAAGCAGTCTTTTTTTAACAAAGTAATCCAACTTTTAACCAAGTAGTTAAATTTTCAACCAAAAAAGACAAATTTTCAATAAAAGGGTAAAATCCGCAACAAAAAAGTTAATTTTCAACCAAATACTTTTATTTTCTACCAAAATATTTGAATTTTCTACCTAAAAGGAAAATTAATTTGAAACAAAATAGTTAAATTAAATGTTCAACCAAACAGATAACTTTTCAACTAAAATGATGAATCTTCAAACAAACAACTGAATATTTATCAAAGTAAATTGATTTTCAACCAAGTAGTTGAATTTCCAACCAGAAAAGGCGACTTTAAAAAAAAAAAAAAAAAACGGAACCCTCTATATAGACATTTTTTACAAAAAGAGATTAATATGAATTTTCAACAAAATACATATGAATTCTCAGCCAAAATAGATGAATTCTCAACGAAAAATATAATAGTTGATATTACTTCTACCAAAAAGGATTTTAATCAAACAAAGTTGAATTCAACCGAATAGAAGGAAAATTTTCCTATAAATTATTAAATTTTCAATCCAAAAGGACGAATTTTCTACAAAACAGTTGAATTTCCAAGCTAAAGGGATGGATTTTAACAAAAAAGTTACTTTTCAACCAAATAGTGGAATTTTCTACCAAAATATTTGAATTTTCTACAAAAAAAAAACTAAAAAAAATAGTTACATTTTCAACCAAAGAGTTCATCTTTCAACCAACTGTGCAGTTACATTTTCAATCAGAAAAGACAAATTTTCAACGAAGTAGCTGAACCCTCTACAGAAAGTTGAACTTTCTACCCAAATTTTTAATAAATATGTACATGAATTTCTAACCAAATTAGATGAATACTCAACGAAAAATATAATTTATTTCTATCAAAACAGATTTCAATTTGAAAACAAACACAGTTTGTTGTATTCATTCCAAAAAAAAAAAAAAAAATTTTTTAGAAAAATAGCTGAGTCCTCAACCAAATCAGATTAATTCTCTTCTGAAATAGTTGACTTTTCAAGAAAAAAAATTTATTACCAAAAGAGATCAATTTTGAAACAAAAAGCTGAATTTTGAACCAAAAAAGAGAAAAAAAAACCTATGAATTGTTGAATTTTCAAAAAAAGGACGAATTTTCTACAGAAATAGTTTAATTTTCAAGCTGAAAGGATGAATTTTTAACAAAAAAGTTATTTTTTAACCAAATAGTCGGACTTTCTACCAAAATAGTTACATTTTTAACAGAATACATGAATTTACAACCAAATGGTTGATTTTTCAAACCGAAAATATTAATTTTCAACAAAAAAGTTGAATTTCCTACCATCTTCAAATCAAAAAATCGAATTTTCAACAAAAAAAGTTAGATTTGAACCAAATAGTTACATTTTCTACCAAAATATTTGAATTTTATAAAAAATACAACATTTTTTAACCAAAATAGATGAATTCTCGACGAAAAATAGAATTTATTTCTACCAAAAAATATTTTAATTTGAAATGAAACACAGATGTATTTAACCAAAATATTTTCTATCATATAGTTGAATTTTTAAAAATTGAGATTTTTTACCAAGAGATGCATTTTGGAATGAAAAAGCCGAATTTTTTACCAAGAAAGAAAAAAAATTTACCTATGAATTTTTTAGTTTTCGAATCAAAAAGACGAATTTTCTACAAAACAGTTTCATTTTCAAACCGAAAATATGACTTTTCAATAACCAAATAGTTGAATTTTCTACCAAAATACATGAATTTTCAACAAAATAGTTCGAAGTTATTGCAAAAATCGTAACTAAGTTACGTTACAAGTTACTTTTTAAAATAGTAATGAAGTAACCCTAAAAGCTACGAATAACGTAACTTTTGACTAGCTTAGTTACTCGTAACAAGTTACTACCCAACACTGTTGATAATAATGTGAGTTCTGCGCATGCGCGTAATTCTTCCCTTCGCTCGTTCATTCATGTCATCATGTTCACCAATCTAGCTAATCTAGCCTAACACACCCCTAGCGTAATAAACAGCATAAAAATCACCTAAAAAGGCTTAAAATTGGTTTCGCGTATCCAAAAATGAGCAGCCAACTGAAAAACTATCAGAATCATCATACTCAACTCAAATTTTCATCTAATTGGTAAAAAAAGTATCCGAAGAAAATCAAGGCATGCAATCTAGTAATCAATCAAAATCCCTAGACCCTCTTCGGCTTGGTTGCGACCATCTTGGACCATTTTTCACGGTTGTTGACGAGCAGCCGGGTTCTGTGCTCGAAAAATCGTGCTGCAATTATTACATTAGCGGTAATTAATGGCCCACGATAAATTCGGGAGTTAAGATCGACCCCGGTCAAGCCCCAGGGAGTGTTACAAATCTTAGATTTTTTTTAACCGTGAAAAAATCCGGGAAAAGGAGCGTCTGTCACAAGCGCCGAGTGACTTGACAGACAGACTCGAAACTCAACTCGGAAGGTACTGCTGCTTCGTGGTTATCGCGAATTTTGCGAGTGCGTTGCCTAGTTTACGTGGCGATTCTTGTGGGAAAAGAGCAACGTGAGAGCCTTCTGTGAAAAGCTATTTCCTCGAGAAAATGATTCCATCCACATGCTGACCCTTCGGTAAGTTTGCGAATCCTGTAAACAATTCGCGCATTGTGGAAGAAGGTACTATTCAAGGTCAAGAATTATACGTTGGGCAGTGCTCGCGGAAAAGAACTTGAGGAATCGATCGCGGTGTTCAGCTTTGCCAAATTTACTAATTTTACGAGGTCCTTGAATTCAACGGTCAATGGCCTCCATTGGCGAGCCGAATACACTTTGCATTCGATTAAATGTCATTACCGTGTTTGACAACTGCAGGTTCAATGAACGGTACGCCTTTCCGCTATTTGTGGATCTAATTTACTAGAAAATGATTGAAGGGTTTATGGAAGCTTGAAGATTTTAGACATTTTGGGGTGTTGTCCCCACTTTTAAGTTCCAATTCGAAGGGGTTTTGATTTTACAGTATTCTTGATGTTAGGACGATATTGATTTTTTAATTTTAGGGGTCCTTACGGATATTTTCCAGTGAAAACTAATGTGAGGCAGTTTAGGATTGTGAAGTTTCATTATAGTCAAAAAATGAAATAATCACGATACAGATTGTTGTATCACTTTACATCTCCTTTCCGCTATCAGTGAATTTTTAAATCGACCCTTCTCCTATTCATACTAAACTCTATCTGCGGCATTTTCAATTTTATAAATCCATCAAACTCTGAATAGTTGTTCATATTCAACACAAAATATCGTAGAGGATATTTATAATAGATTAGAATTATTGTCATTATCGAAACGATCACGTCTATTCGTCTGGGCGACTGGATGAATATAGTATTATTTTGTCGTCCGGTTGAGCTGGACGAAAAGACAAAGTAGTTTAGTGCAGTTAGGAAAGGATTTTTTCGGTACGTTTAGACACTTCCTTATTATTTAAGGTTTTTTAACCTGAATAAAACTCGTTTAAATCTCCTATAGACTTTGCTTTTATGGAAAATTGAAAACTTTGAAACGTATTTTCCCGAAAATAAAAGTTTGGAAACGAATTTGTGACCTGTTAATTAATTTAGCATTTGTAATCAATATTTTGTTCTAATTATGTAAAGTGTCTCTAATTCGAGTAAATATATTTCGAAAAACTTGAAAGTGAAACTTGAAGATAAAATGTAATTAAAAAGTATCTAGTTTGACTGATAACCTTTTTAATCATGAAAGTGGTTTGTTGGCCAGTTCCTTGTGGAAACTGTCGTGCATTCGGATTTTAGATAGTTTATGACCAGTTTTCACCAGGAACACTTCGGTAATTCAATCAACGTAATAATCAGAGTTGGGTAGTAATTTGTTACAAGTAAATAAGTTACAGAAACGTTACGTTATTTGTAACTTTTGGGGTAAGTTCGTTACTATTTTCAAAAGTAACTTGTAACACACCTTAGTTTCGTTTTTTGCAGTAAATTTGAGCTTTAAGTTTAGTTACTAGTATTTTGTTAAAAATGCAACTATTTTGGTACAAAAGTACTGTGGAGGGTTCATTTATTTTGTTGCAAATTTAACTTGCTTGTAACTTAAACTACTTTCTTAAAAATTCAGTTGTTTGGTTGAAGATTCATAATTTTAGTTGAAATGGTTGGTAGAAAGTCCAACTATTTGATTGAAAAGTAACTTCTTTTCTTGAAAGTTCATGCTTTTGGCTTGAAAATTCGACTAGTTTGTTAAAAAGTCATCTATTTTGTTGATTATTCAATATTTTTACTTGAAATATTAAGAATTTAAAGGGTTTCAAATTAAATCGTACAAAAGGTGTTTAGTCCGAAATTTGAAACATTTTAGACCCTGGCACTTTGAATTGTTACCTGAGTTTCAGAATGGAGTCTCAAATTTATAAAAATTTTACCGAATTCAATTGAACCAATTTTAAGGTATAACAATGTTAAGCATTTTTTTCTACAGTCATTCAAATAGTATTTTTCAACTATTTTATCAGTCAAAAGTTATGATTTGCACAGTACCGTGAAACGGGGGAATGGAATTGTCAACATTAAATACGTGAGTCATGACTGATAAAATTAATGAATTTTAGAAATTTTTAAAGTTTTAGAATCTTAGTTATTATTATTTTTAAATTATAGTATTAAGGAAATGAAGAAAGTGACTTTTTAGTTAACTTGAAGTTATTTTATCTCGTAACTATAACTAGTTACAGTTACAAGTAACGTAACTCTAACATAGTTACTCAAAAAAAAAAAAAACAGTTTACCCAACACTGGTAATAGCATGAATTGATTTAATCAGAAGTCACAAGAATACTTAACTTTAACTCCAAAAAATTCTTTTCAGCATTTTTAAACCAATTCTTTACTTTAAAGAAATACAATTTCCATGTGTAGATATTAAAGTATTCAATGAACAGCTTCATAAGACCAAAGTTTATGATAAAATGTATCTCTGTTTTTATTGTTTTTATTGAATTGATATTCGATGGAATCATATTCTATAAAACAAATTTGTAATTAAACATAAGACCGAATGTAGTTTCATAATAGTTTAAATTCTATATAGAAACTAAAATACAGTCCTTCTTTTCATTTTCATTGTTTATAACAAATGATGCAAAAGGTGAATAATTATAAGCTTAAAACGCAGAATTTTCACCATTAAGGTCAGCATACTTTTATGTGCAGCAGTCTTCAGGTGTCCCAGTTTCATGTCACCTGTCCATTTGTGTATCTTGCTACCTGTTATGAGCCTAATAAGGTCTGCATTGTTTCAGTATGCTCTGCACTTTGGCTTTTAATGAAAATGCGAGCTAAAAAGTTCTCTAAGAGTAGCACAGGAGTTTTCAGTACTATTTACAATTGCATTTTTTTTTTTTAATCAAAATATTGACTTCATCTTAAATTACAATAAAACTTATTTTGTGAAAACGAATTTAAAGTAATTTCGAGTAAAAAATAATGCTATCGAAACTTTTTTTTTAAATTAAGAGACCTCGATTTTACTGATTTTCAAGTATGTTTTGGAATATTCTGTGATTATATTTTTTCATGTAATCCAATCAGCCTAGAGTCTAGTATTCCAATTTTCAGTAAGAAAAATGTTCGTATCCTCGGTTTCAATCACGTTTGTTTCTTTATCGCAAATCTTTCTAGAAGACTCCTGACATTAATATTTAATTTTCAATGTTGAAGCCATTGTATTTCCAAGAATCGATTTAATGCTTAGCATTGATATCGATGCTTCACAAAACGTGCAGAATTTTATCTCCTGTGGGAAAGTAGGAGGAATGATAAGACCAGCTGTGATAATTGTTAGTCGTGAGCAAGTTGTGTGTAACTCATTAGAACAGGTAACGTCAATTATCAGTGTGAAGAACGATCTACAAAACTATTATCTTCGTTTGCACAAATTTGTACCTTTTTCTTCGACAAAGATTTTTACTTCAAATACCAAGTGGAAACGAAAAAAAATTTAATGTTTATCCCTCTTTTCTGATTGAAAAAGAAAATAAATATTATCATCTGATAATATAATATTATCATCAGTCTTTTGATGCTCTTAAAGGTACTTTTTCAATATCTTCATGCACTGATTCCTCCTCCCGGTGGTGGTGTACTACTTCCAGTAAAATAGAGTTTACATTACATTAGAGTTTACAATTTTTATAAAGTTTATTTATATTTATTATTTAGGGAAAAACTCATCGAAAAGTTGTAGGAGATTTTGTATCTTATATTTTTGACTTATTGTTACGTTTCTAATCTTCATTTTCTTTGTAAAAAGAGGGTTTATAAAACCTGTTGAAAAAAGGGTTTTGATGAAGCTCCCTTGACAGTCTAATGAAGCAAAAAATGCAAATTTTTGGCATCTAGATGCTCCTCTTTTCTTGTCTGAACCAAGTATTGATTGCAGGAGTCTAGTATACTGTACTCAGGCACATGGGTGGAGGGTTATCCCCAGACAAGAACCACCTCTGTACACTCTGTCTTCCACTTAGTTTGATCTCACTTTTTTAATTTTTTCAGTGAATGATTTCAGAAATGATAAAACATTGATAAGTTTGAAGCATTGTGCCTATAATATTTTTAAAAAACTGGAGGCTATAATGCTACAGACCAATTACCTTCAAAGCTACATACTTAAAACTATCTAACCTTCTCCTTAATTGGTCATTTCATCAACATGAATATTTTATTTACAAAAAATTACGAAAATAAATAAATTAGACAGTTGGTGAACGTTACACAGTCTTATGTGACATTCTTAAGGGATGAACATTCTAAACTAGATTAATTATAGAAACTCATCTTGATTTATCTATGAAACTGAAGGCGCCAGACTAGGATTAGAGGAAAGGCTAAATAACCGGTAATTATCTCCTTTATATGTGATACATAATATCTATACTTTACTCAAATACTCTGAGCAAATTCGTAGTTAGCAATAACAAGTTCAAGTATATGGATTTTAAGAAGAAGCTTCAATAGCGTCAGATTAGTTCGAAATTTGATAGTGGAAGTGGCGACGTTGGATTTTTCTTTGTCTCTCGGTTTTGTTCCTGTAAAAGAACCACAACTTAAGCATCCAATATAGGGGAAGGGGTGAACTTGAATTTTACCTGCAAATCTATTGAGGTTGAAGAATAGATGGACGACTCTTGTTGATAACTGGGTTGGACTCAGCCGACGTTGTTGCTGTTTGGCTCCTCAACGTCTGTGACTGAAAACCGAGCTGGAAATCCAGACAGACCGATCCCTCCTGGTATCGGTTGCGAGCAGGGTTAAAGTTGCCCTGCTGATTCTCTTTTGATGATGTACGATGAGTAGTTGCTCGTATCTCAACGTTGAGACGAAAGACCGAAGAAGAGAGATGGTCCAACAATAATTTAAAACGCCGGATTACGTTATTTTATCTGCTGTGGATGGTTGGAGATGCCTTCTCCAAAAATTACGCCCAGATGACAAAGATTGCGCGTGTCGTTTTCTATTTCCTTCTGGCTCATTTCTTTTGAATTGTATGCATTTTTACAGGAGGAACTCCAAGGGTAGCAGAATTCATGGCTCATTTACAAATAAGTGGTCGCACTTCCGCATTTGGACGTCTTTGACACCCGATACAGATTTTCCGAGAATTAGAAGGCTAATTGGTATCACCCTTTGGTATGGATATGAGTGTTTTCGTTTTTTGAATCAATACCAGACTAATTTACATGTTACTTCATCCGAAATTATCTTATCATAGCGATGTGATGCTACTAACTAGCCGAGGTGACGCCGTGACAAATTCAAGGTGATAGGGGTGATAGAAAGACAGTATAACAATTATAATTTGATCAGGGTAAAAAATTTTGAACGTTATTGTGGAGGCATATCTTTTTGCTTCTAACAAGATAAAAATATTCATAAGGTCGACATATTCAATGGACTATGGTAATGCTCATTGACCAGAAAAATCTGATACAAAGGCCCTTTGAGCACAGTTTAAAATTCAAGGACCTCGTAAACGAACTGATTTGAATCACGAATTTAATTGTCAATAATCAGTTGTTTCTTTTTTTTCAGTTTTTTAAATGACTGGTAAGAGAGGCATCCACACTTATGACAATGGGCTGAAGCACTGAAATTTAAGGGACGATTTGCATTTGTAAATTCACAAAAGGACCCAGGGTATGTTTTAAAAAAATTTAATTCTTAAGATTATTCTATAGTTTTTCATGTTTAATATTGCAAAAATCTTGAAAAACGGCTGGATGTAGACTGGGGTGGTCCATACATAATAGCAAAATCTTAAAATTCAAAAAATTGAAGGTGTTCTCAAAAATATTTGTTCCTTTTGAAGAAAAAATTATGTAGTATAAATTTGAGCTAAAACCAACAATACCTAGTACATCATCATTGGCCTTAAAGCTTTTAAAGCTTAATATCCTTATTTTCGATTTAATCATAATGTGGTAATAATATAATAATAATATGATTTCTTGTACATTTATATATAAATCTATATAATTATTATACAATTATTAACTATCTGATAATTATTATTTTCTATATTTATATTTTATTTTTTATATTTATGCTACATAATTTTTTCTTCAAACGGAACAAAAATTTCGCGATCACCGTCAATTTTTAATCTTTTTAATTTTTGGACTGCATTCAAATAGACAGATGTTACATAATAGCAGAATAGAATGCATTACATTGTATCCACCTATTAAAATTGTCACGAACAAAATAGTATATCGACGTAACAATGTCAGTCCATTTGCGTGTTCGGTATAATACTCTTCACGACATCCTGTTTTCCTATAAAAGTGTCGCAAATGCTTTTAAAGTATGCTTTGCGATTAATATAATGATTAAATAATTTTATTCAAATTAAATATTTCTTTCAACAATATTGCAGATGTAAACAATTTTTATAAAATTTTGTTCCGGGAATATTTTGTCTGAATACACCAACGTGAGATTGTGAAAGATTTAGCTGTTATTTTAATAAAATAATAATGTTTCATTTTTTAATATCGTAAATAGACGATTTTTTATTTGAATGCACTACTAATATAGGTCAATCGATTCTGTTTTACATTATGAATATTATTTATTTATAGGTACATTAAACTTGAATTATGAAAATTGAAGGAGTTATAGCTAAAAAAAGATTTTAATAAAGTCATGAAAGTGCAACCAAAAATGTCAAACTCAATATTTTGAAAAATTCTTGTATGTGTTTTGAGATACAAACAGAGGCATCCAGACATTTTTTTAGCACATCAAGTATATATGAAATACATTTTAGCTGGAATAATGCAGTTGAATAAAACTACCTTTAGAAATTTGAAATCGTCACTCCTACAAAACTTACTGCTTGAGGAATCAAACATAATTGTTTAATGAAGATATTGGACTGAAATACAACAAATTGAAATAATAATAATTAACTTTCACATTGCTAGCTATTATATTAATTTTTGCGTAGACTTGAAATTCAATTATCTGGTTAAAACTCATGTATTTTGTTGAAATCTCGTTATTTTTTGTAGACAATTAATCTCTTTAGCTGAAAATTCACCCTTTTGCTTGGAACTTTAACAGTTTGTTGAAAATGCATCTCTTTGGTTGCTAAATGAGCTATTTTTGTTAAAGATGCGTTTTTCTTTGCCTGAAAATTAATTTTTTTATTGAAAATTTAACTATTCTAGTTGAAGTTTTAACTATTATGTTGTTGAAAATTGTTTTTTTGGGGTTAAAAATTAATTTTTTTAAATAAAAAATGTTACTATTTCAGCTGAATATTCCACCATTTTAGCTAAACATTCATCCCTTTGGTTGAACATTAATTTTTAACTAAAAACTAAAAGTATTTAACTTTTGCTTGAGAAATTATCTTTAGCTAAAATTTATTTTGTTGTTGTTGAAAATTCAGCTTTTTGGTTTGCAATTCAACTCTCCCATTTGAAAAATCATAATTTTAGTTGAAACTAGACTATCCACGCAGTACCTTCTTTTTTTTAACAGAAAGTGTAACTATTATCATTGAATATTCCATCATTTTTTTTTAAATTCATCTCTTTGATTAAACATTAATTTTTTTAACTAAAAATTTAACGATTCAATTTTTGGTTGACAATTTATCTTTTTTAGTTGAAAATATATGTGCATATTTTGTTTGAAATTGAACTATTCCACTTGAAGTTTCATAATTTCAGTTGGAAATTTAACAGATTGGTTGGAAATTGATTTTTTTAACTGAAAATTTAACTATTCCGTTTTTGGTTGAAAATTGATCTTCTTAGTTAAAAATTCAGCTATTTGGATGAAATTTTGTTTCTTTTTTTAGTTAAAAATTGAACTATTTTATTGAAAATTCGTGTATTTTGTTGGAAAATTGTATTTTTTGGTAGAAAATTATTATTTTTGGCAGAAAATTCAACTATTTGATTCAGAATCCATCTATCTTGTTGAAAAGGCAATATTTTTACTTGTAAAGTTAGGATTTTGAAGCGGTTTAAATTTAATTTAATAAAGTAGTGGCGGCATTAATTTTACTTAAATATGCACTGTATTTTAAATATAAGAAGATCAAATAAAATTTTCTTTGGATTATTATTAAAATTTGTGGACTGAAATATTATTTGTCAAAGCTTTCTAAATTAGACATATTAATTGAATCCCAAAAACTGATCAAACATTCATAAGGATTTGAGTAGACATTTTTTTCCATAACTTTGGTGGCCACCCTGTTTTCAAAAAGAACAAGAGCTTTTCATTTGTCGCTAGTAGTTTAAGCCGGTGTCTCTAGAACTAACTATGAGAAGTCCTAAAGCTGTCAAGTGTGTAATTACTATAATTACAGTGCATCCTGGGGAAGTCTAAGATGGCTACAGTGGATGAGAAGAAACGTGTGGGCGGCACGAAAGTGTCCGCAATTGCAAACATCTTTCAGTCAAAGCCACAGTCGGAAAATTTTAGTCATAGACCAACTGCAATTCATACGGATGGTTTTAAAGAACCACCTTCTCCCCTAAAAGACTCGCCGACTCAAGTTACTGTCGTAAGGACCGAAAGCCACGTTGCCCGTTTCAACAATGCTCGAGCACTTTTCGAAAAACTCGGCGAGGAAAATAAATCCAATCGACCGTAAATATTTTTAACAATTTTTGAAAAATTCTTTTATAAAATGCTTTAAATATAAATTTAACTTAATTTCCAGGGCGGATCGAATCACAAAGCCGACAAACTTGCATGGTCTGCGTTCGAGATCAAGTTCAGCGAATTCCGGATCAGGTTGCACATCACCAGCTCGATCTCCTCGTCCCCGGTCACCTTCCCCTCCAGGAACGAGGGATCATTTAAGTAACTGGAGTGCCAGCGTCCCAGCACTAAATGCCGAACGACATTTCGAAAACGGACACTCACACGCCGCTGACAGTATTACTGATAGATTAAGGCCCCGCGTAGGCTTCGGGAAATTCGACAAGCACAGTGGCAAGGAAAATCGACTGGACGAGCGACCAGAAAAGCCTGAGAAACCTGAGCGGAGATTGAACTCGAAGGAGTTGATCGAGAAGCAGAAGAACTGGACGAGTCACTTCTCGAAAACAAGACCGAGTAGATACAACTCCGATCCGAATCATTCCGTGGTTCAGAAGTCGCTTAATCAAAATTCGTACAAGTTTGAGGATTCACAGCTACAAAAATCAAACAATCAGGGCAAAGATTCAAAGCGGTCGAGTGAAATTGTCTGCGTTCCAGCGACTCGGTCAGCTAGCTTCTGTTCCATCAGGCCTTCGCCTTCGACTTCTCCACCTCCACCTCTTCCGCCAACTAGAAATTCATCAACTGGTAATTCAAGAAAAGAAAGACCTGTCAGCATAGGATCCAGTCCCACGAGTCCTGATTATGAGAGTCCAGAATACGCCACCATTACCAAATTCAACGACTCCTCGCCCACGATACCCGAATATGCAGAGATTCAGAAAAATGTGGGAGAGCTGAACAAGAATGAAGAGCATGAAAAGTACTTTCAAAACCGAAGTGACGATGGGATGCCGGAGTACGCTGTTGTGCAGAAAGATAAGACAAAAAATGCAGCGAAAAAACTGGAAAAGAATAGTTCAGAAGTTAATTTAGAATCAGGAAAGAATCAGAAAGATTCGGAGGCTAGCGTGAATTCCAAGAGTATTAGAAATTCCGCTAGTCCTGAAATTGTGGAACAGATGAAAGGGTTTGTTTCCTCTAATGAATGGATTGGTAACGCCAGTCCAACTCGAAGTGCTTCCATGGATAATGTGATATCCAGTGGGTTGGAGAACCAAGCGAGAAAAGAAGATTATCTGGACATTCCTGAGTATTCTAATTGTCCGAGTAATGCGTCGAGGTCACCGCCGAAGACTTCAGAGTGGAAGAATGAATGGATTGCGAAGAATGAAGAGATTTTAAAGAGTGTGACAGATTTGACTTCGTCTAAGGAAGCTTCTGATGAAGAGTTTAATAATGAAGTAGTCAGGACGGATTCGAGACCTGATTGGGCGAAACCTTGTATTGATACGGTTAAAAGAAAGGATGGTGTTGTTGCGGAAGTGAAGAAAGAGAGAATTAGGTCACCGGAGGGTGAATTGAGACCTCCTTCGAGGAATACTGATAGTGCTTCATCGAGTATGAGTTCTCCTAGTTCACCTTCGAAGGACAGCAAGGAGGAGAAAGCTGAGAAGGAAATGTCTGAGAAAACTCAAAGTAGTGAGTACAGTTTCTTATTATCTACGTAGAAGAAAGTGATTATTTTACTTATGTGGTGAATAATTTTATTTTGAATTGTGTTTTTTTCTTATTAGTAAGTAAGGTTTTAAAAAAAAAGTATTTATAATATGCTTGCTGTTCATTTAAAAATTTAAATGACTCAATTACTGCTTATTCAATAATGTTTTTAACGCAAATGTTTTTGAAATCTTTGAAATCTTAAAATCTGGTGCTCACTCACAAGTTAAGTGGTCAAGCTCCCCAAGAATTAAAAAAAAAGATCTTATTTCCAAACACCTGCATTAAAAATGATTCATTTTTTTAAAGTTTTAAATGAGAAATATTGTGTGAATTTGAATGCTTTAGAATTGAAATTGTAAATTTTTCTAATGATTTTTAATTCTACCGTTGAAAAAATTGGATAAGATCTAGTTAATATCTATATTGTAGGCCTCACAGACCGGTCCCTATATCCCCTTTTGTACCATATATTCAGTTAAGGTCCCTAAAGCACCCTATTTTTAAGATTTTGTCCCTATGGTACCCTATTTGCAGCCCATAATGTAACTTTTAAAAAATGTATAAAAAGATCGAAGCTTCCAAGAGTCAGGGATTTTGAAAAAAGTAGCAAATCAGAGAATTTCTAGAAGAAGTAACTGCACAAAATAATCAGGGCTGCCACGCAGTCACTATCAGTCACTCTTTTCTCAAATCACTTTTTAGTCACTTTTTAAAATAAAAAGATCACATTAGTCACTTTTTTCAATAAATTTACTAATGGGTTAATCACTATTAAATTCAGATCAATACCTATTTCTGAAGTGTTTTGAATTATTTTGAAATATTTCAGGGTATTTTTAAAGATACCGAGAAATGTTTAATATATTTCAATACTTGGAAGAGATTTTTAAGATTTTAGGGTATTTTTAAAACTTCTAAGGCATTTTCAAGTGCTTTTAATTTGAAATATTTTATGGAATTTTAAAAGATTCCAATGAATTATTAATTAATTGCATTAATTTAAAGGGATTTCAAAGCGTTTAAAATCTTTTGGGATAATGCATTTTTTCGAATTTCGGAAGATATGGAACGATTTTACAGGAATTTTACAGGTTTCAAGATATTTTAAAAGATTTCACGGGATTTTATAAGGTTTCCGGAGATTTCAAGGGATTTTAAAACTCTCAATTTATTTTAGGACCATTTAAGCGTAACCTCAAATAAAATTTTCACATTTTTGTCAAAACCAACTTACTTTTACACGTAACGCGATATCGAGTTGAAAATTTGGGAACCTGAATATGAAGCACTAAAAATCGCAGGTCTGGTCCTAAAATTTTATAATTACGAACAAAGCAAGAAAAAATGTGTTATTATAAAAATTTAGGACCAGACCCGCGTTTCTTATTGCTTAATATTTAGTTTCTCAAATTTTTAACTCGCTATCGCGTTTCGTGTGAACGAAGTTGGTTTTGAAAAAAAATTAGAACAAAAAATGTTGAGGTTACGCCCACATGGTCTTAATACATTTTCCAGGATTTCAGGAAATGTAATACAATTTCACGGAATTTCGTAATAATTTAGCGTATTTCAAAAAATGTATTCACGAGAAGTGAGGTATTTTGTAGGGTTCCAAAGATTTGAAATTATTTTTTGCAATTCTTTTGAATTTATTAAATTCTCTTGAATTCTTCTAAATTTTCTCAATTCTACTTAATTCAATAGATCTTTTTGAATTTTTAAAAGTTTTGATTTAAGTGATCCTGAGGATCAAGTGATAAAATGATTAAAGGATTTGAAATATTTTAAGGTATTTTTTCAAATTCCTGGGCATTTTCATGAGCTTTAAACAATTTCAAGGGATTTCACCAGATTTTGAACGATTTGAAATATTTTAGGTTATTTTATTAAAGGCCGTGTCTACGTGTACCGAAATTTCGGGTCAAGTAGCCAGATTTTTTCGTTGCAAATAGGGGGAGATGAAAAAGGGGCTATTTGTACCGAAATTTCGATACGTATAGCTTACGTATACCTGGATTTTTTCTGTACGCGTTGGCACTTCCTATTTTAAAAGATTACGAAGTTATGTTTAATTGATTTGAGTAATTCAATGGGATTTCAAAGGATTTGAAATATTTTAGGGTATTTTAAAAGATTCCCAAAAATTTTCAAGAGCTTTAAACAATTTCAAGAGATTTCCAAGGGTTTTAATAATTTTCAGAAATTGAAAAAAATTGCATGCGGTTTTAAAGAATTTCGTAGAATTTCGGAAAATACAGAAGGATTTTACAGGGTCTATAAGGTTTTAAGATATTTAAAAAAATTCTGAGGGGTCTTATAAAATTTCCAAGGATTTCAATGATTTTAAGGGATTTTAAAAGCTCCCAAGATATTTTAATGAACTTTTCAGGATTTCTGGAAATATTATCAAATTCCATAGAACTTCACAGGATGTTATAATATTCTAATGGGTTTCAAAAAATTTAATTAGAAGAAGTGAGAGATTTCGTAGGGTTTCAAAGATTTCAAGAGATTTTCAAATATTTTGGGCAATTCATTTGGAGTTCGCCCAGCATTCTTTTAAATTCTTCGAAATTTACTTAATTCTACTCAACTCAATGGATTTTTAAAAAGTTTTTGTTTAATTCATCTTGAAGTCTTTAAAACTCACCTTAAATTCTTAAACGTCTTATCAAATCCTTTTGAATTCTCTTTAATTTTTCTAAACTCATTCTAAGCTTACTCAATCCAATGAGCTTTTTTATATTTTTGAATTGTTTTAAATTCACTCGGTTAGTTTTTAAAGTTAGTTTGAGTTTTTTTCAAATGAATTTCATCGAATTCTTCTCATTCCCTTAAATTTCTCTAAAATCAATCAAATTTTAATGAAATAAGTGGAATTTTTTCGAGTTTTAAAATTATTTCTAATTCATTTGCATTTTTTTTAAATTGTTTTCTAGTCATTTTTTTAGTAGTCACTTTTTTGGTTGGAAATTAGTAGGGTTCCAAACATTTGAAGAGATTTGAAATTATTTTTTGGAATTCACCCTGAATTCTTACAAATTCTCTTGATTTTTTTTAATTCCATTGGATTCTTCTTAATTCACTCAATAAATGTATTCAATGGATTTACTATTATTTTGTTGTTGAATTTTTAAAAGTTTTTATTCAATTGAACTTGAAGTCTTTTAACCTAACCTTGAATTTTTAGGCATTTCATGAAATTCTTTAATTCCCTTGAATTTTTAAAGCTGATTTCAAAGTTACTGAATTCAATGAAGTATTTTCATATTTTTAAACAGTTTCCAATTAATTTGAATTTTTTTTATTCACCTTGAATTTTTATGAATTACCTCGAATTCTCATTTACCTTAAATTCCTGTAAATTCATTCAAATTTTACGGAAATCAATGTAATTTTTTTGATTAAAATTTTTCCTCAAACCACATTTGAATTAATTGTTTTGAAGTCTTATGAATTTATCCTGGATTTGTTTTCCTTTGAGCGCGAAAAAAGTACCCTATGAGCGTGACAAAAAGTACCCTTCGGTCCCTACATTTTATCCCATAGGGCCTGTGAGGCCTGATATTGTTTTAATTTCCCTTTTAATCAGGGGCCTTTACTAACGTGTCCTTTATGAATGACGCCCACGCGATTGTTTAAAAATAAAACTTGCTGCTTAAAATAGCAGAGGGCTTTTCACCCACTCTAAGTGGACTTATTGTAATCAGCCGTGGTGGGTATCTTACCCACACACTCAAAGTGGAAGTCTGCCAAAATAGCAAAAAGTAAAAGTGTAGCGCCTAAGCCCCTTCTCGACTTCGTCCTCCTCCACCTCCTCTTTCCGATCTCAACCTTCTCCTCCTACCATACCGCGACTGCATTATTTATAGAAATCAGTATGAACTCCGTTTGGCATCTGTCTGCGTGTACCTAAATTCACTTATATCGTTAATGTGCTTCGGAAGTTCATAAATTATTAACTAAAGTTTAAAAACAATTTCAACTCAACTGTGAATTGAAAACTGACACTGACGAGTGAATAGACAAACATTTTTTTTATATTACATCTCTTTAGTGTTGCTTTCAAGATATAAATAAATTCAATGTCCCCAGAAGATACCTCCCGCAGATTTCTTTCAATCTTAACTTTTAGTGAAGTGTTCCATCGAGGAAAATGAAACATGAACTATAATTAATTATTCCTATTATTTTCTTATATTTTTATATTACTCTTGACTTATTTACTGTGATAGAAACTATTGAAACACGATTTGTTTATCTGATGCTCTGATGATTGTCAAATGTTTATATAATTGAAAGACAGAAAAACGTATTTTCATTAGTGATATGTGTCTCCGTCTACTCTGCATCGATTGTCGAGGTACATAAAATTGGTTTGTCATCAGTTTTCGAATTTTATCCACTACGCAATGATTTGCTAAAAATATCCTCTATTTAGAACAACTCTCAAGAATATGATTTCCTCAATATAATTTTGTATCCAAGTCATGGATTGTTTATTTTCTTTCAAAATCCTTATAATAATTAGTTTGTCTAAACTTTTATAATAGCAAGTTACGTTAAATATTTCTGAATTATAGATAGTTCTATTTAAAATCTGATTCTCGCTCGATACCCCGATAAAGTAATCTTTCTTCTTCAATTCAAGGACGAAGCAGTTATGACTTGGAGACAGAGGAACCGGAAAAGCCCACAAGCTACACCGAGAGGATATTGGACAAAGACGAAAATGCAGAAAAGGACTTCAAATTCAGTGAAACGGATACTGCAACTGTCATCAGGCGATCGCACGTTCGAGTTGAGTTACCTGCTGCTGGATTAGGTCATCGACCACCCTCAGTCGTAAGTTCGGATCAGGAATACCCAGCTCTGGAACATAAAGAAATTCCCGTGCCATCGCCCTACGTAAAACGAATACAGCAAACTCAGGAACAAGCTAAGAGCAAGTCCCTTGCTAACGTCGAAAACAAAACCAACCTCGATACCAAGTCTTCTTTCACGGATCAGAACTCGACAGAAGTTTCTCAGGATGGCATTTACAGGTTCCAGCAGGCAACAGTGATGAACTCTATATCGAAAGAAAGCCAAGTTTTCTCTCCAGAAAACAATACTTTCCAACCTGAAGTGTCGAAAGAGAAACAAGCTATTGATCTTCAGTGTCAAAAGACAGTTGCCAACGCTAAGAACGACCAAATAAAGGTTTCGGTTCGGGAGAAACTCGCGAAAAACAAGGAGGAAGTTTCTGGAAAACGAGCTAGTTTTACGGATCTCGAAAACAAGGCGGATTATTTAGATAAATCTAATACAAGTACAAATCAGTATTCTAACAATGCTACTAATCAGGGCAGTAATTTATATAAGGAATCCAGTAATGAAGAGAAGGATGTGTGTGATAAGCATTCGACGTTAGACCTTTTGTCTATAAACAACGTAGAAATTGAGAGAGCAACTGAAGTGACTGGACAGATTGTAAAGACAGATAAAGTAAATTCTTCCATTTCGGTCGGTTTTGATAAAGAACTGGAAGAATCGGTGCAAACTACTTGGGAACAAGAGAAACAAAAGGCAGAAATGGCGAAATTAAGACAGACGGAGAATAGTTTAACGCCTGGTAATGTTCTTGGGGATAAGACGCAAGTTAGGATAGCTTCTCCTTTGAAGAACGATTTGTTGGAGGATCAAAAAGTGTCTGATAATAGTTTGATTGAAGACAGTGACTCGAGCGATGCCAAAACTATTACGAATTTAGAGAGCTTGCCTTTGTCGGAGACTCAAAATTTGAATGGTCCTGTAGAGACTGTTAAGTTAACTACGAGCCAGGCTGTTCCTGTGACTCCGGATACGATGACTCCTGATGAGGCGGAGAATCTTTTAAGCTCTCGGTGAGAACGTTTTCTTAATCAATTTCATACTAAGGTCGAGTATTCTTTCAAGAGAAATGAGCTCAGTTTCAAACTTGTCTATTTATCACGAGGGGTTGATTACTCTTGAAATTGGATGAACAAAGCTTCGCGAAGTCTTTTGTAATATTTTTGGAATCTTTGAAATCTTGAAATCTGGTTTGCACTCAAAAGTCGAGTTGTCAACCCCTCGATTTATCATAAAGAGAAATCGCATGTCATGCTTCGCAGTGCGAGGTAGATGAAATTGGAAAGTTAATTTCGTTTCTTAATTTTGCAAATGCTCTTAAGTATCTTAAGCTTTTGGATTGAATGTTGCAGTTCATAAAATTAAGGGGGCTGATATAATTTATTTTATTACACCAGTTTTTTTTTTGCATTGAATTATATGTGCCTGACAACAACAACTCTTTGGGCTCTTACAGAATTTTGGAGAAGAAAATCAGGTGAGTAAATCTAATAGATTAACGTATAAATATAAAAAAGTGCAGGGTTGCCACAGATTCAGTAAAATTTGAAAATAATTAATTGATGCTTTATTATGAATCAGTCATTTTTAGGCATCGTGAAGCTAAATTAAAAAAAAAAATTTTCTTTAAATCGAATATTTTGAACTTCCCGAGAACCTGTAAAATTCAGTAATTTGGAATTCTGTAACAACCCTGAAGTCTCACTCGTCGAAATGACGGTAAGTGAAAAAAAAAAATGGAATCAGTCAAAATTTTGAATGATGGCATAGACAAGGCTCGGCGCTGCTGTCAGATGAGGAAGCTCAAGAAATTGCCAGGTTATTGTCACCTACAAGTGCCAACGGACTTGTAACTGAAGATAAGCCAGGAGATCAAGAAGCAGAGAGTAGTAAAGACAAAGAGGACCAGGATAACGCTCCAGATTGGCTTTCGGATGTCCTATCAGCCCAAGACTCCAGTCACGTCAACAGTACCACTCAGGATTATAGGTGAATTTCTGTTGCTTTGTTTAGTTTAATTGATATCGCATTATTTATAGCAAGTTGAGTGTCAGCGAATGTCGCGTCTTCCGCGCTTCTTTATTTTTTTTTTTTTTTTTTTTTTTTTTTTTTTATACCAAGACACTTGTAGGAACAGAGGAATGGGCCCAGGATATTCCCTCAATCTCTAAAACCATTTGAAATTAAAAACTGAATTCCTCTTAACTTGTTCCAATTTCAGTTTATCACACAGATCACGCAGCGATTTAACAATCGACTCGTTGACTGAAAGCCAAATAGGATCAGTAACTGGTAGCGAAAGTGGATTACTCGGATCTGTCAGCAGTTTGAACGATACCCAGGAAACTAATGACGACACGGAGACAGAACAGCAGGACGACTATACTCCCGTTCCTGGAAAAATCGTAATTTAATTTCCTTATTATTTATATTTTAAAAAAGCTTGAGAGTAAATTGAGAAGTTTCTAAGTTATGCCATAAATTACTTTCTTTTTGTTTTTTTAGATTCTTGTGGAAAATGGCGTGCATTACTTCGAAGATGGCCACTTCTGGATGGAAGTCGCGGGACTTCGAGAATCAGAGGACGAAGATGAAGAACTGCCAGAGCCATTACCGGTTAAGAAAGCGGGGAAAATCACTTTCGACACGGGACCTATGCGCGTGTTTTCTACCCATTCAGTTAACGATTATGATCGTCGTAATGAAGATGTTGATCCCGTCGCTGCGAGTGCTGAGTATGAACTTGAAAAACGCGTGGAAAAAATGGAGGTAGGATTTAAATATATATTAAACCAAATAATTATACATAAAATACGAGGAAAGTTCATAGGGCAGTTATTCCTAAATCGCATCGTGTACTTAAAGCATACACTTTAGTCTGCTTTAACCACCTATCTCACAAATTGTTCCTAATTTTCAGGTGTTTCCTGTCGAGTTGATGAAGGGACCAGACGGTCTCGGACTCAGTATAATCGGCATGGGTGTCGGTGCAGACGCAGGTCTCGAAAAGCTTGGAATTTTCGTAAAGACAATCACCGAAAAGGGTGCAGCGGCTCGAGAAGGCAGAATACAAGTGAATGATCAGATTGTCGAAGTTGATGGCAAATCTTTAGTTGGAGTAACTCAAGCTTATGCCGCTAGCGTTCTTCGAAATACATCTGGTCTCGTACGCTTTGTAATCGGCAGAGAACGAGATCCGAAGAATTCCGAAGTTGCGATGTTAATTCGACAAAGTCTTCAAGCTGATAGAGATCGTGAGGCAAACATGTGCACCAATCGGTAAGTTTTTTTTTTAAATTGCTATGTTGAGTTTACAAATCGAGAATTCTTGTATGCTTTATTTTAAAAACTTATCAATCAACTTTAACATTTAATTGTAACGGTAAAAACTTACTCTATACATGTTCATTTTCCTTTCTCTAACATCATTAAGCTTGCTTTAAACTTTTGCAGTTAATCAGAGATAGCTTGCAACCTTTTTCCTCGCCTTTAATGCGCTAGAATCATCTAAACTATAATCTATCTACTTAATGCAAGATCACCCTGTATAAATTTACCTCAAAGGCTTGCTCATCGAAATCAATAATGCCTGAGGTGCAAGGATTCTATATTTAGTTATACTGCAACGATAGTATGCGATTTTAGTTCAACTCAAACAAAGCGCCCAGTTATGGCTCTTGCATTGCGAGAGAACAGAACAAACACATTCTGATAATCGTATTCCCGATGATGGTTTATCCTTGCTCGCTCAAACTCTGTGACGACAACAGCGGCCACTTCAGTTAGAGCCTGAGGCCAACTGGAGTGCTGAGGGAATACTTAAATATACTATATAAATTAAACTATTCATTATCGGCTTTTCAAGAAGCGCTGTAAGCATGAGAATATTGTTTAGGAGACTCAACTTTTCGGACATGTCGCCCGATGAACGACGCGAGGAGGATGTTTCAATTGGAACTGGAGGAATTCCTGGATCACCTACGATGTCTTCTTGCTCGGAAGGAGAACCTCCACATAGCCCCATTGAAAACTACATTTCACCAGGACGCCGATCGCCGATTATCAGCTCTTCTCAGCCACCGCCAAATTCTGGGACGACGCAGAGTGACGTTGATAGTCTTCGGATGCTTTTACAAGAGGTATTTTAGTTTTTTTATTGATTAGATTCATTGTTTTGAGTTTTTTTTTAATTTGTAGTAATAATTTATCAACATGACAATATATATTTTAATTTCTTTCGGATTTCTGTTTCTTGGATAAGTTTTTTGAATAGATGTTTGAGAATCACAACGAGAAAAAAGGCTATAGTCTCGTTATTGTATATAAATCACCTTTCAAAATGTTTTCTATTGCTATTTTTATTATTTACGTTACTTTTGGTGGTCGTTTTATTTTGTGCTTGTCATCATTTTACCTGAGTATTTTTTTTTAATTCTGCACTTTTTTACTGGTCCAGTTTAGTTTTTTTGCATCATTAATAAGTTGTATTTCGTTTTTTGAGTGTTAGTTACTGGGAATACTAGATCTCCGGATTTGGATTTCTATATTATGGAGGTGTCTTTTTTTTAAGTGGTCTTGAACATGTTCGAAAGCTTTGTGTGTATAATTTGAACATCTTTTTTTTGCGAAAACATACGAGAATTTTGATTTTTAACTAGTATTGGATTTTTAAAAATGCAATAAATTTCCATATGTTTTTAATTGTTCGTTAATTATTAAATATTGTACACTGAAAAATGTTCAATACTTCAAATGATTACTAAATATAAAGTGCTTGCGTTCACCAAAATTCGATGCACGCAAATTGAACATGTGGGCTGGGTTCACCGATTTCTTCAAATCTATTTGCAACTCGAATTATGAAAGGAAAATGGCTTTTGTATTATAATTTTTTCGGCATTATTATTATTTTTTTGTACAATTGTGAAATTGCACTGAATTGCCAGATTGTACATTTTAGTGTAGATTTTGCTTATGCATTGTGTGTGTCGTTGGTTGCTTGCAGAGTCAGTATAAGCTCACATTAGCAGATGGAGAGGTGGAAAAGCTGAAGGCAAAGGTAATTATGAATGTCGTTTTTTTTTCTGTGAATGACTTTTTAGTTGGATGTTTATGTTCTACTTTGAGTTTTTTTGTACATGCATAAAGTTGAAGTGAATTTTAACAAAGAAGTAAACATAACAAAAAATTTCAGCAAATGGGTTTTAATGTTTCCCTATTTCGGACATTTTTCATGTACCTGAAGTTCTGAAAGTTCCAACGAACGAAATGTTTTTTCTCAGTTCTATTTTGTCTACAAAAACTGTTCTAACTTCAATTAAAAATAATGCAATATCGGTTTTTTGTAATCTATTTTTTTAATATAAGTAAATTAATATTTACTAATGTTTCTAGTTTAAAAAGTCATGAGTAAAAAATTGTGTTCAGTTAAACATTCTGAACTTCAAGCACATACATTTTTCACCATATCAAGGATAGTCACTAGGGTGGTTCTTATTCATACTTGGCGGAATTTTTTTCATGATTTCTCTGCTCTCACTTCCTCCCTCTTATTTGTTTGAATATCCAACAAATTATCTCCAAATTTGAGCAAATAATACAAATAATTTTGTGTCTCAGTATATTGGCAAGAATTGATCAGAGAATAAGAATCAATCATACATTTTGAGAGTGAATGACTTTAAGCCACTTTTATATGTCCCAAAAGAAAACCCCGTGAAAAATTTGAATTTTACGTAATATTGCGTTTTATTAATGCTTTTTAACGTTTTTTCATAAATAATTATTAATCGGTAATTTCAGAATATCCAGTGACTTTTTAAATAATTTTCAATTATTTGAACAATTTTAATTTGTTTAAACATTTGTTTGCCAACGGCAATACCACGCTGAAAACACCAGTTCCCGTTAGATCACTGAAGTTAAGCAGTGTTGGGCGCGGTTAGTACTTGGATGGGTGACCGTTCGGGGAATACTGCGTGTTGTTGACCCGTCGTGGGTGTGGTGGACCCACACTGGTAGTATTTATCCACCTAGAAACACTACCCGAATCGGATAGTGAGGCAATGAACTTTCGAGTTCGAAATGCTAATCAATTTTTTTTTTTTTTTTTTTAACATTTGTTTGTTTTTCAGATAAACAAACATGATATGAATTATTCAATCAATGATAACAAAATAATTCGTTTAAATAATTTCACAATTATTTAAATAATACCTGTTTTTTCAAGTATGTAGTTAATCCAAAAAAATCAAGAGAAACATTTTATTTCGTTTAAATGTTTTATATTTGCATGTTTCGAATGATGGAAATATTTGTTGGTAGGTGGAAATTGAGCGTTAATGTTGAATAAATATTCACACTCAATTTCCACCAGCCCTCAAAATAAAAAAAAAATTAAAAATTAAAGAACGCATTTTGTCCTCTCTACCGATCAAAAACACACAAAATCAGTAAAATAAAATAATGTTTTAAAACAATTTAAATTTGTTTAAACATTTAAGATTATTCTTAGAAAAAAAAGTAGTACCTACAAAAATATTTCAATATTTAGAAAAATGGGGAAAAATAGGTTATTTAAATAAAATAAAATTACCTGGTCAACTTTGATTTCAGAAATTCATATTATTTGCATCGCAGATGTTTTTGGTGTAATTCCATGTTTTTTCTGTAATTTAAAAAAAAAATAAGTTTGTTACGCTCAATTAATTTAATTTGAATTAAATTACTAATTCACTAAAGTTTATGAACACTTGAATTAATTCGTTGAATGATTTTCTTTGATAATTAATGAAATATATTAAATTTATTTATTCTTAAATTCAATTCAATGGTACCATATCATCATTTCACTTATTTTTTACACTAAATGAAAAATTCCTGCAAATTTTATCTAGAATCGTTTGCTACTGGCTTCTCTTCCAAAGTTTGTACCAATCGGTTAAGATAGATTAGGATGTTTCTAAGATATGAACATAAAAATCAGGCCTAAACTTATCTGCCAATGGTTGGTCAGTCAATTGCCAAGTTTAATTGAAATCGGTTTAAAAATTACGTCGAAAATCCACAAAAGGTCCTTAATAAATTATTATTCTATATATTCGTATTATTTAAATAATTGTAAATTTATTTAAAGAAATGATTTTATTGTTACCATTGATTAAAGAATTTATAACGTCTTGAACATACGTTCATTTCGTAACTTACCTAAATTAAATTAACATTGTTTAAACACTCGAAAATTAGTTAAGAAATTCCCTATCGAATTATAAACAATATACTGAAACAGGGATTTATTTTTAACATATCGTGGCGCTATTATATAAAATAATGTACTTAATTAATTATATTAATTAAGAAATTAAGAAGTTCCCTGACGAATTCTGAACAATATACTGAAACACGGATTTATTTGAACATTCGTCGCGTTTAATTATTAGATTTACAAAAAGCTAACTTTCCCATGTTAAATCAGTGGGAAACTTCATGTACTTTGCGCCACCCCTGAATATTTTACGATTTGGCTCTTTGGAGATCATTTTTTTCTTGGGCATTCGAACAAAATTTGGGGGTGCGAGCAAAGAACTTCGGAAAGTGAAAAATAAGGGCCACCCTAATTAATGTTCATAACCTGTCCTATATTTCCTCCATTTTCAATCAAATAAGTAAATTAGAAAAAAAAAATTAAAAGTTACACGCCAAAATAAAAACTTATGCATCGTGATAAAGAAAGAATATAATAGTTTTTAGTCAGCTTGCAATACTTTTCGTTTACATAAGTGTCTCAAAGATTTTCTTGCATTTTTATTTTTCAACATAAAATTTGTTTGATGTTAAAAAAATTTGTATAATAAGATTAATGGGAACACGATTGAAATTTTTATTAGCCTCGAATTATATACTAAACCCATTAGTTTCCAAGTTTTTTAACAAAATTTCTGACAGCATCGTGCATTTTAATTTTTCATGGAGTTTTTCGCCAAGTTGACATGTGAAAATGTTTATTTATTTGCATCTTCAAAGATAAAGCGCTTAATCAACTTTAGAAATGAAAAAAATTCTAATAAATTATCTTCGTAGACAGTCAATTTTATTAACATTGGTCATGAACAACAGCTATTTTCTGGGATAAACGGCCAAAATTCATAAACTTCACATTAGTTTTGAACATACTTAAAATTTTTATTTTACTCACTAGCTTATTACAAAAGATTCTTTATGGGATTTAAAACTATTGCTTTAAATTTGTATAATTTTTAAGTGTACTAATAATGTTAACAAAAATATTGACAGCAATTACTTTTTTTTAGAATGGGTACAATTGATCAAAGGAATCATCACAAACAATGGGATTTTAAATTGTAACTTGTACCTTATTGTTCACTTTATTTATATTTTTCGTCTATTTTGCAAATTAATATTCAAAAATTAAAATTAAAAAAAATTTTATTTAAAAAATTGAAAATTTCCAATGACTATTTTAGGAACAAAGAGTACCTATTACCTAGTTCTATTAAGGTTCACATTAAGGTCAGATTCCTAATTTCTTACAATCAGAAAATTTGTAGACAACAATTGAAACTCACTGCGCTGTTCGAAAGGTTATCAAAATAAAAAAGGGATTGATTATTGGCATGTGAAAGTGTATTCAAAATCAGTCTTTAATATTCACTTTTCTAAAGTGACAATCTCCTCACTGTCATTTTCAGTTGGTAGAGCTTGAAAATAACGGAGCAGGCAGCGAAGAATACGCAGCAAAATTGCGAGAATCTGGCTTGCGGCTACACGAGTCCGAAAGAGCTCTGGGGACAACTCGTCAAGATTTGTCAGCAGCTCGTGAAATGTTGGCTCAGGCGGCAGCCCAGAGCTCAGCCCTACAACAGAAGTACGCCCGCGCCAAAAGAGCGGCCCGAGAACTTCGAGCCGACATAGCAGCTCGCGACGAATTTTACCAGCAACTGCTTCAAGAAAAGGACACCGAGTATAACGCACTCGTCAAAAGCTTAAAGGACAGGGTACGATTGTAAACTTGTTTATAATAGAAAAAAGTGCCGATCGCAGTACTAATTGTCTTGTATTGCTAGGTCATTACATTAGAAGTAGAATTGACAGAGACTCAGAGAAGGTTCGGTTTGCCCGTGAGATTGCCGTATGACGGGGCCACGGCGAGAATTGTAACACCGCAATTAACCAGACGTCAATTACCACCGCCTCCTTCTGCTACGAGTTGTCAGCTCTCCGATACCGAAACCTCGGATCTTAGCAGTCCAGACGACGGGGATAAAACTGCAACAGTCGAGAGGAAACTTCCACTACCGATGCCAGTGAAGGAAGAACTTGATCGGGCAGTTCCTGCTCACCGACTACTTGATAATTCAGCTGGAAAGAGCAAAGCTGAATTGGCAAGCAGAGGGGGACTTGCTAATCGACAATTGCCCAAAAGATCTGGAGGACTTAGTAATAGCAGTTCGGTAAGTACAGTTGAAATATACAAAAAATGGATGGTCCATAAACTACTCCGGCCAATTTGTGGGGGTGCACGCCAAAAACTAGGGTTGGTAAATAAATTAATAATAAATTTTACAAAAGTTCGCGACTTTCGCGAAAGGTGTCCCTGCAACGGTACAGTTCCATAATAACTTAATAATTTTGAAAATTACTTTCATATTTATGACTTGTCACCTCTTTCCTTTTTTAAAGAATATCTGTTTTCTACAAATTTCCCCTCTGGTTTCCCCTTTTTCTCGAGTTTTCGTTTAAACTTTCTTGAAAAAATATCTTTTTGATTGAAGATTCATTACTGGTTGAAAATTGAACTATTTCGTTCAAAATTCGTTTCTTTTTGATGGAAAATTAAGTTTTCTTAAACCGAAAATTTAAATATTATATTTATAGTTTAAAATTTATCTTTTGTAGTTCAAAAATTCAACTTTTCGATTAAAAAATGATCTTTTTTAATTGAAAATTCGTATTTTTTAATTGCGTTCGACTGTTATTGTGTCAAATTAAAATCTTTTTTAGTTTGAATATCAGTTGCACTTCTCGTTGAGAATTCATATTTTTTGTATAAAAATTCATCTGCTCGGTGGAAAGTTGAAACGTTATGAAAAATCAATTTTTGTGTGAAGATTCATCATTTTAGTTGAAAATTCATCTTTAGAGTGGAAAATTGAACCAGCTATTTTAACTGAAAATATAACTATTCCATTTGTGGTTGAAAAATTACATTTTTAATTGAAAATGCATTCATTTTGTTGAAGATTCAACTATATTCATCTTTTCGGTTCGAAAATTAAACGATTTGGTAAAAAATTAATCTTTTTGGTTGAAAACTTAACTATTTTGGTAGAAAATTGAACTATTTCGTTAAAAATTAAACTATTTATATGAAAAGTTAACTACTTGGTACAAAATAAACTTTTTTCGAAAATTCATTGTGTCGGGTGAAAAATTCAACTGTATTGTGGAAAATTCATCTATTTTGTTGAAAATTCGTCTCTTTGGGTAGAAAATTAATTTTCTTTCTTAAAAATTCATCTTCTTCGGCAGTGGATTCATACTATTTTGATAAAAGATAGTTTATTCAGGTCAATTTAACTAGTAGAATATTAGTTTGTTCGTTGAAAATTAATTTTCCAACTGAATACGTAACTATTCCATTTCTGGTTGAAAACTTTATTTGTTGTTGAAAATTCAAAGATTTGGTTAAAAATTCAACCATTTCGGTAGAAAATCAAACTATTTGGTTAAAAATTAAATTATTTATTTGAAAATTTCATAACATGGTAAAAAATTTACTTTTTTGTTGAAAGTTCATAGTATTGGGTGGAAAATTCATTTATTCGTCATTTTGAACCGAAAATTAATCCTAATTTTTGAAACATCATCATTTTCGTTGAGGATTCAACTGTTTTGTTAAAAATTCGTGTTTTTTAGTTGAATTCAACCTGTTCAGGATTGCTTTTTTTTTGTCAAAAACTAATTTTTTAAACTGAAAATGTAACTACTCCTCTTTTGGATCAAAACTTTTTTTTGAAAATTCAACTATTTAATTGAAACTCATCTATCTTGATTAAAAATTACATTATTGGTGAAAATTTATCTTTTTCGGTTTAAAATTCAACTATTTTGTTGAGTTATCTTTTTTGGTCGAAAATTTAACTGTTTTGTTGAAAACTTGTACTTTTAAACTGAAAATTCATACATTCATACATGAAATACAAAATATTAAATCTTTCGTTATGAATTCATCAATTTTTTATGGGAATTGAACTATACTTGTTTAAAAATTTGACTATTTTGTTGCAAATTTTATTATTTTGTTGAAAATTCAAAAATTTCGTTAAGTCTTCTTGGTGGTTGAAAATTCGACTTACTATGGAGCAACTCATTGTAAACGCGAAAAAAACGCAGAATAAACGTGAAATTCGTGTATAGGGGGGGGGGCGGGCCACTACGATTGTCAACTAGGGGTGACGGAGGTCATAAATATTCCAAAATTGGCAACGTAGCTTATGATTGGCCCCTAAGGCGCCTCAAATACGAGGGTTGCTACTAGACCTTGGAAGACCTGGAAATGTCATCAAGGTGTCTAGCGTTCCGGGAAATCGAGAATTAATTAACCGGGATAACCCCGAGATGTATAGATATAGGATTGGGAATTTTTTTTTTCAATCGCAAAATCTACTCTTTCCTACTTTATTTTCTTTTCATTGTTTAGCCGAGAATCAGAGAGAGGAAAATATGATTGCTTCACGTATCGTACATGTATATGATACCGTCAAAGTTTTTCGACGATTGCTTAAGTTTTTTTAATGTTAATTATCTGAATTACAAATTTTTCCTATTAAATAGGTTGAAAGTCGTCAGAATTCCCCCTAAAAGAAGACAGGTAGGAGGCATTTTGTCAATTATTTAAGAAAATATTGCACAATTAGTGCAAGTTTGATATAATAAACATTTTAAAAAGTTAATACAAAAATGTTGGGAAAATTCTAAGACATCTCATCCTTACGAGGCTAATAATAAAAATCAAATGAAGATATATTTTAAATAAATTTGATATAAACCTCGTGATTTTCAACCTTTTTAAGAGAAAAATATTTAATTCTTATATAAACATTAAAAGAATTTAAGTAATCATCGATGAACTGGTGGTGTCATATCCTGATCGACAATGTAGTTTCGATTAATATTTATCAATTCAGTCTGTGATAAATAAATAATTGTTTTTTCATGACATAAATTTTATATATGTATAGTAATTTATGTTAAATTTCCGATTTCTGTACGTTAATTTAGGTCAGGTTTCAGAAAGACATCTTTAAATTTGTTTGGGTTGCAAAAAAATGTGGTCAAGAAAAAAAAACTTGGGAAAAATTTCATGGAATTTTGAAAAAATCACCAGAGTTTTATTTATTGTGCCTACTTTAAAATCTCAATGATTATTTTAGTACTTCACGGCGAATTTTAAATTTGCGAATTGATACGAATTGATTTTTTTACCAATAAAAATAATATAATTCTAGAATTTAAAAAATTGTATAATAATATAATAGAGAATTGTTTAAAATTCAGTAATTATTGAAAATCCTTTCACATTTTCTAGTGGAAACAATTTTTATGAATTTGCACGAAAACATTCATGAATTTCTATGAAAATTACAATAATTTTTCGTAGGAAGGATTTCGCTGTAATTTTTTCAGCATGTTTCAGTTCTATTTAATTTGCACAATACATTAAAAGTTTGTTAAACTCCGAAACGATCTGTTCTTAAATTTGCATCGTCTAAAATTTTACAAATATTGTAATATTATATAATTATAAAATTGTAGAAAGTAATCGATTTGGGGTTCTACATTTTCCTAATTATTCATCGAAATATGTAATTACATATTCATTACACTTGCAGAAATTCGTAATTTCTTACAAAAACCTATTAAAAATTATGGAAAACTAAACGTTTATTTTGAAGTCGTAGATTTTTTTTCTTAAAAAATAGTATTCATTTATAATTGTGTGCAGAAATTTGTAATTTTATTTTTTAAAAAAGCTATGAAAAATTACAAATATAGCTAATTTTGCTAATTGTAAATTTTCGTTATTTCTGGTAGAAATTCGTATTTTTCTACAAAAACCTATGCAAAATTATGAAAAAGTAAACCTTCCTTTTCGAGTCCTAAATTTTTCTATTTATTCGAAGAGAATTGCATTTACTTAAAATTATTGTATACAAAAATTTGTAAGTTTTTAAAGAAAAAAATAGGAAAATCTGCAACTATAGCTTTGGCAAATCGTAAATCTTCATTATTTTTAGTAGAAATTTAGAATTTTCTATAAAATCCTATTAAAAATTATGCCTTTGTTATGGGGATGTAGATTTTCATTTTTTTTTTCGTAAAAAATTGTAGCTATTCATAATTGTGTATAGAAATGTGTAATTAAACAAAAAAAATGTGAAAAAGTACATCTAGTTTTTTCAGAAATGTTCGTAAAATTTGTATACAAAGGTGTAACAATTCATACATTTGTGTAGAAATTCGTCATTTTCAACAAAAAAAAAATCATAAAAAAATTAAGATTGCCTTTTGTTGTTGATTTTTTATCATTTTTCGTACAAACTTTTTATTTTTGATACAAAATCATACAAAATATTAATTATTCATTAATTCATTAATAATCATCTGTAAAAACACTACGTTTTCATAGAATGTGTAGTTTATCTTACACATTTTTTTACCACCAGGGTTTGCATTGATCAATAATTGTACAGAAATTGTTGATAAGTTAGTTTGCGACCAGTAGAATATCTTGAAAGTGAATAAAATTGACTGGGTTCTTTAAAAAGTTAACCTGGAAAACCTGAAAGAGTCATGGAATTTTGAAACCCGACCTCTGCAGCAACCCTTAAATATTATAATTGTTAATCTCTATGATGGTTTATCCTTGCTCGCAAATTGTTTGTGACGACAACAGCGGCTGCTTCAGTTTGTGCCTGAGGCCAACTGGGGTACTGAGAGATTTTCAAAATTAATATAATTATAAATTAATTTCCAGAATTATAAATTGAATAACATAAAGGAATTAATTCGCAGGATTATGGTTTGGACGAATCGGGCGACAATACTGATGAAGATTCGTCTTCGAAGCTTGTGATGTCACAAGACAGTAGTAGCAGGTCTCCAAATGATTCGGTGATTTCGAAGCAGTCAAACATGAGTTCCTACTCGAGCAGCTCGTCAATTAGTTCACAGAAAAGTAAGCACGTGGAGTCGATACACTCGACGACAATCCGACAGCACAGTACAATTAGTTCTCAAGTTCGCGCCCTGACCGAGCAAAGTTGGCAATCGTCGCAAAAAGGTATTTTTCATTTTTATTACAACTAAAACAATTTTTTTCATTTACTCACAATTTATTAAAATTAGCAGGTTATTTTTCTCAATAACAAAATATGTCTCGCCGTTAAACTTTTTTAACATTTAAGAAACATAAAAAGTACATTTTAAAGGTATTTCCGGATGAACTATTCATCAAAGTAGAATTAAATTTGACTATGTATTTTCATTTTATTCGAATTTTCTATAAGATTTTACTTAACAGGTTTTCTGGAAATATTTGTCACATAAATGTATTAAATTATTTAATTTTTATATCAAGATTTTATTTTTAAAGTTCAACAGCAAGAAAAAGTGACATTTTGACAAAAATTCAAGTTCTATAATTAATTGTAACATTTTATTCAATCATAAGAGATGCATGCAACAGTATTTCAATTTATATTTAACATGAGTACAATTAAGTAAGTTTATTGTCAATTAACAGTCAAAATGTTATTTTTATAATAAATGAAAAATAACTGCTTCGATATATTTTCATTGCATTATTTACATTCAAGTAATAGTTATTGCTCGAATCATTTTGTCAATTTCAATTGGGTCCCAGGATATTTCTCCTAATATAACGATTTGATGAAGTTCTCAAGATGTTCGCTATTCGTGAATAGCGACAGAAAAACCTTTTACGGTTCAAAGTTCAACTACTTAGTTGAAAGTGAAACTACTTTCTTAAAAATTCCTTTTTTTTCGGTTGATGATTCATCATTTTAGTTCAAAACCCTTTTTTTGTTGTTAAAAATTTAACTATGTTGTTGAGAATTTGGTATCGTTCTAACTTAATTTTTGAAACTGAAATTTTAACTATTTCATATTTGGTTTAACATATATTTTCTTCAGTTGAAAATTCAGCTATTTGTTTGAAAATTTTTATATTCTGTAGAAACTTTGTCTTTTATGGTACGATATTAATCTTCTTGGTGACTAATTCACCTTTTTGGTTGAAAATTCATTTCTTTGGCTGAAAATGTAACTATTAGGTTGAAAATTCCTTCAAAAAATTCGGTTGAAAATTCATGTATTTTGTTAAGTATTAACTTTTTTTGTCGAAAATTATTCTTTTTGGTAAAAAATTATTTTTTTCATTAAAAATAATTTTTTTTTCATTGTACATTATTTTTTTAACTGGAAATTTGAATATTACATTTTTTGTCGAAAGTTTATCTTTTTTGGTGGCAATTTAATCTTCTTGGTTAAAAATTCATCTGTTTGATTGAAAATTGACTTATTTTGCTGAAAATTCATCTATTTTGTTGAAAATTTGTTTTTGTTTTCTAGTAGAGAATTCATCTTTTGGGTTGAAAATTTAACTCTTGGGTTAAAAATTCATTTTTGTTTTGTTTAGGATTCAATATTCTAGTTAAGAATTAATTTATTTGCTGAACAATTGAAATATTTTGTTGATCATTTTTTTTTTTAATGAATGTTTTCAACTGGCAACGTAACTATTTCATGTTTGGTTTATAATTTATCTTCTTCACTTGAAAATTCATTTATCTTCTTCACTTGAAAATTCATTTCTCGTCTTTTTTGGGTTAAAAATTCAATTATATTGTAGAAAATGCATATTTTTGGTTTGTAAATTCAACTTCTTGGTTGAAAATTCATCGATTTTCTTGAAAATTTGTCTTTTTTGGTAGAAAATTCATTTTTTTTTGTTGAAAATTCAACTATTGGGCTGAAAATCTATTTTTGTGGTTGAAGATTCATTATTTTAGTCAAAAATTAATTTCTTTGCTTACAAGTTTAACTATTTTGTTGACAATTTTTTTGTCGAAAAGAATATTTTTACTGAAAATGTCGCTATTCCATTTTTGTTAGAAAGTTGCTCTTTTTTAGTTGAAAATTCACTTCTTGTCTTTTTTGGGATAAAAATTCAATTATTTTGGTAGAAAATGCATATTTTTGGGTTGTAAATTCAACTTTTTGGTAAAAAATTCCTGTTTTTTTATTTAAAATTTCATTTTTTGGTGTAAATGTTAACTATTACACTTTTTGTTAGGACTTGTCTTTTTTAAATCGAAAATTGATGTTTGAAAATTTAACTTTTTGGTTGAAAATTGCCGTTTTTTATTGAAAATTAATTATTTTAACTGAAAATGTAATTTTTTTATTTTTTGTTCGAAATTTATATTTTAATGTAAGTTTTGGTTAAAAAGTATAATTATTTTAATTCAAATAATGCAATTAAAATATGTATTGAAAAATGGTAATTTTTCACCTGTTGCAAAAATACAACTTTTGCTTGATATTTGACTATAAAGTTACTTTTGCTCATGTCAAATACAAATTTTAATTCTACGGAATATGTATAGCTTTAGTTAAATAATAAAATTTTGCATTAGTAAGTCTTACATTTTTGTTAGTTTTATTATGCACACAAATGCATACAAATGTGACATTCTTCATTATTAAATCGGCATTGTGGAAAAGCTACAAAAATGCTTTCGAGATTTTCGTGACACGTCTATTGTTTAGGGAAGGATTAAAAAAAATCAATAGTATTTTACAAATATTTATTTGAATATAATTTCTAATTAAATTTAACGATTTAAATTTCTGTTTGGTACAGCTGGGTTAACTGGACCACCAGCTTCATTGGCAGAACAACTGAAGCAGGTTCTGGCTGAAAGGGAAAGACGCCTTGGAGGAAACGAAATGTCATCCTCTAGGGAAAGTTCAGGAGATTTTAGCGACTTAAATAATCCGCACTCTAATGACCCAACCCTAGTCACGCATAATTTAGTTGAGGAAATTAGACAAGCCGTGAGCGAAGCTAATCAAAGAGGTACGAATCAAAAAGGTACAGCGAATCTGAAATCAAACGTGAGATTGATTCAGTTGATCATTTTATTAAGATTGAAGTTGTGTTCTTTGTAGAGTAAAATTGAGGCACACAAGAATGACAACTAGGTAAAACCCAAAAATGAAATTTTACATATGAAAAAAAAGCGTTATCATAGTAGGATCGAGGAAAAACGAAATAACGAAATAACCTAAAGTATTTGAAACTACAAAAAAAAAAAAGATTTTCAAAAAAGTGGATTTCACCCAGTTGTCATTCTTAGTCCCTCAATTTATTGTAGAACGCAATTTGAAGTAGTTTGAAGATAATGGAATTTTTGAAACTATTTAATTGATGGAAAAACATTTTTTTCCAGTAAAAAAGGTAGCAATACCTTCGCAAACTCTAATGGGTGCTGGAAATACTCCTTGGCATCATCCAACTGGATCTCCGTCTAGTTTGTCATCTGGTGGATCTATAAGTCCAACGGCTGTTGATCCAAGTCCCTCGAAAATCGGTAGCGCAGGTAATTCGGACTCTTAACAATATTTAAATATCAAATTTGGCATTGAGGTTTCAAAATAAGTATCTGAACATTCAGTGGCTTTGTAAAAAGGAAAAAGTAATAAAAAGTCGTTGGTTTTTATTTATTTTCAGATTCGAGTGAAGTTTGGTTTCCTCCTCTCGAATTTGGTTTGGGTGACAAAAAATTGCTCCTTTGGCAAAACACACCCGTTACCGATTGGTCGAAGGAACAAGTGAGTATAGAAAAATTAAACTTCCTTTCTTTATTTTGAAAACAGAACCTTTTTTGGCTGTGTAAAGTTTGTACTTTGGAAAAATTTACATTTGTGTTAATTAAACTCATCTTAATTCAAAAACATTACAATTTAGAAAACAGTGGAATAAATAAGCATCAAAATTCGAATTTAAATAGATCGAACTTTCAATATTCGAATTACTACGTAAAACATAATAATTATATGTGGAAAGACTGAGAGATGGTATGTTATTTTATTTTCTTTTACGTCTGGGAGTAACCAACGAATGTGAAAAATTAAATCATTATAATAATTAGATAAAATTATATAAATAAATAAATTATAAAATATAAAAATCCTATGTGATTTTCAATGATGTTCTTCTGAGAAATAACAGTAATAATGATGTCGAATTTCTCAAACAAATAAAAAAAGTTAACTAAAAAAATTGAAGTAAAAATAAAAATGATTAAAATTTCTACACCTGAATTCTGTTATTCTATGGTATATTAGAACAGAAATAAAGGATTTAAACTAACAGATAATATTTTAAACCCAAGGTTTGTCGTGAAGTTTATTTATCGAACTTGAATGTACTAACGAATTTATATGCAATTACATCATTAAGAAAAACAGGCAATATTGAAGTTTTAATCATAATTATGACTGACCTCCTTACTGAGGTGGCAGAAAAATGTTTGTTCACAAGATTTGAGTGGAATTTTTGAAAATAATTAAATGATTTAAAGGAGAGTTGCAATGTTGAAAACTTACAAAAGAAAAACTGACATTCGTGCTTAGAAGAGCTTATGGCCGCTACTGTAAAATCTGTTGTATAAATAAATTGTAATGTTAGAGCACTTGCAAGTGGGTTTATTTATAAATTTTATTGTTCGAGTTGTTTTTTCAGCATATTCAAGACGGAAATTTTCATTTATTTTGGCACTGACAAGTTGCAGAAAGCTTCTTAAATTTATATTTAAAATTATTTCTTTAAATTCTCAAAAAAAGTCCCCATTTTTATGCAGTTCAAAAGTATGGTTTTTAGGTGTGAGTTTTATCAATTATTTCCAAAAAATTGTAGAAATGGGGCGAGATGAAGCATTATAAAACCACTTATATTTTTAAAAACTACTATAGATTGCATATATTTCACTGAAAATTATATCTATATACTCATCTTGCCCCAGTCTTCCCTAGGGTTTATTAATTATTGAAATCATTTCTCCATATTTGGACCAATTTATAGTTTAAATGCAATTTGAATTTAAATAAAATATATGTTATGCACATTTTTTTAGGTATGTCAATGGCTCACAGGAATAGGTCTCGAAAGGTACGCCTCTCGCTTTATTGATGCCGGAATTTGTGGAAGCAGTCTTTTAAGATTAGAATCTCGCGATCTGAAAGCTCTGGGCGTTTCTAGAGAAGTCAAGGACCACCTGAAGCGAAAGCTAAAAGAATTGCGAGCTCAGGCGGATCGCGAGCGCAAAGAGCGAAAAGAAATGGAGCGTATGCGACGAAAAGCAGAAAAACAGGCTCGAAAAAAATAGCGCGAGTATGAAAGAAAAAAATTGGGGGAGCATATGAGCCCCCTATATTGAAACCCACCACACCCCCCAAGTTTGTACAAGTCTTGCGATGGTCCTTTGTTATTTATGCGGACGGTTTTAAAATCTTGTTGGTTATTTCAATCAAATGCAGGCTATTTTAAATTGAATGTATAGTATTGTTTAATTTTACACGACTTCGTTAGCCCGTCAATTATATATTTAATTTTATTACGTTCTTCGAGGAAGCCACTCCAGATTTTTTTGTATTATGTTTCGAATCGGAGATAGTCGGGGTGAAAGATAGTTATTTTCATAATTTTGTATTAATTCGTTGATGCCAGAGCATCCAGTAAGGAATTCGAAGTAATCATTTTAGGCGAAATGAAATGTGACGAAGAATACCTTGTGGCGATTGAATTCGCTCGAATGCATGTATGATAAACGTGTGTGTGTTTGTATAGGTCTTTACATACGGAGATGTGTATATTTCGAAGCTGAAGCCATATACCGATATAAAATTGTAATTAAGGTATCATTTTTTTAAAAATAATACTCTCAAGACACGTGTTAGTGTCTGAGACTGAGACAACGAGTGTTACGTTGTCCAAAATCGTAAAATGCATCGTTTATTTATTTTTTATGTCGTTCCGACGTAACGTCGATTACTTCGTATAATAGCAAATACTGTTAATAATATATAATGTAGAATCCCGACGTGACGGAATCGCCGCCCGTCGCGATTGGCTGTCCCTTTCCATATTTCGAAACTTATCATCGAATCCTTTTTTATCACAAACGTAGGCATGACCGAGTAACAAGACATCTTTCATCGGCTGTGTTACTTTCATTTTCAATTTGCTCAATCTTACATTTCATATCAACAACCGGCTGGCAAAGGTTTTAGCACTGGGTCGCGCCTATGAGAATTTTATTGTTAGACCCAGATCCTACCTTTCACGCACCCCATACGCATTTCTAATTAATTATTGTCGGTTTACGTTTCAGACATTCCACGAGACTGAAACAATTTCTCAGTGTGTAAAATAATTTTCAATCATCGGGTTTTCTGTCGTTGGTCAGAGTTGAATGAATATTTAGTTCACGCAAAAATGAAAGATCGATGATTAAATACCAAATGGTATGTGTAGACAACCCTTTCCAGTTCATCAGTCGGGTGCGTGGGTAATGAGAGAATTTTTTCCATCTTTCGTTTTTTTATTTAAAAAAATGTAATGCATTGCGTATTAAATATTTGTATCAAAATTTACCGGCGTTACAAAGTGTATGCGCTATCCGATTTCAAAGAAATCGAGTAATTCCAAAAAGGCGAAATAAAAATGCAAAGGAAGGGAGATAGGAAAAACTATGGGAAAACACTTTGTACATATGTTCGTACAATGCATGTTGATAATAATACAATTATCACTTTTAAAAAACTGAAAGAACCTGTAACGGTAGTGTCATATTTACTTCGTATTGTATACATTTTAGCTTGATAACTCAAATGTTTATCAAAGTCCTCCATTTTTCTAATGAGAATGATGTATGATTTTTGTAAAAGTACTTGGTACTTGTTACTTCTGTTTGCCAGGAAGAAGACGGTACATATGAAGCGTTTTGAGGTACCGCAAAATTATAATTGCGGTTGCTCTAGGAGTTAAAAACGTTTTTATCAAACTTGAAGAAGTAAAAAGACGTATTTTTTAAATCTTAAGGCGCTTCGCGTTCCACTTGTCCGCAATAATAAGAGGTTTTAAGAGCAGGCACTTAACAAAAAACCGACTGATTTTACAATATAAGTTTTATAGTCGATTTTTCAACGAAGATTTTAGATGTGTAAATGTCATATTTAACGGATCAAGTCTCTAGAATTTCAATCAAGAATATTGACAAAAGATAATGTTAATTTACTTTAAGAAAAGAGTAAATATCAGAGAAGATTTTGATACATGTTTGTAATCTTAAAAATTCAGTTAGAAGGAGAAAATATTGTCGTGTTTGGGAAACTATTTTCGTCTTTTGTCTATTTTTGAGGGAAATTTTGAGGGAGTGAGATTCGAGGAAAAAAGATGAACACGTCGGGAAAACTTTGTATGATATAGGTTGTTCTTTGACTGTACTTCTTTGTTTATAATTGTCCTCCGTAATGATTAATCACTCGGCAACAATGTTCCAACGAGGTCAGGATCCATGGTTACTTGGCAGCTTTTTAACAATATATTTACGAAAAGTATTGTCACTACAAATACTCTTGAACATTTTAATTATAAACGATTCATACGTTAATTTTGAATTTCGTTAATTAATTTAAACCTTTCCTGTTCCTAGATTTATCTTCTTATACATACTCATTGAAAAATATATATATTGAATAAGTTATGTTGCTATAGCAATGACGATTCAAAGTTTGATCGATAACCTCGAATTCTCCAACTACTGTAAAGAAAGTAATTAATAGAATTTTGTAAGTTTGAGAGACAATTGAGAAATGCCAGCAATCGTGGTAAAAGATTACGAGTGGCGTCAAACGAACGAAAATGTTATTATTACTCTGCAACTTGTTGGCAATCCGAGTAAAATAGATTTCCTGACTTCGGATAAATATGTGAAGGTAATTTTAAAATTAAAGTTTTTTTTCATCTGATTATTAATTATTTATAACTGTAAAATAATTGTTTTATCAGGCCAGTTATCCTCCTTTTATATTTGAACTTTTTCTCTACGAAGCTGTGAATGAAGAGGAAAGTAAAATAACTCTCAGTAAAAAAGAAGCAATTATTTCTTTGAAAAAAATTGAAGTTGGTGTTGAATGGCCAAAACTTGAATTAGAAGATCTTAGTAAGGAATTCAAACGAGAATGCAGAACAAAAGCTTTGGAATATGCACAACTTTCTGCTGAAAAACGAGCTAAAGTAAAAAGTGGTTCGTCTTCTTTAATTTCAATTAGAAGAAAGTTAAAGTAAAATAAATTTATGATTTTTTGACGAAATTAAAAACAACTTTCAGAAAAACTACATCAGCTACAACGTGAAGCAGTAAGAGCGCAAATTGATCTTGATACTTTATCTTTAAATAAAATAGAATCGATTCGTGATTCTCATAGAAGAGAAGCTATGAAGGAACTTGAAGAGTGGAAATTAAGTGTAGAAAAGCCCATATTTGAAGGAATCGAAGGCAAAAAGCAAGAGAATAGAAAAGCTTTCAGGTATAAAACATCGCTCGAATTTTAGTAACATTTAAAGATGTTGATGTTATTTTTTTAATTTACTCAATATAATTATTTATTAAATTTTTTTAAAGAGCACCAATAAAGTGGTTTGAAGACAAGGTGGTTCAAAATAAAGAAGAATCAAGTAACGAACCACAAGTAAAGAAATACTCCAGGAAGGAAGCAGAAGTCGAGGAATCATTGGAGAAGAAAATTACTGAAAGTCCGAAAGGGGATCTAGACCATAAAAACGAATGCCAGGAAGCGAAAAGTGGTGAACAATCTTACACAAAGAATTCCAATGACAAATCGGAAAACATCAAAGAAGACAAAAGTAGTTGTTCCGAGGATTCAGAATCGGATTTTGAACATGAGAATTACTTCAATAACGACAAAAGTGGATGTTTGATAAGGGAGATGAATGAAAAAGAGTTGAAAAAATTTTATAAAAAGAAAGAAAAGGAACTTGAAAGGGAGCGCAAGCTGAAAAATAAAAAAGAAATGATTCAAAGATTTGTGGATAGGAAGCCTCTGAAGATGAACATGGTTTTTGATGATCCTACAAAATCTGTTCCCCTTCCTAGAAAATGTGGCACGATTCACGTTACATTTACAGAAAGGGTTTTCCCAACACCTGCGAGGGAAAGTTCCCACCTTGAAGAACAGGAGGTAAATTAATTCATTGATAATTAAAAATATAAAAAAGTTGATAAATTAATACATAGAGATATTATGGAACAAATGTTATTATAGTGGCTCGAGAAACAAGCAGAGGCAAGAAGGAAAATTGGATTTGCTTCCGAAGATCTTAGACCCGAAGAACAAAATCCTCAATGGCTGAAAGATAAGGGAGAGTAAGTAATTAATTTAAAAATACCATTTATAGAAATTTGAATTCATCTTTTTTTAAGTACTTGTTTTGCAGTGATTTTTTCAAGGATGGAAATTATTTAGGAGCCATAAGTGCATACTCACATGGGATCAAACTTAGTGATAAAATGGCATCACTGTACGTTAATCGATCAGCAGCACATTATGCTCTTGGAAATTATCAGAGATGCACGGAAGATTCTTCAAGGGTAATTAAATTTCAGAGCTTTTATATTTGTTTGCTTATCAAAAAATAAAGAAGAAAAGGTAACCAGACTGCAGGATCTGAACTTCTATTTCTAATATCGAAATTCTTGATACAATTGCAGGCTTTGGAATTAATGGTCCCAAAATGTGAAGGCAATCGAGAATCAAGGGCCAGATGTCACGCCAGAAGAGGAGCAGCTCTCTGCAAATTATCTGCTCCTCAACACGGCATTCCTGAATTGGAAGCCGCTCTGAAACTAGCTCCGGACAACGAGAGCATTAAACTCGATTTAGTAGCTGCAAAAAAATACTACCAGTTCGAGAATTAGAAACTCTTCCCTAGAATTTACGCTCAGTTTGTTCGCTCCTTGACCCTCGGCGTGCAAAACAGACCACTCGAGTCTGAAGAAAAGGTATCAAATATATAATTATAAATAATAATCAAATCCATAGGATAAATAAGAATTTTTTATTGTTTTATGTTTTACAGTACGAACACGAAAAAAAGAATTAAATAATATCACAGGCAACACTACTACACGGTGTCTAGACTTTGAAACAGTAGCTTATAATTTAAGAATGTTGAATCTGCTTCTCAAAAAGTTTAATGCTAATTAGATTTTAGTGTGGAATTTTATACTTTCTTATACAAAAGTTACATCTTCGAAAAATACATCCAATGCAGAAATCGATTATTTTTCTGAAAGAGAAGATATTCCAAAATAATTTTTTATACTTCCTGAATGACTCAGGCTGCTTGTGCATTTTTTTTCTTGTTAATTAGCATCAATTTCCTGTACATGAGTTAATACAGGAAATTAATTGCGTCAATATCGCTTACGGAAATTTACAGATGTAAATGATTATCTAAGCAAACTCAACGCAAGTCTCGAAGAAAACAGTATGAGGAAAAAATATTCTCATTTAATACTGATTTTTAAACTAGACAATAACTTCGTATAATTATAGAGGTTTAGAAGCAATTATATACAAGATTTTTCTCAAGTTCTAGAAAAATATAGAAAGATTCTAATCATCTAGGGCGGATGAGTGTTTTAGGGAGGAAAATATTGTATAAATACAAAATTGATTATTTTTCTCTGGAGAAAATAAAATCCACATTCTGGAAAGGGAGATCTCTCTCATCTTCTTATGGGAGAGGTGTTTACTTCTTTAATTAGATGAAGAGGCACGTCGCTCTACTTTGGATGAAAGCTGCTTTCGAGAATCGATCTGTCCTTGTACAATTAAAATTGTAATTCGACAAGGTTTTACTCGGAAATGACGAGTTTCTCGTCGATGCAGGCACACCTGGTGTGTTCCAGGGCATGAATGACCTCGTGGTGTCGATCTCGCTGACGATCCACAGCATGTTTCACCATAAAAACGAGGCTGACATTCCTGGTTTCAGCTGGTGCGCAAACTTGATTCGGCTCTGGACAACATCCTGACCCTCCACATCGAGCTAAAACTGTTGAGGCTGGATAAAAAAGCTCATCAGGACTTGGTCCCACTGTGAGAAGCTCTTCTACTGGGACAGCTCGTGGTTGAGGAAGAGAGCATCGAAATTCGTGGACCAGTTGCACGTGATTTAAATAACCACTGTCCCTGGAAAATTAGAAAAATAATTATTCAGATGTGGTGTCAAATTAACCAGATTTAGAGAGGGCGATAGCATATTTTTTTTTAAGTTTCCTAAAACTCTTCTGGTCCAAACGCATCCAAAAATTGATACAAATTTATGGCTAACATAACTTTTATTGCTTCAATATCGTTTGGGATTTTTGGAACTTTCCATTTTGTGGAGAATAGATTTTAAAAGACAAACAAGATGTACAGAATTTATCTATTTTTTTCAGATAATGTTCTCGTTGAGAAAAATGGTTACAAGTTTCAGGAATCATAGCGAGGCAGTAGTTCAATTTTAGGGAAAATCGAGGATTTATTTAACGTTTGAGGATATTTTTTCTTTTAAAAATACCAGAGGAATATTCAAATCTTATTTTATTCATCGATATAAATTTTGTATTTTTGTACTTTTTTGTACGTTTTTAGGGTTTCGTGGGAAACCTTACAATCACGTGCCAGCGTCTGTTCGTCTCTCAACTCGTCTTAAAAAAAAACTATTCAGGCTATGTATGACCTTGAGGTTTTGTATTCGCCCCATAAAATGACCACTCAGGAACGAAGAAAATTACTGGGAACCGTGGGAAAAATCTGCTTCCCATTTAAATTCTAAATTTGAAGCAAACAAT
>CAKNXH010002245.1:164913-193225 GCA_932178445.1 Andricus quercusramuli | reverse complement strand
AATCAAGTATTCAATCTACCCAAAAAAACGAATTTGAAACAAAAATAGATCAATTTTCAACTAAAATTATGAATCATCAACCCAACAACTGAATTAAAAAAAAAGTAGTTCAATTTTCAATCAAGTAATTTTTTTTAAATAATTTTTTTGGGTAAAGTTTGAACTAAACACTACGAATTTTTAGCAAAATAGCTGAACCCTATATAGAAATATTCTTACCAAAAGGGTTGAATTTTCATATTTCCAATACAAAAGTTCATTTTCAACAAAAGAGTTTAATTTACAACAAAAAAGTTAATTTTTAACCAAATAGTTGAATTTTCTACCCAAAAAATAACAAATTTGAAACAAAAAGATATCAATTTTCAACTAGAATTATGAAACATCAACCTAACAACTCAATTTTTAGCAATGTCATTCATCTTTCAACCAAGTAGTTAAATTTCCAACCAGATGATATAAATTTTCAACCAAATAGCTGAACTCTACGGAATAGTTGCATTTTTTACAAAATACATTAATTTTTAACCAAAATAGATTAATTCTCAACGAAAAATATAATAGATATTATATCAACCAAAAAATATTTCAAGTTGAAATCGAACACAGTTGAATTTAAGAAAAAAAAAGAATTTTCAACCAAATTGCTAAATCCTCAACCAAATCAGATTAATTTTCTGCCAGAATATTTGAATTTTCAACAAAAAAAGTTGAGTTTTTTTGATTAAAAAAAATCAGCTTTGAAACGAAAACGGCGAACTTCAAAATAAATAAAAAAAAGTAAATTAAATTGTTGAATTTTCAAACCAAAAAGACGAACTTTCTAAAAAACAATTTCGTTTTTAAACCGCAAATATGACTTTTCAACAAAAAAGTTACTTTTCATTAAAATAGTTGAATTTTCTACCAAAATACATGAATTCTCAATCAATTAGTTGAATGTTCAACCAAAATAGATGAACTCTCAATGAAAACTATAAAAGTTGATATTATTTCAACCGAAAAAGATTTTAATTTTAAAACAATTACAGTCGAATTTATTTTAATAAAAAATGACGAATGTTCAACAAAAACTGCAAAAATCGTAAGTGAGTTACATTACAATTTACTTTTAAAACCGTAACTTAGTTACTTGTAACAAGTTACTACCCTAAACTGAACCAGAATTCTTTATTTTTCTCTTTTCTTTTTTCACTTTACATTTTTGTCAATTTTTTTTTATATTTACTTTTGACCCTCTTATTTTTTTACAATCAACATACAATAGAAAGACTAAATCAACGTGAGAATTTATTTTGAATGACATCACTGAACGTGTTATAACTTGAGGAGAACTTGAAACCTCTGACTGTGAACTCGAATACATTTTATGTTGCAAATATCTGCTACATCCTTCTTAGTACTGATAAAGATAAAATGTATAAAGATGTTTTGAAGAGTTACTTTATAAGCCGTCGTACATTATAGTCTGGTGTGAATTAATTAAACCTATTTTCCACTTTTAAAGAATTGCCTTACAAATTAATAAAAATAATTCCAGAATATTATAAAGTTTTAAAACATAAAAATAATTTTGAGCTCGAATTATAGTTTTCAATCAATAGAAAATTTGTTCAGAACCCCAAAAAATTAGTGCCCCCCTCCCCCCCAAAAAAATCAATTATATAAATTTCTTTTTAGTATAAATTAAAAATTTACGGTTGCAAAAAGTGAACTCTTTAAACTTCGAACCCTATAATTTTATTGAAGTGAGTTAACTACAGAAATACGAAACAAAAATTTTCTGCGAATGACGTGCGTGAAAGGAAAGTGATGTGGTATCCCATATAAAAAAACCATTATTTGTAACGATCTCTGTATTTTGACGATTCTCCGAAATATTTTGATGATGATAATTGAGGGTTCAAGGCTATAATTCTAGTGCTGAAAGAACTAGAATTAAATTAATTAAAAGGCTGCATCTAGTTGCCCCGAAAAATTGCGGCGAAATTGGAAAAGGGGATGGACTGTAGTCGTCCGGAAATTCCGGTACGACTAGATAAACTTGTGAAAAATATTTGAAAACTATTCTATGTATGATTCATACATATCATATTTATCTATACTTTGAATTCCATTTATAGAATCTATTTATAGACTCTTATAGTCCTGTCTGAGAATAACTTAAAAAAAGTTGTTATGTATGATTTATTTATATAATTTATATAATTATATTATCAGTTTAAAAATTGAAGATTCCTCAAGGAATCTACTCAGGTTTTTTTGTAAAGGGTATTTAATTTATTTTTATTATTTATTGCTTGTTTACGGTGGATAGTTTTGCTGAAGAGTTCGTTATGATCAAGACTTCTTGCTTTCGGGGAAGTCACAGGAAGTTGCTTCAGGAGACTGAACTTGATTTTTATGCGTCATAATTGTCGCAACGTTCAAAGAGAATAGACAATAGACATGAAACTTATTCTTCAGAAAACGATTGGAGCAGAACAAAACTTTGTTTTATTCTCGGTTTTATTAACCTTTGAAGAAGTATGGGTATGGGCTGAGTAAACAATAAATACACTGAATTGCATTCAGAATTAGAAATGTGAAAATCTTGAATTTTGAAGCTTACGTATTTTTCTTATTCATATTTGCAAATAATTCAAATTTAAATAGTTTTATTTTCGATCTGGATATATTAGAGATTTAACTTTGAATTTTTCCAATTTTAAAATTTTTTACCCGAAATTGTTCAGTTTGAACGTTTTCAATTTTAAATATTTCATCTATTAATGCTTCAATTTAAAAACATTTAAATTTAGAAATTAAAATTAGCTCGGAAAATAAATTGGATAAACAAAGCCGAATCTTTGTTTTTTTTTTCATGCAAGTCTGCCTCAAAATGCGTTACAGCTTTAACTTAGTTAAATTACAAATTTTAACTTAGTTCAATTATCAAACAAATTATCATTTTTCTTTCATTACTTTTAGCTTTAAACCTTAATTTTTTTAAAAATTTATTTAAATTAAAAGGAAATTAAATTTTATTTTAAAGCATTAATTAATATTAACAATTGGAATTTTTCATGAGCAGATTACGGTAAAAAAGTAAAATTTTGACATTTTCGGCCACAATATTTTTTTACGCTTATCGAGCTTATAAATTGCGTTTTTTAGAGTTACTCATTTCAATTAATTAATAATTAATCATTGAGTAATCACTAAGTTTATCATAACAAGTTTCATTTGTTGTGTTTTTTGACAGAATATTTTCTGTCCCTCCTATTGTGCAGCAACATTTCTTAACGAAAATGAAAAAGGTTTTTGTTGATAACTGAGAATCTACATCATTGTAAACTTCTGTTCAATTTGTTAATAAAAATAAAAATTTTAATATTTTGAAAATTATTTACAAGGCTGTGCAACTTCTAGAATCAAATTAAGCATGGCAATAATTGAAATAAAAATAAGGGGTAATATTTTTATAATAATATATAAATGTATAATATATATATATATAATAATATATAAATTATAGGTAATATATAAATTTCCTACGAAAGTCTAAAACTATTCAATTTTGAACGTTTTAACTTTTGAATTTTAAATTCAAAATTGTTAAATTAAAAATTTTAAAATCATGTATGAAGTTTGATTCTGAAATTATATAAATATTAAGTTTTTCAATTCGAAATATTTCCGGAATATATACAATTTTTCAAGTTTTAGGCTCTTAAAAAAATAAATGATGTTGTGTGTTTCAATTGATATTTTCAATCGGAAATTTGAAAACGAAAAAGAACCCCGCGCTAAATAAAATGATTTGTGTTCGATCGAAATCCTTTCGGGAAATTTATTTTATTTTCATGAACTGCAAGATAAAACAATTTTTGTACTCCACAGTGAACTTTTTTAATGCAAATATGTTAAAGGGCTCTTTTTGTAATTATAATTTTTACTTACAACAAGGGTGGAAAATTGAAAAATTAATTTTTTTAAAGTGGCTAAACATGACATATTGAATAGCTGGTTAATCATTCATTAAAGAAAAAAATAGAAAAAATTATGAACTCATCAGTAAATTCACTTCGGATTTTTAAAAGGAAAGATCATTATCTCATAAACACTTGATCATAAAATAAAATACCGCTATGAAGTACTATGAATGTATTTATTTGCGCTCATTTTATAAGTATTTTGCTTCCTTATATGTATCAAATAAATTTGTTTCTTCATAGAGTCTTTCCAATGAATCACTTTTTAACTTACTGTAGGTAGTTTTATATTCCAAATTAAAACCTCATAGAAGCAATGTAACTTTTTTTTAACTTTCTAAGTAATTATTGATTAAACAAGAATGGTCATCGAAAGTTCGCCAGTAGATGTCACATATCTCGAAGACGCCTACAATTACATCAAATTCTCAATATAAAAAAATCCTTGTATAAACAAGGAAAATAATTTTGTTAAAATATTTAAAAACGATATTAGTAGGTTATGGTAGGTTATGAAAGGTTCTTCAATTGGGCAATCGGTGCGTCTCGAAGACGCGGACAAATATATCATATATGCATTACTGTTGTATTCCCAATATTAAAAAAAGTTTTCCTAATATCAGTAAGATTAACAATAAAATTTTTGAATTTATAAATCGGCATTGCTGGATCATAAGAGATCATAGAAGGTTTGTCAAGAGGTCATTTGACATTTCCCGAAGACGCGAACAAATATGTCAGATACAGTACTGTACTATTTCTAATATGAACCAAGTTTTTTTCATATAAACAGTATACACCAAATTTTGTTAAACTTCATAAATCAGTACTGGTGGGTCTTAAAAGGTCCAACAATGGGTCGATCCATGCGTCTCGAAGATGCCAACAATTACACATGAGATATACTATTGTTGTAATTTAGATAACAAAAAAAATTTCTCAAATAAACAAGGTAATTTTTGTTTGAAATCTCTAAACGCAAAAGAACTACTTCTAAATGACCGATCCAGCACAAAAAACTACCTTATATAAGGAAGCAAAATTCATCAGCGATCTATGCCTTAATTGTTCCTGCCCAAAACCAACACTTATCTCTGTAAACAAATTCCACTCTTCTAATGAAATGCTTGAACTAAAATGATACAACGGTACGAAGGACTCCGGTCTCAGGAAAATCCCACATTAACACCTGGTATTTCTTGGATTATATAGTCCCCTATCTTCATTTGAAAACACAATTGAAAAGGTAAAAATGCTAATTAAGCTCAATTTGAATATGCAGTTGAAAAACCACCTAGAGTGTCTATCATGCGTGATTTCACATTCACAACTAAAAGCCAATGTGGATGTTTTCACAATTTATAAATACTCTGGTAAGAGGAAACTCCTGGCCACTCGAGTCTCGGTTGACGAAGACTACAGTTTGTGGTTTCCAAAATCAGATCCACTTATCAGTTATCAATATCAAATTTTCAAAACGAAAATAGGAATAAAGACTTCCAAAAGATGAGAAACCCAACCTTGTGGGAGAGGACATCTCTCCTTCTTGTTCTGATCCTACCAATTTCTGCTGACCAAAATTTGATTCAGGCTGTCCAAAACTCCAGGACTTTTAGCTGCAAGGAACCTCAAAATCGAGCCTACAATCTACATGATTTGATGCAAGAAGTTCATCAAAATTCAGCAGAGACTCCAACCCATCCTGCTTACATTATTTTAAAAAGATGTGATGCTCACGCTGGATGTTGTCAGGCCACTGAACTGAGTTGTTCTCCAGTCACAAGTTTAAATTACTCCGAGGATGTGGAAATCAGAATCTGGAATGTGGAGACCAACGAGGCCAGGAACATATGGATTAGAATCGAGCAACATCGTAAATGTGATTGTGAAGAAACCAACATCAGTGACAGGATCGCCCAAGTAAACCGGATACCTCGTATTGAAATTCTCTGACCTTAGTGCTTTGCTCAGAAAAATCTGAAAAGAGTAATTAAAATTCGAAAAAAGTAACGAGGAAAACATAGTGATTAGCTACTTAGAATCCTGGCCTATCTTTGGAACAATCATAAGAAAGAATTCTATAAAAGCTCTTCTATAGTGACCTTATTTGAAACCATAAAAAGCTGTATAAAGAAAAGTTGGTGATTCTCTTTTAGATTATTCTTCAATCTTGTGGTTATCAGCTTGGTTGTGCAACTTCCAGTAGGAGCAAGAGAGAAGAATGGTTTGTGAAATTGTTTAATGAGAATTAAAAGTGTTGTAAAATCTCAGTGGTTCAAAAATCCAAAAGTGGTTAAAAGTATGTGAGACTATGAGTGTTACGAAAATTTGAAGTTCTAGATAAGTCATCCCAGTGAAGATTTGGCGAGACTTTTTGAATTTAGAACCAGACGTTCTTGACGTGAAATTATTCTGGAAAAAGAATTGGCTTAACTGTTTAAATATGTACGAAGAATATATTTGGCAGGGTTCCCAGTGAATCTCTTTGCGGCGCCAGTAAATCGATTCAAGAGGCTCTGCTTATCATCGAGTAACAACACCTGTTTCTCGTAACCGCCTCGTCTGCCAGAGAAAGAACATATTTTTTTGTAAGATCATTGAAGACGTTTTAAAACTGAAAAGACTTCTTACAAGATTCAGGAATCAGAACTCGAAGGGAAAATGGTGATATATTACTAATCCTGCTAGCTTAAGAAACAAAAAGCAGTATTTATTTATTGTTGTGTCGTTTGAAATTGCAATTGTTCAATTTTAAAAACTTATTTACATTCCAATTATTTCAATATGAAATACTAGTATATAAGCAATACACTAAATTGTAGATTATTTAAATTTGTAATTATTTCATTTGTTTGTTGAAATTTTTTGTAAAAATGAAAACCGGTTTGATTGATAAAAAACTGAAAATTTGAAATTGTTCATTTAGAATGTCCATATTTTTACGTGTTTAGTTAGAAGTTGTTAAATTTGTAATGCTATTTAAAAATAGTCCGTTTTAAAGACTGCCAATTTCAAATTGGAAAGTTTTAATTTCATATCGAAAACATTTTTTAAACGTTTTGTGTTTGATACTATACAATTTTTGAAACTGAATTAAATATTGAAGCATTATTCAGTTTAACATTCGAATAAATAAATAAATAATAAACCCGTCGGTCAATTTAAGCATACTTTCAATTTTTTACCTAGGCTCCTAAAGTTAAACTTATGAAAAAAGTATTTCTAATGATAATTTAATATTTTCACATAAGATATTTTTATAAATTTATAAAATAAATTTATAAATAAAACCGAATCCATTTCAAATCAGGCAGGGTTCTACACTAGAAATCGCAGAATCGCTCGGGGGCGAAATACGTTGTTTTTTAGAGGAAATTAGGCGACATGTATTTTTCCGATTTGCAAACAAAAAAAAAAAATTTCTAAAATGTTATGCGTATTTGAATTTTGAGCTTTTTTCAAAAAACTCCAAATTTTCTCTTTAATCCTCTATTACTATTGACCTAATTGAGATATTGTTTATTTTATTTTCGATTGTAATAGCGTTCATTGTCTTCTTTCAAAGTGCGCCGGAAATTGAAAAAAAGTTTTCTGAAAAAATTGAAAATAGATTTTCTCAAAAAATCCCCCTAGAACTTTTTTGCCAATTTTTTTTAACTTGTACTTTGATAATGAAGATATCTTGTTAGTTTGATGCTTGCTAATAACTTTTGTACCTAGGAGAATTTTTTTTTCATACAATCGAATTTTCTACTTTTTCTTGGAAACAATGACAGATACGAAGAAATTTTAAGATTAAAGTTTGCACGTCTAAAAAAGTTATATGAAAAAGGTTTCTTGTTCTTTTGCGATATCTTTCATAGTTTATGAGAAAAAATTCAAAAATTACATTTTTAAGGAAAACAAATTTCTTCCGGCCTCAAAAATGGTTTAGCCCTGTCTTTTAGAAAAATGAATTTTCTATACGAAAATACGAATAGTGAACAAAACAGTCGAATTTTTCACCAAAAAAGGATTGAATTTTCAATCAAATAGTCGAATGCAAAATGCAACAGCCAAAGCTTTGCATTTTCAACCAAATAGTTGGATTTACAAGCCAGAAAGACGAACTTTTTAAAATAGTTAAATTATCAGTCTGAACAGTTGAATTTTGAACCAAAAAAAGATGAATTTTTACCCAAATAGTTGAATTTTCATTTTGAAAAATTAATTTTCAACCAAACATTTGACTTTGCAACAAGATAGATGAACCTTCAACCATAAAAGAGGGATTTTCAATTTAAAAGGATGAATTTTCTATTCAAAAAGGCACACGTTCAACAACAGTTCAATTTTTGATAAAAAAAATAACTTTTGAATTAAATAGCTGAATTTTCAACAAAATAATACAATTTTCAACCAAATAGTCGAATTTTTAACCAAAAATAGTAGGATTTTCTTATTTGGTTCTGTTAATTCAGTTCGCAATTAAGCAAAAAAAATCGAGAAAAAGGGGCAGTTTCTTGAGAACAGGGGAAAAAGATAAATTCTTTTAAAATGTGGAATACGGGAAAGTGTGAAGACTGTAATTTAATTCAAAATTAACCGATTTTAAACGTTTTTGACTTGAGTGTCCATGTCATGGTTCACAGTTTGAACAAATTAAAACTTTGAATACGGATTCACGCAATTAGAAATTTTTCAATTTCGAACGCCATTAATTAAAAAATTTCTATGCATAAAAGCTGCATTAAGAAATTATTAAATTGATAACGTCCTCAATTAAAATGTTACCTTTTTATTAGTTTTTTGATATAATATTAAAGAAATTGAATGTGATAAATTGCAGCATTGAAAATTTCGAAGACCCCGTGTTTAAAGCATTTAAATCTTCGTGGTGTTAAGAGATTTAGAGACCTCAGATTAGCTTTTCGAAGAAACTCGTCGTTTGAGAGAATTTCAGTTGATGTTGCGTAGAAATAATATCACGTTGGCTAGTCTTGAATATTTCATTCTAGTATTCCAATTTTCTATAGTACCTAAAAATAAAATATTTCTTTCATTCACTTTTTAATCTGTCCTGATAAAAAAGATTCAAAGATAATTTGCTCTTCTAGGTAAATTTCCTTACAAATTTGTACTGTATCTACAAAAGTGAAATAAGATAACAAGCACTTTTACTTCAACTATTTAGAATATGAAATATTAAAAATTTCCAGAAAGATATTTCTGATTATAATATGCATTGCACATTTAAAAAAGACCGTAGAGTTATTCGAGATATTGAACGCCAGTAAAAAAACCATGCATACTATTAAATATTTTATTACATTTTTCCGTGACAGAGTTACTTTATCTTTTTCAGCCCTATACAAGAAACTAAGAAAGTAACATGAATCTATTAACCTAATTTTATTGTAAGCGACAATCAGTTTCTCCATTACGTCGAATAAAATAAGAGAAATAAAACAAAATCACCGATTGCAGTCGCGCTTACACAATCATATAACCTTAATTGAAAATTGCCAAATATATATTGTCCAATATATTTTATGAAAGTGATGGACAATCAGCCATTTAAATCTAAGCCACGGCTATAACAAAAATTAATGGTAAAATTTGGATCCATTTTTAAAAGAAAAAGGAAGTCGAAATCAACAACGCACATTACGGAATGTCCTGACAATCTTACAATACTGAACTAAATTCTTCCGATCGTTTGTACATCACTCGAAATTAGGAACAAAAGATATATTTCGTTTAAGTTGGGCATATGTAGTTATAATTCGAACACGTTTTAGTAATTCGGTATGCGGATCATATTTATTTCTACGACGCAAATTCGTGTAATTAAATTCTCGCGACTTAAAAACTCCATGAGATTTAAGTCACTTTGCTTCTTATAAAATGTTTCCGTAGTCAAATGTTTTACAATTTTCAAAAAATTAGTTATAACTATAAGGGTATTTTCCACGCATTCGTCGTCCTCTCGCTCTTCCTCTTACTGTAGGTCCCTCGTTGGTGCCCCGTGTTAAGTGGCCACCCCGCATCATGCCTTGCCCTGAATTTTGCCCTTAAACGAAACAAATTTAAGATCTCGAGGGATCGTCTTGGAAAAGAAGAATTAACAGAAACGTAAGGCGAAGTGATTAACTGAATATCATGAGAATTAAATAATTAGTAATAAATATAATAACTGAAAAACGTTTAAAGTCCTTTGTTTCTGCTGAAACAGTCTTTTTTATCAGAAAATTAGACAAACAAAAGAAGACTTGAATTCTTTTCTTATAATTAAATAAATAATTAAATAACACTTACTTTAGTGACTTTAATTATTTCTCTAGATAAAAAAATAGATATCTCAATATTTACTTGAGTCAAAAGAACAATTCTAAACAGGAAACACTTGAATCCCCATGAATCGATCTTTATTCATTTGATATAAACCTAAGCACGAACTTCGAATTACAGAAACAATTTATACTGTAATTATCAATTTCGCTCGCTTGTTTACTTAATTATGCTCTTTACCTGAATTTTTGAACTCTCAAGAGCAAACGAGAAATTATTTATCAAAATTAAAGCCACAAAACAAAACTAGCATGCATTATTCTAAATGGTAGCGATCTTGGTAATAAATTAGATCCAGCTTTCAAGTGTCAAGGACTCTTTTTCAAAAAGAAAACTTAAGCTTGAATGAATTTTTTAATACCACATAGGAATAATACCTTGAGATGTTCCGAAAACGTACGCTAAGAAAGTGGAAAAGCTTGATGTAAAATCATCAATATTTTAAGTAGCTTATCAGACTTGTAGGTGTCAAGAAAACGCCTCTGAGTAAGAAATTAAAGGACCTTAAGAACAAAATCTGTAATAGTTTCGCCGCAAGAAAATAGTCTCCGTGGACGAACGCTTGGAAAATGACATTATTTATCGCTGTGAATTCTCACCCCTGTTAGATTGGCTATTGTCCCAGACGATGGGAGTCGGTCTCGCACCGCGTGCAGTTCGGAAGGGTGATCTCGTTGATCTCCTTGCACTGTTTCCTCTCACGACGGGAGAAGTACCTCCAGCGGCTGCAGCTGCAGCAGCCAGAGTTCGTTGACGAGTGTTGATGGAGGGAGTCGCTTCAGCTTCACGATTTTCGTCTTTTCCATCGTCCTCGATTATTTCTATTCCAGATTCTTGTGTGGCGTCTACTTCAGCGTCGACGCTGTCATCGTCTCCGGCTCCGGATCCAGAGGCACCGGGTTCTTCAGTCTGCTTTTCAACTTCAGAACTAACGCCTGATATGACAAAGGTGTGATTTGGTTAAAAAGGGAGGTCACTCAAACTTCAGGAGGAAAACAATCCCGACTATTTCCCGCTTTTCCTGGTAAAAAGTTACATTTCTACGAGAAAATTGCCCAATTTGTCGATCGTAGTTTAGGAGACATTTGCGTTCTCGTGAACAAGGATACAAAATATCGACTTTTCAATCTATGCTCTGTCTGGTGACATTATGCTTTAGTCCCGGAAGTAACCAGAAATGGGTACAAGTTATATTTAAAGAAAAAACTTAATAAGTTTGTTTATGATACTCGGCAACTTTAAATCAGTTTGTGTCTCATTTTTTAACCTTGAATGTCGAGAATTTATCCAGCTATATGTCCCTATACGGAACTCCATACTGACAAAGTGGGCTCTTTTCTTACGAAACGTCACAATTTGTTTGTAAAACCTTCAGAGAATCCATAAATTATAACTTCATTAGCCTAATCATTAGTAATTTATTATATAATTACAAAGTACAATATCTAAAAAATACGTTTGCTTCTTAAATCTAAAAGAAACTTTAGTATTTCAATGAACCATCAAAACATGTTTTAAATTCTTTGAAATAAATTATAGAAAACTCATTTTTGAACGGAATATGAATTTAAAAATCTTAAATATAAAATAAGCTTAATTTTTTTAACAAAGACGGTTGGCAACACCAAGCAAATTTAGAACACATTTGTTCGAAGAGCTACACTATACTTATTATAACATTGAAAAGAAATATTTAAAAAATCCCAAGTTTCAAACAAACAAACAAAAATGGCCGGCTTTTTCTTGTTGTTCAAAATTCTAGGCTATATTTTGGTCATTGGCCACCAAAATTAAAATTAAAAAATTGCAATTAATTTATTTACTTGGATATCTTTGCCTTTCTATTATTTCTAAATAAAATAAATAAAATTTCTATTATTTCCGAAGTAAAAGCCTTAAACTTTGCTTTCTCTCTTATTTGATTTTTTCAAATACATATTGAATTTGTTTAGTTTTTTCGGGCTATGGATGGTACTTTATATTACGTAGGTAGTTTTTTAGTTTATCAATAAAAAAAATGTTTGAAAAAATAAATATTTGACGTTCGAAAATGAAGGTCAAACATAAATTTCCCTTTTTTTGAAATAATAAAAAAGAAAATAATTTAAATACATATATTTTTTGGTCTTTAAGTAAGACTTTTTTCTGTAAAATATTTATTTTTCAAAAAATGCATACGCTCCGTTAAAAAAACCTACCAGTAGAGTAATAAACATGAAATGCTTATTTGCATAATGATATTAAGAGAGCCCAAGTTTTATTAAAGAATGTTTTCGGAACCCTTGAGTAATAATGCCCTATCACGTGCCCTGTTCCCGTAATGTTATTGCAAAAAACAATCGAATTTTAAATTATTGCAGATAAACACTAATGAGTTTGTATTAATTTCAAAAATACATACACTGACGGCCTGACAACGTTCTCTTAATTTCAATTATGCCACAGCTAACAATTTTTCCCTTCCAAGGGTTGAATTCTCTAAAAATTCTGTATGAAAAGAGCCTAGGATGAAGCCAATGTGTCTATTTTTTGAGTAGATATTGTAAAAATAGTCTGAATTTCAACGTTTTCTTAAATTTTCAATAACTTTAGTAATAATCAATATTTTATTTTATTTTTATGTTCTCATTTTAAAGATATTTTTCTAGTTTGTAAATGTATGAAACATATAACCTTAAAGTTTCTATAAAATTCCCATAAAATATATATTTATTGTATGTTTTATTTTTATTTGCCTATAGATAAGATGTTTTCACAAGTTTCCAACTTCAAGTTCTTGCACTTTGATAGGAAATTTTTTTAGATTTAGGCTCATCTGGAATACTTGAGAAAAATAGCTTTAAGATGAGCACAAGAATACTAAAAAAATATTGATTATTACGGAACTTATTAAAAGTTTAAGAAAACATTGAAATTTACACTACTTCTGCAATATCTACTTAAAAAATAGACAAATTGGCTTCATCCTGGGCTCATTTAATACAGAATTTTGAGAGAATTTTACCCTTTAAAGAGAAAATGTTCAGCTCTGACATAATTGAAATTAAGAGAACTTCGTCAGTCATCAAATAACAGCTGTCCAGAAATTTTTGACCGGCAGTGTATGTATCCTTTTTTAGATATAAAAAAGGGAACATAAAAATCATTTTGAAAACTTAAGGTTTTTATGTAAAAATTATTAATTTTTCCCAAGATTATATTATTCATTTTTGTATAATTTTATCTTTCAATTGCAGATTTTTTTTCAATATAATATTTACTCAGATTTTAAAATTACAATGGATCTTATTGTACTAAAAAAAGGCCAGAACTCGTCAAAATTAAATGCAAATAAACCTAATAAAATGTTTGAAAAAACAATAACACTCTTACTCAATGCAGTTCAAGGCGCAGACTGCAGGTTGTTGTGTTTAAAACTTATTTTTCACTAAAAAAAATCCCGGTTTTGAAATTGAAATGCCAGTAATTTCCAGATTTTTTGTCGATTCATAAAATTTCCCGAGTTTTCGAGATTTTCAGGTCAAATTGCCACTCTGACACTTTTAATTTTACTTGACTACTTCTTGTTTTTCAGAATCAATTACAAACTGACAATTTATGATCAAGTATTTCACATAAATATTTTTATTTTAGATTCATATACGGCTCAACTTTGTCAGTAAATATAAAAATTATATAAGAAATTGAATTCTTACCCTGAGTCGCTGCTGTGTTTTCAGATTCTGTAACTGCTTCCACCTGAGCGTTTTCTTGTTCTTCTGTGGAAACAATCCGAATGCTAGGAATCGCAGCATCTTCGTTGCTATCAACATCTGTCGGAGCACTTTCTAACGTTAACGACATGGGAGGTTCTTGTTCTTCGGAAGGTTCACTGCTCGTCTGAAACAAGAAACCGTTAGCTAAAGATCACTATCATTATCATTATTATTGCAAATGGTTACTGATGTGATAAGTGGGATACTACGGGTTCAATACAAAAATATAGAAGTAGGGACCAGACTGAGAGGCTTGTTGATTTGATAGCTCAATATCCTTACCGATGGAGGTATGTCTGCGGCTGGTGAAACCTGCAATGGAGTAGTAGGCACGCTTCTTCCAGTTCCACTATCTTCGAGTTGTGTCAGATCCATCCTTGTGTCGTCCATGCCTTCTTGAACGACTTGAGCGACACCGGAAGCTGCAGTTCCGAAAATAGTTCTCGCTGCAGCGCCAGAAGATGTCGTCAAAGAAGGGGTTGAAGAAGCCGTCGCAGGAGCATTTGGTTCACCGAAGGTGAATCGACCTTGGGGAACTTGAGGGGAGCTGACAGCCTCTCCGAATCCATCACCTCTTCGTGGAACAAACAACGTAGGTGTGCTTGGAACAATGCAATCATCACCGCCGTCTTCGTATCCTTGCTGGGGAAGTAGAAGATGCTGTTGCTGTTGTTGCCTTGGCATTGGAGCGATTCCGCGTGAAGAACGAGCAAAGGAAGATGGAGGTTCTCCTGAAGGACCAGCAGAACTGATAGCTTCGGATTGCTGTTGCTGTTGACTTGCAGGAATTGCTGGTTGAACCTGTCTTGGCACTTCAGCGCTTGCTGGATCTTCTTCCATAATAATTTCCACTTCGTTATTGTCGCCCTCGCCCTCACCTTCGACTCCGTATGGCAATTCCTCCTCTTCTTCCATTTCTTCATAAGGGTCATTCTCGAATTCTTCTTCTTCTTGAGCCTGATGGTTTCCACCTCCTTCGCCCTCGTCACAATCGACGACGACGACGCAACCATCCTCACCTTCTTCGTCCTGGTCTCTTTGACTTGACGTTGGTACCTTGAAAAGAAAAAAATTGGGAATGTGAGTAATAAAATGTTTGCAAGAGCGACTCAAAAATTGCGATTCCTCAAAAACCAAGTACAAAAACAAAACCTACTTGATATTCAATTTCGGAAGCACTTTGAGTCGCAGAAGGCGTAACTTCCTGCTGGCGACTCCTCTTGGTCTTCGGACTCGGGATCTGTTCCTGCCGATGATCAGCACCTTCCACGACACCAGACGCTGAAGCCGACGAATCTAAAGTCCTCGGTCTCTTGTGCCCAGTCGATGCCTGGGAAGTGCTGACAGACTGTGTAGAGCTGCTAGCAACGGACTGCTGTTGCTCACTCGCTACGGCTTGCTGTTGTTGCTGCTCAACTCTAGGACTCACTAAAGCCACCGTTTGCTGCGATTGTTGCTGCTGTTGCTGGCACTGCTGTTGCTGAACCGTCACGATCTCAGCACTTTCTGGTTCCTCTCTCTGCGTCGATTCTGCCGATCCACTGAGCTGGGGTTGAACTGCAAGTTGTCTCAAATTACTCGGAGCCGATTGAGAGGAAGTACTCGTACTAGCTGGTTGATAATCCGTGTGACTACTAGTAGGTGAACTCGTTTCGGTTGTGTGTACAACTTGCTGTTGTGGTTGTTGCTGAGGCGCAACCAAAACAGGAGCCGAGGCAGTTGTCGGCAAAACAGCAGCTGTTCTCGATTGCACAACGACACTCATTGGTCGAATGCTCGCAAAAGGAGTTTCCGCTCTAGCAGACATGGGTTTGATATTCGCTGTTGGTGGTTCTGTCGTAGTACTGGTACCACTGACTCCTGATAGTTGCCTTTGAAGTTGAGCTACTTTCTTTTCCAAAGCTTCCTTTTCCGCGAGACTTTCCGTTTTTTCATGTTCGACTCTTGCTATTCTCGCCTCAAGTTGAGACCTCAAGGCGTTGAGTCTAGCCTCGTGTTCAGCGGCGGAGTCATTGTCACTCGGGTCATCCCTTCTAGCTTTCAGATCACTCAGTTCCTTCTCGTATTTCTTCCTGAATTCAGTAAGTTGCACGATTTTCGTTCTTGCATTTTTAAGAACGACTTTAGCTCGCTCTTCCTTCTCAGCACAAGCCTTGTTGATAACATCGATCTCCTTCTTCAGATTCTCCGATTCACTCTGATAAGCAGTTACCTGACGATTTAGTTCCTCAATCTGAGCTGTCAATTGATCATTTCTCTCTCGTAATTCCTGAGTGAGTTGGGTCTCTCGTTCCTGGGTGACTTGCATCTCTACTTCAGCTGCATTTGCATTTGCGGTTCGCAATTCTTCAGCCTTGGCCTTCTCTTCCTGGACGGTCTTAGTCAGTTCTTCGTATTGGATCTTGTACTTCTTAGCGATCTTTCGAATCTGCATTTCCTTATTTTTCACATCAGTCAATATGGTTTCCTTATCGGCGATCTCTTTCCTCACGGTTACCAAGTCCTTCTCTTTAGCACTGGAGTCGGCGATCGCCTCTTTCAGATCTTGTCTTAGTTTGCGAGCTTCATCGGAGACCTTAGCCAATTGTTCACTCTGGGTCTGTACCTGCTGTTGAAGCTGGGCGACCAGATCGTCTAATCTCGATTTTTCAGCCTTGAGAGCGTTAAATTCTTCACTCATCTTAGCGTGAGTTTCGCGTTCGGAAGTCAACAATTTACTGAGATTTTCTCTTTCAGTCTGCAATCTTCGCCAATCTTCTGGACTTGCCTTGTTTGCTCTTTCCACCAAAGTATTCGCCCTCTGTCTCCATCTAGTTGCTTCTCCCTTCAGACTCACATTCTCCTATAATTAAAGACAGGTTTTAGTAGTTGAAAATTTTGAAATTACCTGGCATTACTTTGCGGAAAGGATATTTTTACTGAAATCTATTAATAATTAAATTTAACTTCAACTATACATACTTTAGGGATCACGGCGGTTCAGTAGTTCAATTTTAGGTAAAGAAGATGATTTTCCGTGAAAAGGGGATTAAAAGGGGACTTCACTTATTATTAAAAGATTTTTATATCGTATGGAAATCGTCAATTTTACGGACGTGCCCTCTAACTAAGAGTAGCCCCGTTTCTTAGCAACTTTTCCACAAACTATAGTAATTTTTGCGTTTAAAATATTAATTTTAGCTAACACCTCTGCACTTTGTAGTAATAAAAATACATCACAAAAAATTCAACTTTCTTTTTCTAGTTTATTCTGTTTAGTATATAATCCTGAATTACTAATATTTTTAACAGTCTAAAACTCACAGATATTTAAAACCTTTGTTAATGTCAACTAAAAAAAAAAGAATATATTATTCACGAAAATAACAAAATTGAGAATATAAGAATTTGTTCAAATTTGCATTGTGCCAAAATGTAAAACTCAGCCCTAAATTAATTACATACACTTTTTTAGGATCCTCATACGCTACTTCTTTTTTGCATATTATTTTCAATTTCGAAAATTTTATTTCTACAAACTACAGTCTACGTTTACAACTAATGTTAGCGACTTTCTTGACGTTTTATGGAGAAAGGCATTTTTATGGTATTCCAATTTCAAGCAGTCAACTTTTGAGATAACAAGATGTTTTTAACTGTAGAATTGATATTTTGGTATAAGTTTCTCGATTGAATCGCTATCGATTTCTTCATTGTCGATGTCCAAATCAACAAAATTAGCAAATAAATCGTTCACCGAAGAGAATATCTTCAAAATCGTCTTGCATTCTAAGGTCTTACATTTATATCTATGACTCTAGAAAAATGAATCGAAACTTTGCATAAAAAATGGAAAAAGGGCCAGAATATTCTCGAATTAAGGTATTTTATGGGATTTTTGAAATTTAAGGTCAAAATAGAGGATTATGTAAAAAATGGAGGGGGGGGGGGGGGGGGGATTTGTGATCCCTGATATTTAAATCGGATTATTAAAAGGGAAAATAGGACAGCAATAGGGCTAACAAAAGATACCTGCAATTACAATTACATTACCTGCAACAAATTCTCAGTCTTTCCTTCCAAATCTCTTGACTTTTCTCTAAGCGGCACAACTTCTTCCGAAAGGGCATTAACCTGAATAGTCAGCTCCGCGACCTTCGTACTCAGAACATCTCTTTCTTCTCGAAGAACCCTGTTAGAATCAGTGATCGCATTCAAGGTTTCAACCTTCCTCAACAAGTCCGCATGCTTTGATGCTGTGACTACATCAATCTCCAGCTTCTCTCGTTCCGAATTAAGCAGAGCTTCAGTCTCCTTCAATCTTCTTTCCGCAACTTCAGCCTGAGACTTCAGAGTCATGGTCTCTGCTTTCAAAACATCGTATCTCGCTGCATTTAGAGCCTTTTCCTTCTGCATGAGTCTAATAAGCTGTACCAATTGATCATGAGACTTAGAATCTTCCTCAAGGTTTCCGAGGCTGCGATTGCTAGTATCGAAACTGGTATCTGGACTATCCGCTCCTCCGAACTTGGAGTGCTGGCTCTGCAAAACAGCCGCTCGGTCGCTCATCTCCTGAATCTGGCTATGCAAAATAGCGTTCTGGGAGTTCAAATCCTCAACCTGCTTCTGAACTTCTTGCATCTCGTCCATAATTCTCTTCTCTCTTTCTTTCCACATAGATTTCTCCGTTTCCAAATTCTCGATAGCAGAGTTCCTCTCTTGCGTGAGTGTAGCTATTTTCTCCGAGACAGTTTGCGCTTCCTCTTTCAACTTTGAGAGAAGTTGCAAATCTGTAGAGTGCATGAGCATCTCGTTGACATATTTCGCATCAGCTTCGGTCGCTGCTTTTGTTGCATTTTGCAAATCGGTTTTGACGAGTTCAAGTTCTCCCTTGATCTCATCAAGTTCTTCCAGTTTCTTCTCAGCAACTGCGAGCTTCTCTCGTAATTCGTAGTCAGTTTCCTGATTTCCAGAGGAGATTTTGGACATTTCTTCCTGCAATTCACGAACCTTAGTTTCGAAAGTGCTAACCTCTGCCCGAGCTTCCTTCAAGGCAGATTCCAATTCTTCCTTTTCACGATTATGCTGCGCAGTGATTTCTCTAAGCTGCGACTCTGAACTCTCGGAAATATCACAGTATTGCTGGCTTTGATGGCGAGCAGACCTCAACTGTTCTGTGAGAGATTTCACCTCAGCTTGGCTGTTGGCCAGCTGCATCTCAAGTTCCTTGATTTTCTTGTTCAAATTATCGTTTCCAGTGATTGGTTTCGCGATCGAATGCGCAGCAGCTTGTCGAAGTTTCGCGTTGAGTTCATCAATGCGTTTCAAGTTTTCGGATTCCGTATTTCGCGCCTCATCCAATTCAGCCTTTACTCTCTCCGCCAAAGTTCTTTCCTCAGCGAGACGTTCTTCAGCAGCAGTAACTCTTCTTTCCAAATGAGAGCCGAGTTCTCTGAATCTGTCTTGCTCCTCCTGCAGTCTTCTACGAAGAGCTGCACACTCTCTAGTCGCATCATCAAGTCTCTGTTCAGCACGAAGTTGACCTTCAGCCTGTGCACGTTCCAAACTTGCCTTTATCGACTCAACATCTGCCTTCAATAAAGCTTGAGTCTGTCTCTCTCTATGCAGAACCTCGCGTTCCTTCAAGAAGCGACTCTCAGAATCTTTCAAGATCTGCCTCTCTTGTCTCAAATTCTCCAATTGAACTTCTGCTCGTGAAAGCTTGGACTGAGCTGACAGAGTTTCGTCCTTTAACATCATTATACTCTGTTCATGTTTACCAATAGTTGTATTGTAATTATTGCATTTCTCTTCCAGAATCTTGATCTGCTCTTTGTAAGAAGCTACGTTCGCTTGCAAGAGTTGGAAACGTTCAGAGCTAGAATCTAACTGAGCTCTCAATTTACAACAACGAGTGGAACTCGTTTCAGAATCCTTTCTCAACCTGTCAATTTCTTCCCCAAGCATTTTCACATGCGCTGCCTTCTCCTTCTTATAGTTCTCGAAATCGTCTGTGATCTGTTTCAACCTTGTTTCCGAATCAGCGAGTTTTCTTTCCCATTCTTTCTCTTTCTCCTCTTTTTTCTGAGGCTGACCACCCTTCTCCGAATTCTCCTCGGGCTGGCGTTCTTCGCTTTTTTGCTCTTCATTTCCCTTCTCTTGGGTGGAGTTCAACTGTCCACGCGAAGCTGTTTGCGTCAGACACTGCTGATACATATTTTTGTACATATCCCTCTGCTTCAGCAAACCTTCCAACATCTTTGCTTGTCTATCCTGAGAAGCCTGCATATCTGCCAATTGTTCCAAGTATTTATCAAGTTTCTCTTTCATTTCTTCACAACTAGCTTCGCTCGAAATTCTCTCAATTTCCTCTTGCCTCGACGAGAGACTCTTAACAATGGTGAGCAACTTCTGATTATTCTCCTGTAGTTCTTCAATATCTCTGAATGTCACGAGTTTCTTGCTGATGATCTGCGATGAAGTAAGATCATCGCCTTCCATTGAAACATCATTTGAATGAATTGTGTTACCAGCTCTGCTTTCTTGAACTTCCTTCAGAAGGAAGCAAACCTGTCTTGCAAGGTCAGATAACTGAGTCTTCAGGGTTTGATTCTCTCTCGTATGTATATTAGCGACCCTATTCGCCTCGTCGTGCTGTTCCTGCAGTCGGTTATTCTCAGAAAGCAGCTCATCCAAACGATTCGATAGAGTATTTACATTATCAAGGGCAGCTTCATAATCTTCGCGCTGTTGTTGGAGAATAGGAGCCTTTTCTTCTATTTCACGAAGAATGTCCTCCATATGTGCTTTCAGTTTCTCATTCTCTTCACGCTCCATCGCCAACTCGTTCGTTGCTTCCACCAACTGTGTATAAATTTGCGTCAAACTCAAACCTTTTTTGAGAACTCTGCTGGTCACGGCAGCAGTGGGAGCCAATTGCTCAACAGCTTGATCAAGTCTTTCTTGCTTCAAGGCCTTTAGTAATTCGTTCGCGTGTTGTAACTCCGTACTGAGTTCGTTGATCTTCTGGTCTTTTTCTGAATTTTCCTCGTCGCGTTCCTGAAGAAGTTGGTTGTGTTTCGATTCGAGGATTCCATATTGCTCCGTAGCGTTCTCGACTAGATCCTGTAATTCCTTTACAGCGTTTGTGTATTCTTCAGCTTTCGCGTTCGTCTCCTCGGCCATTGATTTGTAAAGTTCTGCCAAACGGGTTTGAGCCGCGACTTCTTCTCGGTATGAAGAGTGCATCGACAGTTCGTGGTTCCTCTGTTCTTCGAGTTTCTGAGCCAATTCGTCGCAGCGAGCTTGAAGAGTAGATTGAGCCTCACGGAGTTGATTCGCGGTTTTGATGGCTATGTTCAGTTCTTCCTCGCGTTGACCCAAGCGCGTGTCTATCAGAAGAGAACGAGAAGAGGATTCGGATCTGGTCGCCTGCAGCTCTGCAGTTCTCTTGGATAACTCTTCTTCCAATCCTGCCATTTGCTGAGTGAGGAGTGTTCGTTCTTGCTCCAATCGCTTTTCTCTGTAACAAAAGAAATTACGTTAAACAAAAGAATAATTGAGACTGTATAAGAGGGAAAATGAGAAAATGACAATTTAGTGTCAAAAGTTTAAGTTCGTCTCTTTTTTGATGATTGATTAAGTTCTCCTAATTTTAATTATGTCAGAGCTAGAAAATTTTCTCTCGAACGGGATGAATGCTCTCAAAATTCTGTATAAAATGAGCACAGGATGAAGCCAATTTGTCTATTTTTTAAGTAGATATTGCAAAAATAATCAACATTTTGTAAGGTTCTTAGGCTCATTTTAAAGATATTTTTGCACAGTATCGCAACAGCTTATGAGCATCAATCTAAAAAAAAATCCTATCACAGTGCAAGAACTTAAACGTTGTAACAAAAAAGTTGGAAAATTTTGAAAACATCTCATCTGCAGGCAAATCAGAATAAAAATTAAATATATATTTTGCGGGACTTTTATAGAAACTTCATGGTTATATGTTTCATATATTTACACAAAGAATATTGAAATTACTCCAATTTTTTTGTTAAAACTTTAAGTTCTTGCACTGTGATAGGATTTTTTTTAGATCTATGCTCATAAGCTGTTGCTATACTGTGGTAAAATAACTTCAAAATACGCCTAGTGAAATGAGCAAATTAAATTAACTTGAATCTTGAACGAATTTTATATAACACTGCTCCAAGAAAGTTAATTCCTGTTTAACAGACTCCCGATTTTAACAAGTTTTTAAAATAAGACCTTATTTGAGGGGTTTCTACTTGAAAAAAAAAATGCCAGAAAAAATTAACAAGTCGAGAGAATCAAAAACGGAAAGGGAGCGTTTCTCCACAGTAATTTTGTAGTTTTAAAATTATATTTTTTCTAGCACTTGAAATTATTTCAAACGCCTCCGAACTTCTGAATGACCAATAAAGAAACACAAGAAAAAAGTGTCTTAATTTCCGCTGTTCGTCTATTTTTCATTCCTACAACTAGATCCTTTTTTTCGAGAATTTTTATCAGTTGAAGTTCCAAGGTATTCAATAGATTTTTTTTAATTAGCTAGACAAAATTTTCTTAACTGAAAATGAAATAGGGAATACTGGCTTTCATTGCGCTTTTCATGCCTTAGACTTCTAAATTTTGTTTACAGTGTTTTCTTATCAATAAAAGGCCCAGATTTTATCGAAAATTCCCTGACCATTTTGAAATTGGCAGACTTTCGAGAATTCCCGATCTGTAGCAACCCTGACTCATCTCTCTGATTCGTTTGCAAATTCCGAAACCATGTTGTACTTTTTGGTCGAAAATTTAGAGAAAATACGATAATTCAAAAAACAAAGAAAGCTTCCATACTGTTCCGCGTATGAAATATAAAAAATTACCGCCGTAAAAAAATCCAGCACATTACCGCACCAATAAATTTGCCGTATAATTCCCGCTTATCCCGCAGATCATTAAATACAAAAAATATAATTTAAAAATAAGAGCGTACTTCATCGCGAAAATCATTATTTTTACACTCATTGTAGTAAATTTGAATAGAGAAAGAAATGTTTTATGATTTAAAATCCTTTTTTTAATATATTTAATTCAAAATCGAATAATTCCAACTTGTTGATTTTTATCCATATATACTCTTCGATTAATTTTTTTTGTAGCTAATAGAAGAGACACATACTTGAAATCTAGGGTCATCTCAAGGCTTTTAATTTCCTCCATTTGGGCAAGAGCTTGACACTTAGCGGTGACTGCAGCCTGTAATTGCGAACCGAGAGAGGTAACTTCGGTTCGCAATCGCTCCAACTCAGTGTCACGACGTTCGACTTGTAGTTGGAGTCCATCTCTTTCGTCGCAGGCTGTATCCCTTTGACGTCTGAGATCTGCACTTTCTTTCTCTAGCCTATTAACAAATAAAAAAAGAATTTTAATTTTAAAAAGAATACAGACCTTGCCCCGGTAATGATAACTAAAGAGATTATAAAATTTTACTAAGAGGGGAAGGTTGAAAAAGTTAACAAATTTATTTTATGAGACTATTCTTTTACCTTTTGACTGATTCTTGAAGTTTATGTATTTCAGCTTTCGCCTCTTCCAGACCAGTTTGCAATTCTTTCGTGTACTGTTCAGCTAAGTTTAATTTTCCTCTGCATTCTTCCAGATCCAGTTTTTGGTCCGCGTGTTCTTTTTGTACAGTGTCTAATGATTTTTCTGTGATGATAAAGAACAGTTTCAACATATATGAAAAAAGTAAATAGGGAAGGAAGAAAAAAGAAAAAGTGAAGAAAGTTCTTTAAAAAGTGCAAAAAGTGTCTTCCTAGCATACTTGCAACAATAATTAATTTTTGTTACTTTTATCGTATTTTTTTCCAAAATTACTAAATTTCTCAAAAGAATAGGAAATTAATTTATTAAGGGTGACTCGGGCGAGATGAGTATAGGTTATCATTTTCAGTGAAATATTTGCAATCTACAGTAGGTTTTATACATTCTGTAAACCTCCATGCATCAATTTAATGAAAGAAAAAGTGTTCCAAAAATAATATTTGCAACAAAAATATGAAAATTATAAATTGTGCAAATGTCTCATCTCGCCTCATGCTATGGGGCGAGACGAAACACACGTATTGGAGCGAGATGAAACGCCTTAACTATTTACTATTTTTTGTTGTCCAGATAAGATATTATTTACAGCCTTCTGAGAATAAAACTGTGTATCACGACAAAACAGCATTGAAATTAACATGTATTACATTGTTTTCACAATTGAGCAATATGATTATCCGTATCTACTCATGCTCTATAAAATATTGAACTAATTTTTCAAGGTGTAATTACGTCTTCTTACTTCGGGGAAGCGATTTATAAATATTTTTGGAAGTATAAATGCAAGTAATGGCCAGTTTAATAACATTTTTCTGTATATATTTAAAATTTTCTAATTTCATGTCAATAAATCAGAATCACTAAGATATATTTTTCAATAAACATCTTTATTTAAACCGGCTGTTGAAACTAAAATTTATGAAAAAATGTTTATCTACATCATAATACTACAATTTTTTGAAACTGATTATAAATGGTTTTTATGAAATTCACACCTAAAAATCCATAATTTTGCACTCCATGAAAATAAGGATTTTTTCTGAAAATGTTAAAGAAATTATATAAATAAAAATACTGTCTTGAATATTTTTGAATTTATAATTCATCTATTTTAGTTAAAAATTCATATATTTCGTAAAAAATGTAAATATTTTCGTAGAAAGTTCAACTAGTTGGTTGAAAAATAACGAAATTTTTGGTTAACAATCCATATTTTCTGTAGGAAAATTCAACTCTTTTGGTAAAACAAATTCTGTAGAGGGTTCAGCTCTTTCGCTGAAAAATTATATTCTCTCGCTAGAAATTTAACTGTTGTGTAAAAGTTGGACAACTTTGTTAAAAATTAAGATTAATAATTTTATTGAGAAATGATTTTTTCTTTGTTATAAATGCCTGTTTTTTTTGCAAACTGTTTGGTTAAAAATGAGCTTTTTTGGTGAAAATTAATATTTTATGTATGAAAATTCAACTATTCAACAGAAAATTCATGTATTTTGTTAAAAACTAAACTTTTTGAGTAGAAAGTATAACTATTTGGTAGAAAAGTAATTTTTTTTAAATGTATCTTTTTGGCTTGAAAATTCAGCTCCACTGTTCAAAAGCGTTTTTTGGTTTGAAAATTGATTTCTTCCGGTGACAAAATTTCATCTTTATTGCTGAAAACACAACTGCTGGGTTGAAAAAGTGTGACTAAGAAATGTTTCTTGATTGGAAATCCAACTCTTCTGTTGAAAAGTCATATTTTTTGTTAAAAATTCAATTATTGTGTTAAAAAGTCATGTATTTTGTTGAAAATGCAATATTTTTACTTAAAATGTTAGGAATTTAGAGCGAAAGTTGTGATTAACATAATTCCGTGGAACGGGAGTATAGAAAAGCTAGAGTTAAGTAATATGTGAGTCGTGATTTTAACTTGAAATTCATTTTAAAAAATCATGTATAATGGCTGACTTTTATGGCTAAAGTCAACGCAGTAAGTAATCTATTTTGATATTTAAACTATAAAATTGAGGAAGTGAAAAAAGTAACTTTTTAAGTAACTTAAAGTTACTTTTTATAGTAACTGTAACTAGTTATCTTTTTTCGCTAAATAACTTAAGTGTAACTAGTTATTCAAAAAAAAAGTAACTTACCAAGCAATGCTTAGATGGTAGTAAAAAAATTAGATTTAGGAATATATTTAATTACGAAATTTCATCAAAATTTTAATGATATTGGAACTTTTTATTGCATTCTTTGCACGCCTGCTCCTTAATTTATGATGAATTTTCAATATTTTAAACATTTTGAATATTATATTAATTCTTTAGAAAATAAAATATATAATTGTGAGGAACAAAGCTTAAAGGCTTCTTTTCGAAATGCCTGAATAATTGTATAAAATCTATTTATTTAGAACCATTTCCTGAATAAAAATTCTGAATAAATATAACCTCGACTCATCTGCACTTATAAGTTTAACAAAATTATACAAAGTAAACAATTTAAAAATAAAGATACATTTAATCTGAGATCACTTTTGACTTTTGTAAAAATGGTATTTTCGTAATTGAAGACACTAATTTGAACAACTTAAACTGAAATACTCTAAATATTGTTCACCTAAAGCCACAATAATTTACACAATATTTAAAACCATGAAAAAAATTCTAAAGCAAATGACAAGATTAAACATATATTTTTGCAGAACTAGTATATACTATTATATATTACAATTTCAAACTACACAATTCGAGTTTATTTTCTTTCATAGAATGAATTTGACCTCGGAAGAGGTCAAATTTCTCTCGTCAACTTGAAACTGGAGAAACAAAAGAATCAGCTACGTTCAACGAAATACTTTTCTATCAAAATTTAATGTGAAAAACAAGTTTGAACAAATAATCATACTCGATATAGAGTAAATATATATACAAAACCAAGATGTACCTATATCAACAATTATTTGTGAACTTGCCAGTTTCCTGGCATCCTGGAAGAATTCTTTCGGGATTTTGTAAATTATAGGTTATGTTGAATTCCACGCGTTTGGAGGTTAAGTTCAAGGATGCGAGAAATTAAAAATTAGGACTTCGATTATAAAAAATGCGTTCTAATTAGCCTAAGTCAAACAACTTACCGAGATTTTGACGACCAGTCTCGAAAACCGCCTTGGCTGTCAGAAATTCTTCGAGCTTTTCGTTGAAATACGTTTTCAACTTCTTGGCGGTGCCTTCCGCAACTTGCGCTAACTCATCCGGAGTTAATATTTCCCCGAGCACGTCGTGCTCACTTTCCTCCGTCGTTTCCATTCTTCTTTTGGGGAAATTTGTACACTTGTCGGCGTTTTAAAACTAATCTCACCAAAAATGTTTAGTTTAGCGGTCTCGAGCGGTCTTTTTGGGATCGCGTCCCCGTGATGAAAAGTGGTTCTCAAATAAAACTGGCCCTGGCGCACTACTGCGCAGGCGTCCAGCAGAACTGCTCATTGGTAGATAAAAGATAAGTTTAAAAAATAACTTTGCTAACCATTTCCGGTAAAAACCAACATTTAAATATAAAAAAATATATATTATTCATTGTAAAGCTTTAAATTGTACAACCAACAATCGGAAATTGCATTTTTCAATTGAAAATGTTCAATTTTGAGGTTTTCAAATTGAAGAGAGTACGAGACTCAAATTTAAAAATTAAAAACGTAAAATTATTTGCATACTTGCAATAAATATCGGATAAGCACGACGGATAAGTAAAAAAGTAAGGATATCAAAATAAAAAAAGGTGAACAAACTGCTTTGAAAATAGAAAAAGACAGAGAATTATATTAATAATGAAATAAAAAATGAAATTTATTAACAAGAATAAGTACGCGCGCAGGATACATTGCATTGGCAATTTAATAATAGAAATTACAAAACAAGATTGATATGATTTTAATTTCAAATTGCAAAATTTTATTTGGTTCCGTATGAATTCTGTAAAGTATGAATTCTGTAAAGTATAAATTCTTTGAATATAAATTGAATTAAACTTATTCATTAGAGGTCTCTAGATGAAACGTTAAAATCCCTAGAAATCATTGATATCCCTAGAAATCCTTGCAGATTTAATAAAATCCTTAAATCTTGTGAAATTCCTTGAAATACGTTAAAATCCCTGCAATCTTTGGAATCGCTGAAAATCCCTGAAAATTTTATTTTATGAAATTTATTCAACAACGTTCGCTAGGAATTCCTTGAAATATATTCGAAAATCCTGCAGCACTTTTTGAAATCTCTTGACATCTTTGAAAAAAACTAAAATCCTCTAAAATCCCTTGAAATGTTTCGAAATTCCTTGAAATCTGTGAAAATACTTTTAATGTCTTGAAAACCCATGAAATCTTTTAAAATGAGTTTAAATATTTAGGAATCCCGTAAAATCATTTTAAGACTTAAAATCCGCGTAAGTCACTCGCAATCTGCTCAAATATTTTGGAACCCCTAAAACCTCCTGCTCCTGATTTGTTTGGAAATCTGAACCACTCTAGTGTGCAACCACAAATGCCCTAAAAGTCTACTGCGCAGCCGGAAGTGCGACATGAATCTAGTGCGCAACCAGAAATTCCAAATGTACTGCGCAGCCGGGAATACGTCACCACATAGGTCCAAATTTATACCTGTAAAAATTCGACTTTCGATTTTTGGT
>CAKNXH010002245.1:150413-164813 GCA_932178445.1 Andricus quercusramuli | reverse complement strand
AGGAATAATTTCCACCCAATAGCTTTTAATTTTGATACACCTGAACCCCTATAATTCTGCCCGGAAAATGCCCCAAAAAGTGCAAAATAGCAGTTTTCTATCAAATTCATGCTAAAGACAGTATTTTAAAAAAAATTTTGAACATGAATTATTTTTAATCGATAAGTAACAAGTTTTAAAGTGTATTTTAAATAATTTTAAATTGTTTAAATAATTAGTACTTGTTTAAACAATTTTTTCCCCCTTGTAAATTGTGAGAAGTTATTATCTTTCGGAATAAATCGTACAGAGTTGATGAATGTCAAGAGTAGTAGTTCTTGTTTAACTTATTTGGTAATTATTTAAGCAATTTTCATTTGTTTAAACAATCTTCCCCCCCTGTAAAGCGTGAAAACTTATTACTTACTGGAATTAATGACACAATTAAAGGAATTTAAGAGTAATATTTTTTTTCTACAGAATATTTAGCAATTTTTAAAATAATTTTTATTTCTTTAAACAATTTTTGTTTGTTTAAAAATTTTTTTCTCTGCAAATCGAGAAAATGTATTCTTTTCAGCAATGAATGAAACAGTTAACGAATTTTAAGAATAATATTTTTTTGCTCAAGATATTTTGAAATTATTTAAACAATTAATAATCATTAATAATCATTTATATAAACCATTTTTGCAGTCTGTTATGAGTAGTTATTTTTTCAGAGCATATTCGTTAAAAATCTGAAAAAATAACTGCTCATAACAGAATGCAAAAATGGTTTATATTAATGATTATTAATTTTTAAAACAATTTCAAAATATCTGAAGCAAAAAAATATTATTCTTAAAATTCGTTAATTATGTCATTAATTGCAGAAAAGAATAAATTTTCTCGATTTGCAGAGAAAACATTGATCAAACAAACAAAAATTGTTTAAACAAATAAAAATTATTTTAAAAATTGCTGAATATTCTATAGAAAAAAAAATATTACTCTTAAATTCCTTTAATTGTGTCATTAATTCCAGAAAGTAATATTTATCACCAAAAATCGAATTTTTGGACCACCCTAGTCACCACATGCCTCCACATATCTCCGAAATCTTAAATCTGCTAAAAATCCGACCCGAAAAATACTCGATGGGTTACAGAAATTTTCGGATCGTCTACTATGCAAACTGCTGGATCCGAACCTGAAAATATCGGTCCGGTTCCGGATCTTGCACACCTCTAGTTTGTACTCTGAAACACATCCATTTCAAATGTTCCATTTATAAATCTTTATTATTTTGAATAATATAATTATATTTTGAATAAAATAATAAGAAAACCCAACTATATTTTTCGGTAAAAGTTCATTTTTTATTGAAAAGGCTACAATTATATTTGTCGTTCGAAATTCATCTCGTTTGATTAAAAATTCTATTATTTGGTTGAAAATTTAATTCTTTTGTTAAAAATGCAACTATATTATTGGAAATTCATCTTTTTTTACCAAAAATTCAACTACTTCGTTCAAAATTCATTTTTTTAGTTGAAGGTTCATCTGTTTGATTAAACTGGCGGCGCCAGGGCCCCGCCAGGCCTCGACAACATCACTGAACAGGATATTGCAAATTTATTACAAAACCACAATTCACTCTAAATATAATAGGGAAAGAATCAGTTGAAAAAAACACTCTGTAATTAGAATTATCTTCAGGTTTATTTATTTTTGCACGTGACGTCATTTTTCAATAAATTATTCCTAAATACATTGGCTTACAACAATTTGCACTATATAATAATCTGTATGCACTTTTTGTGTGGAAACTATAATCTATGGATAATCAATTACAGATGATATACCCCTAAAGCAATAATTGATAAGATATACATTTATCACGTCTCAAATTTCTGCGAAATATATAATATAATTTATCCGGAACGCTTTATGTACAAAAACTTACAAAACTCAATAATATTACGAAAGTCAACTTAATAAATTAACGCATTAAAGATTAAAATCAGGATAAAATTGCATGACGAGATGTAGCTGTAGAATTATTTTCTTTGCCTCAAACGGTGAGGAGAATTTAAACCGACAGTAATAAGTCTTATAAAAAAATTGTACAAACTACTGTAATATAAATTAAGACTAGAAGAGAGTATCAGTGGGAGCTTTTGTCTTACTTCTAAGCAGCCCGTAGAGTTTAATATGATCAAAACAATAGCTTAGAAGCAAGTTCGATCGTTTTAAAACTTTTGTTTAACATGCGCGACACAACAACGGCTGAAAGCGCACTGGCAAGAAGAAGAGAGCAGGTTGCATCTTTCTTAATTTTATTATACGATTCTTGATGTTCGTCCGTTTTTTCATTTTAATCTTGCAACAATGAAGAATTTTCGCAGTCTCACTAGGTGGGGCACAGGACTGAAAGATGATTTTCAATTAGTATTATAATAAGTAATAACTGATTAATTAAGAAAGTATTATACATGGTTTTCAGTTCTACCTTTCAAAATATAGTCTGTGAGTAACGTGGGGACAGTTGGACTATCTTCGTCTATTGCCTTCAATACTGAAAATAACATACAAATAAGAGTATTATTAATCTGTAGTGAAATATTGATTGCAATCTCAATTTACATTTTTAATAACGAAGAGGATCTTACTTTTTATGAGGACTTGTAATGCCTGGTTATTTGGAGGTCCACTGTCTGTGTGGTATGGAATGACTGTTGTTAAGTACTGAAAAATAAAAAAAATTTGGTTTTAATTTCATTTTGCTTCCACATAGACTCATAGAAGAAGTTTTGTAATGTTAACATTTTCCAAATTTTTTAAATTAATTTAATCAAACGTTCCTCAATTTAAAAATGTCTAATAAAATGTTCTAAGCAATTGTCCGGATGAGTAGGGAAGTTATGGTATTTTATTTATTTTTAAAATCGATTTTTATAGTAAAAATGTTTTCATTCCCATAATTTAAAGTTGATGCAAGAATAGAAAAGTTGTGTCGATTCAAGACGAATCGATTGACCTATAACATTGATAAATTTTATTAAAGAGTACAGCTATGTTAATGCATAATATTTGAAAACACGGTCTTTATAGTAGAACTTTTTCACTAATATAATTCAAAATTGATGCAACGGAAAAGTTTCCTTGATTCGAGGCAAATCGATTCATCTATAATATTAATACACTTTATTGAAGTTTAAGGAAGTTATGCTCATTTATAATATTTTAATCATCTGTTTCAAACAGAAAAACTTTTTTCATCCACATTATTTAAAGTTGACGCATGAAAGGAAAATACTTTTTGATCATAAATTTTCAAACAGAATTATTCTGACAATTTTTGTAAAGAAATCATAAAGCTGGGAAAGGGATGGGGTGCGACAGAACTTTTCCCTTCCCTTTTCCAGCTCGAAAAATTATAATTTCGAATACAAAATTTGACTCGTCTGATTTGTCTTTGTATTTAAAAATTTTTTTGTATTATTTTGTATTTTTGTATTTTTTGTACAATTCTATTCTTAAATTCATAAGAAGAATTTGGTTTCTCTATTATTGAAAAAATAAAGAATGCAAATAAAGAATAAACAAACAAAGTGGAAACAGTCGAGATCGAATTCACAGCTACTTCAATTATTACATTACATATATTTAATAACTATTATTAAATATTCAAATAAAACAACATAACTTTAGACGTTTTTTAAGAATTACTTAATACCCTTTTAAAAGCTAACCATTTGATGTTTTTTTTTTACAAAAAAATATAGAGATTGATCAAACATCTTTATATAACAAAAGGTAAAGTTAATAAATTCTAAATTTTTGATCACTTTTGTCACGGGCCTGCAAGTAATAACAGGATGCCCCAAGAATATTTATAGCTATCTCGAAACAAGCATTTTTATCCTAAAATTTGTTTGAATTTTTCGTTTACAAGTATAGCAATATATTAAAAATATTAAATATTATTTATTTGGATATTTAAATATTTAAAAGCTTTTTATAAAAAAGTCTTTACAGTCAGATTTTTTTCGAATAGTTTCTCATTGGTTTTCGCAACATACATTTTTTCATTACAATTGGTTGAGCGATTTCAAAGTTAATGTTTTTGGAAATTTTATATCACATAGGCCCCAACTTATGACATTAAATTGGATCTGATACGGGAGTAACGTTTATATGCTCATCTCTTCCCTTATTATTTTTCGCGGACTTTTGACATTAAAAACAATAATTAAAAAGTTGCGCCCGTATCAAAACCTAATTAATGTCATAAGTTGATACGACCAAAAGAACGTGTGAAAATTCTTGTTTAACCGTAATGCAAGACTCCAATTAATTTGGAGAAAAAATATATTGAAGTAGACAACATATAGATATTTGAAAAAAAATGGAGATGTAAATATAAAACATTACCACAAAAAATTATTTTTTTAATTGAAAAATTATTTTCATCTGTATTTTCGTTCAATATTTTTTGAATGTTTTTTTCCTAATTAAAATAAATAGATAATACTTTATTCTAAATAATTAAATATAGTAAAATATAGTCCGGAATCCTATTTTGGCCTCACCTTAGATTCTTGGAAAGATCTATGTTGTGGCAAGGGACTGGTGCCATTTGGCACCATTTTTGGTATATTTTGGTTTTTCTTCTTTGTTACGTGATGAGCTCTTCGACGATTTTGTATGGCAAGTACTAAAGAAATAAATGTATTCTTTAGGTCCTTTTCGATTTGAAGTTCATCTCGAAGGGCAAGTTCAGCTATGAGAGTTTCACTCAGAGCTCCTACTAAGGATTCCATTTCACTCAAGAGTTCAGTCAGTTGTCCTGAAGTGAGCTGTCGCAATTCTACAAATAAAAATGCAAACTTCAATGTCTTTCATTTACTTTTATATTTAAAAAATCACTTTATATATTTCGTAAGTTAACCAATGTGCTGCAAAAACTTGTCTCACTTTTGTCGTTAAGCGGAGAACCCAGAACTTCCCTGCTTCTTTCTAAAGCTTCATCAGTGTCTAAAAGAGAGTCCTCGGAATCCGGAGTCCTCTCCATGGGACTTTCCTGAAAATAATGTCAAAAAAGATTAGTTGTTCCAAGACTTAATTTAGAATACTAAATTAATATTATGATTAAGAATAAAGTCAAAAATCGTTGTATTCAACATTTGAAGGGAAACTTTTTTAATTGAAAGAAAATTCAGGTTATTTTCAAGTTTTCCAGGTATACCTGCATGATATCGTCGATTTCTCGAAGAACCTCTTCTGCGGTTTTAAGAGGTTCTTCTGGACTATGAGAATCAGAACTGCTGGACAAGATTAAGGCGTGCATGTCCAAATCCGTCGCAACTGCTTCGTCTTCACTGCTCAAATCTTCAAGTTCTGGCCTGAAATAGATAATAAAAAAATTAAAAAACCATAAATACAGCTGTCCTGTGTCATAATCAGTCATATATAAACAAGAAAATGCAACATAACCGTAATAGACATCAGGGTGGTCCAGAAAAAGGTTTTTTTGAAATGTGAAAACGCTCCTCGATTTTTTCAAAATGTAAATCAAATAATGAATTTTGACCCCTAGAAGAACTCGATTAGATGATTCTAAGTGTTGCATTGAAAAGTTTTAAGTAAAAAAATCGAAACATGATCTTTTAATGAGTTTTTTTTTATGTTCATAACAAAAAATTCTTTTTTTTTCTAGTTTTCGACGCCTATAGGCAATTGAAAATGATTTATTTTTCTAATAATTCATGATTTCCATTCGGCATGATTTTTTTCAGCATAATATCTCTGATTATTACAAAAAAGCAATCATTTTCAATTGCCTATAGACGTCAAAAACTAAAAAAAAAGTGTCCTAAATGATAGTCCTAATGAATTTTTATTCATTTGTTGTTAAGAATAAAAAAATGCAATAAAAGATGAAGATAATTTTTCGATTGTTTTGCTGTTTTTAACTTTATCATTTTTGAGGCAGCACTTAGGATCATCCAGTCGAGTTCTTCTAGGTGACAAACTTCACTATTTGACTTATATTTTGAAAAAAGGGAGAAGCGTTTACACTTTTCAAAAGAAGCCTTTTTTGTACCATCCTGTTTTGTTTGGAACCACTCCTTCAAATTATTTTCAACTTCAGTCCTCTAATAATATTTCCCTTCTGGTAAACAAATTGAAGGACGATTTTTACAATTTTTTAAAGTGGAAAATGTAATCACCTATCCAAGTTTCGGGCGGCCTCGTTGAGATTCAAGGCTGGCATGTGCATCTTTCTTGCATAAGATTTGCTCCAATCGATTGGCAAAATATTACCAAAAGTGCCTGTGATTGTCCACCACATTCTGAAACACAAAAATCTCAATTAATTTCTTCTCATATTTCGACTTATCTAAACAAATTATTATTTTAAAACAATAAATTCAATCTCCCAGCTTTCCAAATTTTGGTTTAAGTCCCAAATTCATAGCTCTCTCTAAATTTAGTTATTCACATGACACATTTCCTGTCTTAAATGGTCAACCCTGACAATGAATGAATCGACTGCCAAAGTCGGTGGCTTGCATGTCTCGCAAATGCTCTAATTATTTTATTAGCCTTTTCGATTATGAAATTGACTTTCTAATGAGAAAAAAGTTAATTGAACAGAGATTAATTCTAACGAAACGACTCTCTAAACAATCAATGTAATTAATTTGATATAAATAGTGATTTTAAATGATAATTTGATTAGTATTATGGACAGACACTCAAGCGTAATGAGAAATGAGATTTCTTGCCAAGATAAGTAATTTTCATCGAAGCTTAAGTGTTCACCATTTCTTATTTTCTTATTTAGCACTTCAATGTTCACACGTTTACTTCAAGGGACTTCCGTTTACCGCACGTGTTATGCAGCCGGATTAAATCATTATTATCAATAAGTCAGTCTCATGGCGTTACATAATAATTTATACGACCAAAATCATATGCAAAGAATTGAAATAGAAAAAGGTGTATTCGTGATTGCGTTTTCAATATTTATGTTTCTGATCCAAACATGGTCAAGATTTTTATTTTTAGGCTGAGTTTTTAATAAAGTATCTGTTAGAAATCGAATAAAACAATATCAAATTTTAATTTATAAATTTTTAATTATCTTCAGGCCTGCAACAGCCAAATTCACTTGAAAAAACTGAACAGGTGACCTATTTAAACCGAAAAAGTAACTAATTTCGAAACCAGAAAGTGACCACTTGTAAAATTTCTAATATAGAATCTTTCATAAATGGAACAAAAAAGAGTTTCAATTTTGAATGTATACATTTTTAATTAATTTTTCTCAGGCCTGTCAAAACCAGATTTACTTTTAAAAAAGTGAAAAAGTTATTAACTCGAAAAAGTGACTACATAATTTCTAACCCGAAAAATAACAAAAAGTGACTCACGTGCATCAATAATGCGACCAATTTCCACATGAATTCGATTAATAAGACTTCAAAATACTTCAAGTTAAATTTAACAAAATTTAAATGAATTGAAAAAAATGCAAAAAATGCCATTGATTTCCGTAAAATTACCTTGAATTTAGAAGAATTAAAGGGAAATGAGTGAAATTCCATAAATTTCATAAAAATTCGAGTGAATAAACTTCATTATTAAACAAAAACGAGAGAAAAATCCATTGAACTGAGTAGAATTTAGTGAATTTAGAAAAATTCAAGTAAATTCATAAAAATCAAAATACTTCCAAAGAATTAAAAAAAATTCAGGATAAATTAATAAGAATTTAGAGTGAATTCCAAATGGATTCAAATGAATTGCAAAAAATATTTGAAAATTTCTTCAAATATTTGAAGCTCTACGGAATCCAATAAAATCTTTTGGAATCTTTCAAAATATCTTAAAACCTTAAGGTACTGTAAAATCGTCCCATATCTTCTGAAATTCTTCAAAACTCCATGCAATGTTTTAAAACCCTTCAAATTATTAATATCTTTAAACCAAATTTAATCTCGTGAATCTTTGGAAACCTTAAAATCTTTTAAAATACCCTAAAACATTTCAAATTCTTTTTAATCTTTGAAATGCTTTCAAACTTTTAAATACCCTAAAATCTTTCAAGTCCTTTCGAAACCCCTCAAATGATTTAAGTTTATTTAAAATTCCTCAGAATCATTTAAAATACCCTAAAATATTTCAAAATGCCCTACAATATTTTAAATCCCTTCTAATTACTAAAATCTATTAAAAACTTATTTGAATCTATTAAAATACCCTAAAATACTTGAAAAAAATCAAGAAAATTCAGAAATATATGTATACACCTTAATTCAATAGAGTTATTAATTCAATGACTGTAGGAATTTTTCTTTAAAAAATGACTAAAAAGTGGTTCGAGAAAAAAAGTTACTAAAACTGGTTGTATATTGGTCCTGACTTCCCTCACTTTTGCAAATTTTTTTTTTCAAAATCCCTCACTTTTCTCTGACTCTCCATGAACAACAAAATCCCCTGACTACCCTGATTACCAGGTTTTCCTGACCTACGATCATCCTGTTATTGCTCAACATTTTTTACGTCAAATTTATAAGTGAACTTAAATTAAGGAAAAAAGTATCTCAATTCAAGGAAAGTTTATCAGAATTTAAGAAAACCTATGACCGAGTTTTGGAATTCAAATATTTACTTTCGTCAACCAAATTTTTTTATTCATAAATAATTTTGTATATAAATGTCTCTGAACTATGTTTGTGACATCCTTATTCAAGCTGAAAAGTGATAAAGGGAAAGGAATGCAATTTAAAACGTAATTGAGCTTTACAGTCACATAAATTAAAGCCTGACTCAAGAACTTATTCTCTTTATCTTTATATGATGATTGCTCGATGGGATGAATGCGTTTTCTTAGAATTTAATTTAATAATAAAAGGTTTGATTCACTTAATGTAATTATGAAGTCATTATAACTATTAATATTGGATAATTTACAATTAAATTTCGGTGAATCATTTCAATAATCACATTTGTAATTCCCTAGAAGATTATTTTCTGTGAGTTTACTTGTATGCCAAAAATCAGAAAGCATCAGTTTCCCTCTCATTGCAATTTAGAAAAACAATAATTTGAAGATGACTTTTTTATATATTCATGTTTCCAGCTATGATACAATCAGTAGGAATAGGATTTTACTTAGAATTCTGCAATAGATTATTTCTCTCTGATATTATCTGTTTCCACGATTCTTTTCTGGAAAGCAAAAAGAGAAATGTCAAGCATTGTTACATCGCTAAAACACCTCTTTTCTGTACGGCTAATTACTTAAAAACTTCACGTTTCTTACTTTTTTTGTGTGTAAAAAGTACAAAGAATTGAAAACACACATTTGAACCTCTTAATATTTTAGAATAGTTAAGAATTGAATTATTTATAGATTTTATTGTTTCTCTTCTATTCACTGAAAAAGGCATGTATAGAGACATTTTTCAAGAACAGGTACTATTTATTTCTAAGACTTTTTAAAAACAGAATTTTAAATTATAAATTATTATTATTAAAAATGGGAAGTTGGGAATCGTTTTTAATTTTGAATAATTTTAATTCACTTTTTTTCTATTTCGAATCTTTATTAATTTAGAATAATTCAATTTTATTTGTTTTTAAATGTTATGCATCCAAATGTAAATAGATGATTTACAACTTTGAATCGTCCAAATTTTGATTTGTTTCTGATTTAGATACATACGTTTTTGAATACATATATATTAGAATTAAGATGCTACTAGTAGCCAAATAAGAGTGGGAAAGATCACAGATTGAAATAGAAAAACAATAGAAATATTGTGCAAGTGTGAAAAATTTGCATTTATCTTGTGCAAAAATCTCAAAGGCGGTATTGTATGCACAGTAGGGAACTTGTGATTTTGACAGGTCTTTAAATGTGTATCTCATTTCGTCGATTAACTGAGCGTGAGCGGCGTTCGAAATTTAGCACGTGCTCGTGAATGACGCAAAAGATTCAACCTAATAAGAGAAAAAGTGATTGGTTATTCATCTTGATAAATATAAATTATAAAGTCATCTACAAGATAACAAAATTTCCCCCTTAATTTTATCTTCAATATCCAATATAGTCTTTAATAGGCACTAGACATTTAACAAAATAGAATTTTTTAGTTCAATTTCTGTACCAATTATTATTAAATAAATATGCATAAATGAGATCTTTTAAATTGGAAATAAATCCAGTTTGGAACGCTTGGATGGTTCAAATTTAGAAACAAACAGAAATTTTTAACTGATAAAAATTTTTTTATCAGTTAAAAAAAATCAAAATTTCAAACTTGATTACAACAAATCCAGATTTGTATGCGTATAATTAAAAAACAATTCGAATTCAAAAGGTAAAAAATTTAAAGTTTTAAGTGCTAATAAATTAAAATCAAATTCAAGATGGAAATATAAATGTTTAAATGTTTGAATTAAAATCGAACAGGCAAATCTTAATTTAAGCCCATCCAAGGAAAACTAATAAAACTTTAATTTTTGTTTATATTTTTTTATGACAATTACTTATTTAATTTAATTTCAGAGGTGCCAGCGGTTCAGTACTTCAATTTTAGGTACATAATACGGGGTTAAAAGGAGATTTCATTCATTATTGAAAACCTTTTTTATCATAAGCGTATCTTGTAAATATTGACCGAAAGTGCTTTCCAACAGTAGTTGGAGTAGATTAATGATTAAAAATTAGATAAGCAACAGAATTGAAAAAGGTTCATGTTTGACTTCAAAAAAATGTATTTTTATCAGTACATTCCTTATTCTCTCATCAATTTTTTCATGGAAAAAAAGTTGCAGCTGAATTTGAACTGGATTAATAGAACCCAATAAGAAAATTCAACTATTTTTGGTTGAATATGCATTATTTTGGTAGAAAAATCTAATATATTATAATCATAGTCGAGAATTCATCGTTTTTGGATAACAATTATATTATTTGGTTGAAAATTTAACTATTTTCGTAGGAATATGAACTATTTGGTTGAAAATGAACCCTTTGTTGACATTTTATATTTTGGCTTGAAAATTCAAGAATTTATTTGGGATTTTTATTCTTTCTCGACTGAAAATCTTTTTTAAATGCAAAATAAACTATTTTTTTGAAAATTCGTTGTTGTTTTTGGCTGAATTGAACTATTTTTTATTTTTAAATTAAATTTTTTGTTGAAATATCAACTATTACATGTTTTGTTGAGAATTTATTATTCATGGTTGGAAATTTAATTATTTTGTTGACAAATCTACAATTTTGGTGTAATTTCATCCTTTTTGGTTGAAATTTGACTGCTTTGCAGAAAATTCGTCTCTTTTACTTGAAGTCATTTTTTTAGTTGAAAATTCATTTCTGTGGTTGAAAATGTATCTATTTTGTTGAAAATTCGATTTTTTGGGTTGAAAATTCAACTATCTTGGCTGAAACTAGTTAGTTAAAAATTAACTTTTTTCGTAACAAATTATATTTTAGGGTTGAATATTGAACTGCTTTTTTTGTTTTAGAAAATTCGTCTTTTTAGCTTAAAAATTCAGCAATTTAGTTGAAAAATCAACTATTTTCTTGAAAAAGTTGTATTTTTTTATGAACTCAACTCTTTTTTTATAGAAATTAAAATATTTTTTGGTTAGAATATCAAATATTACATTTTTCGTTGAGAATTAATCTTTTTAAATTGAAAATTCAACTGCTTGGTCAAAAGTTAAACTAATTTGTTAAGAATTTATTTTGCTGTTTGAAGATTCATGATTTTAGTTGAAAATTCGTCCTTTTAAGTAAAAAATCAATACTCTTGATGGAAAATTAATCTTTTTGGTTCAAAATTCAGCTCGAAGAGAGTTAAATGGGATTTAAAGTAGTATAAAAATTAATTTTATTTAAAAGAATTCATTCCCCTATTTTCGTGAAAGATCTTTTTATTTCTCCTGTTTTTAGGGAATTATGGCCTGTGAACCTGTCACCTCTATAAAGATATTTTCGATTTGCAACTAAAGAACTTATTAATTTTTTCCGGGGTTCCTTGGCCGTCGAATATGTCATTTAAATCGAAAAAATTAGAAAATTTGGTTCAAAAGTGAACATTTGGTTCAAAAGTGAAAATTTGGTTCAAAATTCTAGATTTTAGAAGGTTTAGAGTATTCTTCAAATTTAAGGAGGAAAAAAGGGGAAAGGGGGGAAGGCGATTACGTGAAAAAGGGGGCGGGTCCCTGTGATCCATGTAATTTAATTCTAATTTGAAAATCTTCGAATAAAAATATTTTTTGACAACTAGTGGAGTAATTTAAGTTAGTACGTCCGGTCGTTTTGTTCTTTTTCAGATCACACGGTTCGTTTGACTCCAAGTAGAAGAGACAATGAGGCTTGATTGAAATCTGCATGTACATACTTAAGCGAGCCTAATAACAGTCGAGCTATTTTTTATCGAGACCAGGACATCACAGACAGTTTTTTGAAGCATATAAATATGAGAACTTTTAATTAAAAAAGGGCGGGGCAAAGACCTCAGTTTTCTGGGACATGTGTGATTCACTTAACGTGTAGGTGTTTCCTCTGCGTTATACACTGGACACAGATAAATGCGACATCGTTTAATCTTCGGAAACAAACGAGTCGTGTATGCAACAATGAGCTCTCTTATACGAATTATTATCCCAGTAATCCTTGACAAATCATAACAGAAAGACTATTTTCATATTTTTAGACCTTCAGAAGGTTGTAAAAACTATACTGCCATTTGTTTCCTATTAAAAAATATGTATGTTGTATCGTGTACAAACATTATTTATAAACTATTTTATATTTATGCAATTCTGCATAATAATAACCACAACAATTCTGAATTGGAAAGCGTTTAAGTTAAGCCTTATTTCAAATTTGGAAGCGTGCTAATTTGATTACTTAATCTGTATATTTCTTTAATAATGTATAAACCTTCAATGCTTTCGTTTTCAATTTTAAAACAACCAACATTGGAATCGTTTAAGTCCTGATTATCTTTTTTTTTCTAATTGGAGAAAGATTCTAATTTTGTATTCACTTCTATGATTAAGAAGAGGCATAAAATTCAGATTATCTTCTAATTTTTAATCGTTCTATAATTTCGGCCCTTGTTGAAATTAAAGCATTTAAATTTGTAATTGTTTCCATAGAACGATTTATTAAAAATATGAGTAAAAAGTGAAAAGGGGACACGCACTGCATATGACAGACAAGCATTCGTTTAAATCGAGCATCTCCACGTTTATCGAGGTCAATTCTGACCACTTGAGTTCGTTGTTAATGTTAAGTACATACGAGGGATATGACTTCATTGGATAAATTTCACATATGTCGACTGTGTGCAGTGACGTCGATGGATGGTACACCGCCCATTGTGATTCATTAATAAGAAACTTAAATCCCTTTCCTGTCTCTCTACTAAAATTTCTAATAGGTTCTAATTTACTCGTACTATCCTCGGCATATTTTTTCTCCAATAGAAAAAAATTATACTTTAGCAGAACAGTATATAATTTGAAATACATTGCACAATGCATAATGCATATCCTATTTGAAAATATTTCTGATAACAAAACTGCAATCCAAAACCAAGGCCGAAGGAAGAAAACATTTTCGAGGGGGGGGGGGGGGTCAAACCAGGGTACCCTCCCCCCCTGGCTACCACCTTGTCCAAATCAATAATTGATCTGCGGAAAATCGAAACCGCTCAAGTCCGTTAAACCTAATTTTACAGAAAAGACAATAGTATATTATGCACCAAGGCAGCGAAGTAGTCTTTTTACGGCTGAACGTGAGTTTTTGTAAATACGTGAGACCGTAAAAAGAGTTCGCTGCCTCGGTACACATGGTATTTTGTGTAATAAGAGTATGGTTTTCAACTTTTCTCATAAAGTTCTTAAAATTACGTCTAAGGTTCGAGGTTAGTGTAAAGGACCGCGCAAAACAGTACGCGTGGTTCGAAGAAACGAACGCGCATGCGTGCCCATTTTGCAGTTTATCGTCCTAGGACGATAAAATACCCCACCACAAAGCGAAGAAAACATACTCGTGTTGCATACAAAACATTTGTAAGGAATAATTTCAATAGAATGAGATTCTTGGGGGGGGGGGGGGGGTTGGTTTGGGGGGGGAGTTTTAGGGCCCCAATGTCAAAAAACAGATGGCGCTACGTACTTATTAAAAATACAACAAATCACTAGGAAAAATATGTGACACAAATATTTATATATTTTTCACAATGAAACAATTAATTGACAAAAAACGGAATATTTTGACAGATACACAATATAAATAATACCTGAACTTTAATCTGACACATGTATTGTCTACATGAAACTCTATTTGGCTACAAAGTCGATTTAGGGGGCTATTATTACAACTTTCCTATAGCA
>CAKNXH010002245.1:106542-150013 GCA_932178445.1 Andricus quercusramuli | reverse complement strand
AACGCAAAATGTGACATCACATATGAAAAATATAAATGTCATTAACAATTTTTTGAAATGCATGGAAACATGAAAATGTGTGTTTTTATTTTACAAGTCAAGCATCTAAATTCGTAATAATAATTATGTACATAGACTAAACACTCTTTCCCCTATACCCCACTTTACCCCATTTTTGAGGAATCCCCTTTTTCCCCTATTTTCAAGAAACTTCCCCTTTTTTCTTGTTTTTACGCTTACATGAGAACTGAATTAATAGAATCCAATAAGAAAATCAAACTATTTTTGGTTGAAAGTGAATTCTTTTGAATTGAAAAATTTACTATTATATTTTTGGTTGCGAATTAATCACTTTTGGTTAATAATTCTACCATTTGGTTAAAGATATAACTATTTTGTTGCAAATTCGTTCTTTAGGTGAAAATTAATTTTTTTAACTGAAAATTGATAAGGTTCGTTTTTCGTTGAGAAACTAATTTTTGTTATTGAAAAATTTAACTATTCAAATATTTATATATACACTTAATATAATTATATTATATATAATATATATGTATTATTTTTTTAATTGTAAATTAATATAGTCCATTATTGGTTGAAAATGTAACTTCTTGATTAAAAGTCGAACTACTTTGTTCAAAATTAATTTTATGAGTTGAAGATACATCTCTTTGGTTGAAAGTTCCTTTGAAAATTCGTTTTTTTTTTTAAATTGAAAACTAATTTTTTTAACTGAAAATTTAACTCATCATAATTAATTATTTTGTTGAAAATTTATCTTTGTAGGTCGAAAAGTCTACAATTTTATTCAGAAGTAATCTTTGTTGTTCAAAAATTCAACTGCTTTGTGGAAAATTCGTCTTTTTGGATTTAAAATTAATCTTTTTTGGTAGAAAAAATTTTGGTTGAAAATTCATCTTTCTTGGTTGAAAATTCAAATGCCTTCTAAAAAATTCATCTTTTTAGCTTGAAGATTCGACTGTTTGGTTAAAAATACAACAGACAGTAGTTGGAGTTAATTCTTTTTTGTTTAAAAATTCGATCATTTGGTTGACAACTTATGTAATTCGTTTTGAATTCGTCTTCTTGGTAGAAAATTATTCTTCTTGATTGAAAATTTAAATGCTTGGTTGATAGCCGAACCACCTTCTTCAAAATTCAACTATTTCTAGAAAATTCGTTTTACTATTGCAAATTATTTTTTTTAACTGAAAATTTATTTATGGAAAATTAATTATTTTGTTGAAAATTCGTCTTTTTGGATTTATAATTCTTCTTTTTTGGTAGAAAAGGTCTTGCTTGAAAACACATCTTTCTTGGTTGGCAATTCAACTGCCTTCTAAAAAAAATCGTCTTTTTGGTTTGAAGATTTTACTATTTGGTTAAAAATACAACAGTTTGTGGTTGGAGTTAATTTTTCTTTGTTTGAAAATTCGATTATTTGGTTGACAATTCAACTATTTGGTTATAAATTCGTCTCTTTTGCTTGAAAGTTTTACTATTTGGTTATAAATGCAACTGTTTCGTGCAAAGTTAAGTTTTTGTCAAAAATGCATCTGTTGGGATGAACTTTTTAGCTTGAAAACTCAAATCTTTCCTTGAAAATCCATCCCTTTTGGTAGAAAATAATTCTTTTTTGTTTGAAAACTCAATGATTTTGTTGTAAATTCAATATATTTGGACTTCAAATATTAAGCGTTTTATATTGAATTCAGTATAGCACCTTTACATTAATATCATTTAAAAGAATTTATTCCCATAATTTCTTTAAAATTCACCTCATTTCCCCTGTTTGAGAACATTTTGGACTGAGAAGTCTGTTGAAAGTTTTGTAATTTATTTTAGGTGTTTATCAAATGAAATCGAAAAAAAAAAATTTGTCCTAAAAGAGGGGGGGGGGGCCCCCCGTATGAGTGACGTCACTGTGTGATGATCTGTGGCGAAGAAGGGGTGGGTGGAAAAAGTATTAAAAATAGCGTGATGTAGCTTTTAAACGGCCCCTTAGACCTTTTTTGACTAAATTTCAATATATCGGCTCTACTTTGAACTTTATTTGGCCCTGTAATATTGTAATACATACACGATTCCTACCTTACCGACATTTTTTCGCCACAACTGGAATCAAACGGTGTAGGGTTTTTAAAATTAAAATCTTAAAAGATCATTTAATCCGCTTGTGTAGAGTATTCCAGTGCAGAGTTTTATTGTGCAGAGTTGATTAAAATTAGCAAAATTTAATTCTTAACTTTATGTAGATTTTACAGGTGTAGAGTTTTAATGTTATAGAAATGGCACCGTCCCTTATCATTTTTTCCTTCTAAAGAAAAACAAACTTTTACTTTTATTGATCCACGTAAGCTCGACAACAAGTGCGCATTTCGAGTATAGGACTTGGAGCGTCAAAGGAGGATCTAACGTGGTTTTAATACAGACCCTACTTTGGGGCTAAATTAGGAAAAAGTGTATTTTCGGTCATTTTAGGTTCATAGTGGGGTGTACACAGCATTAAAATAGCTGCTCATTTAAACCCTACATTACTGCTCCCAGCTCCCAGAGGTACAAGTAACAAGTATACTTGGCACCCCTATCGGGGCTAAATTTCGATTATGTATCACGAAATAAAAATGTTATTAACTAAAAATTACACCAATTTCGCAATGCGTCAATTTTCATGTTCTGAAAATATCTCAAGGGGGCAAATTTCATCGTCGAAGAGGAGGGTGTGGCTGTGACTTCAATTCATTAGGAATGACGTCATACTTTTGGAAAGTGCCAAACGGAAAATCTGGACCGTAGTTTCCTACATATGAAGAGGAAAAAATGGATGGGAGGTAAATAAATAATAAGGGAGGCTCAATATTAACAGTGAAGCTTGGGGGGTGGTTACTGCAGCGCATGCGCGTCTATATTGACGCGAGAACGAGTTCGTGGCTCAGCTCGATATATAGGAAGACAAGAACAAAACAGAGATAGATGTAATGAATCCGATAGGTGAAGAAAGTGAGAGAGGGACAGAAAAATGGTGAATGTGTGATCAAAATTTCATGGGGGGCCGCATGTACAAACTATACAGTATAGTCGCAGGTCAAGCATTTCGCGTCGAGGGTGAAAAAAAAGAAAATATTACAATTTTTTATCGCAAAGAAAGGATGACAGGTTTTAATTCCCGGTTTATATATTTAAAACATAACATGTTGTTGTATAAAATTTCAAGCTTAAAAAAAGTTGCATTAGTCGCATCAAATTACACATAAAGCCGCATAGAATTTCGAAAAAAAGTCCACAAAAAGTCGCATCAAACTTCAAAAGACAATAAAAAATGTAGTATCAGACACTGAATTACTGAAATAATAACTTCATTTCTTTAGGAATATAGGTCACATAATTCCAATTCATTATCACATATTCTTTGCACAATAAAAATATACTTTACACTAAAAAAATGTTTGGCTGGGCCAACTATTTAGTTTTTAGGATATAGTACTGCTATTTTATTAGTTCGCACAAAAATTTCATTAGTTGCAGTGACTAATCAATTGTTACCTGCCTCTAATAAAATAGTTGTCCCAGCAGCTAATAAAATAGCAGTACCATATCTTACAAACTAAATAATTGGCCCAACTAACCATAGGGGGAATAGGGTGATTTTACACGAAAATAGAAGAATAAATTTAACATAGATTTCAAGTAAAAATACATTGCATTCTGAACAAAGTATAGTATAATTTTTAACCAAAAAGACGAACTCTTACCCATGTAGAAATTGCGATCGGAATTTGGAAGGGCCCCGGCTAGTTTTCCCCGTTTCTGGTCGGGCTCTAGTCGGGAAAAATAGGGAGGGCCAGACTAGTTCTGTAACGCTGTTTTAGCCAGGCACTATCTAGAACTTCTAGCAAGGTCCTAACAGAAATAACCTTCAACCGCCCGTCTAGACCCTCTCTGTTTTCTGGTACGCTCATTATTCAGCTGTGATATAAATATATGTGACAAACTATTTTTCAACAAAAGTTGAAAAAAGAAATTACCTAATTTTTTTTGGTTATATTCACAGATCACATTCAGTATATATAATAAATAGAATTTAACAAAACTATTACTTAAACTATATTTAATAAAAATACAAGTAGTGTTATTTTCGATAAAAACACGTGTTTATAAGTGTTAAACGCACGGATGCTTCAGATGAAAATAAATTTCAGTTTGCTGTCACGTGTTGTTGAGGCAGCCATTCCCCTGTTTACTAAAACATGATTTAGTGCATACAAACTTCTGAAGATGGCACTGCATCATATATACTGCAGCACCATCTTCAGGAAATTTATCTGGGGTATGCTGACTAGCGCCCGACCAGTGCCTGGCTAGAATTTTTTGGTTCTTTTATCTAAATCAGGAACCAACTAAAGCCCCGCTCAAATACAAGATTAGGGCCTAACTAGAGGCACATAGTTTTTTCTAGTCATGAGGAATAAAAAATCTTAGCAGTGCCTTGAAGGGTCCTGTTTAGAACTTACTAGTCCAGTTGTTCTAGTGAGATTCTGACTACTGCCCTAATTGAAATGGGGACAATTGGGGCAGTGGAAGGATTGAACTTTCAATTTAAAAAGTCGGGCTGGTTTAGAGATAAGTTGCCTTTGAAACCGAAAAATCAATTTTCACTCAAATAGTTGAATTAAAAAAAATGTTCAACCAAACAGTTGCATTTATAATCAGACAGCTGAGAACTTTCAAGCAAAGGAGACAAATTTTTCACAAAGTAATTGAAGATTTAGCAAAATAGTTCAATTTTTAACTACAAAGATGAAGTTTCAACCACATGGTCGAATTTCCAAACAAAAAAGATTAAGCTTCAACCACATAGTTGCATTTTCAAGCCCAAAAGACGAATTATTATTTAAAAGGCAGATGGATTATAAATATAAAAAGTAGAATTTCAACAAAAAATATAATTTTCAACAAAGAAGTTGAATTTCAAGCAATAGAGATGATTTTTCTACTTGTACAAAGAAGATGATCTTTCCACCACAAAAGATGAATTTTTAATCCAAAAGGACGAATTTTCTATAAAAAAAGACGAATTTTCATCAAAACAGTTCAATTTTTGACCAAAAATGTGACTTTTGAACGAAACAAATAAATTTTGAACCAAGTGATCTAATTTCAAATACAAGAGATTAAATCTCAACCAAAATCAATTGCATTTTCAACAAAAAAGTTGAATTTTCAAGCCAAAAAGAAGAATTTTTTAGAAGATTAGTAAATTATGAGCCTGAAAAGTGGAATTTCCAACAAATATATCGCTTTCAACCAAGAAAGATGAGGTTTTAACTAAATAGTTGGACTCTCAATGAAGACGAATTTTCAACCAAATAAATGATTTTTTTAAACAAATCGTTGAATTTTTAAGCAAATATTTTAAGAAGACATGCAAGTCTGGTGTCAGGTTTGGCCCAGGTATGGCTTTATCTAGACTGTCAAGTTCTGTCGCTAGTATTTCCCAGTTCTGACTTAATGAAAGAGAAATGTCGAAGTTCAGTCTGGAAGGTCTGGTCTGGCCCAGGACTGGCGCTGATCAGTGAGCGAAGACCAGCCAGCGGTTAACCGGCCTCCAACTGCTAGTGGCTGACTAGCTGATAAACTAGCGGCTTACTAGAGGTCTGGCCTGGAATTAGCAAAAATAAAAACGTTACACTTTTGGCCAGGCCTAGGCGAGACCACCTGGATAACGTCAAGACTGGAAACTAGACAGTCTGGTCTGGGCCGGGCCAGCGCCAGAAGATTTTTCCACACGAAACCATAAAAGATGGATTTCCAATCCAAATTTTAATATTTAGTTCATATTCAAGCGGAAAAACGAGAAAAAAAGGAAATGGGGAAGTTTCTTGAAAATAGGAAAAAAAAAGAGAAATTCTTTTTGAAATGGACAAATAGCGAATAAGCAAAAGAGTGTGAAGGCTGTAATTGAATTTGAAATTAATCGATTGAAAACGTTTTGGCTTAAAAATGTCGTTGGATTCTTGTTTTATTTTCAGGAATTCTATACATCCACCATTTTTTCTATAGTTTTAATTTCAATTTTTAAAGTTTTATTGCGGTTAAAACTGAAACTAAGTATAGCGACCTTATGAGAAAAATGGAAAAAATTCGTACTATCTCAGCTCTAAATTCAGCAAGATTTGTCGGGATTGAAGCAAAATTAGTCCAAATTTAAAGACATTATCTGAATTTTAGAATTGAGTCTTAAATTCAGACAAAGGACCCCGCGAATAATTGGTCCAAATCTTTCTGAGAAATTTCTGCCAGTTTCATAAATCACAAAATAAATGAATGAATTTAATGAGTGAATTTAAATGAAATAATCTTGGAAGCAGTAGACAGTTTTAACAGTTTTAATATCTGATGCGCATTAGAAATAAAAATAAAAATTAAGGCTAAAATCTGAAATTTGTCACATCATAAATTAAGCTATAATAGAAATAAGACTTTTTGTTCTGTACATATAGTAGTCGAAGATTTTCGGTCACAGTTCGGTTGAAAAATTTGAGTATAATACTGGAAATTTGAGTAGAATATTGCAGATTTGAGGTCATTCGATTTTATATGGGACTACATTACAGACAATATAGTCATATATTGAACGATGTTTCTGGGAACTCCATAAGACTGATTTATTTTTCATGTTGTCTGGCTGCGGCGAGCCACGTGCGTGGCAGGCGATGTAATTAGAGTAACATCAAGATTACAGAGCAACGTAATTGCAAACGGCGTATAATGGTACTTTCAGCTGGTTTTTATTGATTTTCTATATAATCGTAGAGACGTAGACGTTAATCCGGCACCCAGTAACACTTCTGTATGCACTAAGAGTGGGATGCAGTAATTTTGGCTTAAAAAGTCCGCAAAAGTCACCTGATTATGTATATCAAGGTTACTTTTCCGAAATCTGGTGCAACAACTTTTAAAACCATTTTTTAAAATAATTACATTATTTTTCAAGATAGAAATTTTCTAAAATTATTTTCGGAAAGTTCATGGAAAAACAAAACTTTTGTGTCCTGACAAATGTTTCATGCAATGATCTGTTTTCAAGTTAGAGCGTTATAAACAATTGAATTTGCACTAAAATTGAAATATTTGCGGCTCCATATCTCGTCAACTATTGGACCGAAAATTTTCGAAAAAAATGTAAATAATTTTTCAGGACACTTGCTCCACGAGGAAGAAGACAGTTTTCCGACGGAGCTGAAATTTTTGTCCTTTTTTAACAACTGTAGTGTGCGATTTGTTGAACTTCTGAATAAAAGACTTTTTGTACATTGTACAACGTCGATGCTATAACTTTTGTAAAAAATCTTGGGGAAATCACCTTGATTACGAATACTTTTTTTACTTTGCAAAAATCTCAATCGTTTTTTTGTTAATAAAAATTTTCATAAACAAATACGGCTATTTGATATAGCTTTGGTTTTAAACGTATTATTAAAATTATATACGAAACAGAAACTTGTTCTCTTATAGATTTTCTTTAAATTAAAATCATTTGTTAACTATGGCCTTATAAACAATAAATTACAAAATAATCTTTGTTCTGTCCCAGCTACAATTTTACAGTTAAGATTCTCGATTTTTTAAAGTTTTTTCTCTGGTAGCTTCCGCATAATGTTTCTCTCTGATATACCACTCTGAAAACATCGTTCTCTTGCTAATAACAATTTTTATTAACTGACAATTGTATTTAACAAAATTGTTTCGTAATATATTAGATTTTTGCTTCTACGTAAGAAAAATCATTTGCGGTAACACCTCACATCAGTACTAACATTTGATCCAATTAACACTCAATAAAACTTTTTATTTGTAAAAAAGTTTTGTATGAATTGTTGTAATTTGCTATTTTTCTTAATATGAGTAATCTAAACGGTTTTGGTGATGCCGTTTCGAGAACGTATGTAATCGAACAAAATATAGTCGACTGTTTTAGGCCGTTTGTTTACATGTTATTATATTATTATATATTATTATTCTGCAGTTAATTATTTATAAGGCCATAATTAACAAGTTTTTTGAATTAAGAGCAGATTTAAGAGAGATAAAACTTTTTCTTTGTGCCTAATTCAAGCAAAGCGAATAAAAGGAGCAGATTCGGTATATCTAGGATTTTGTTGATAACAATTTTTATTTACAAAAGAACGATAATTTCAGAGTAGTGACAGAGGAATATTATCAGGAAGGTACCAGATGAATAACTAAAAAAATCGAAAATCTTAACTGTAAAATTGCAGCTGGGACAGACCAAAGCAAAGATTATTTTGCAGTCATGTAATTTTTTATAGGGTCATAGTTAACAAATGATTTGAATTTAAAGAAAATCTAGGAGAGACAAAGTTTTTGTTCTATAACACGTTTAAAAACGAAAGCTATATCAAATAGCCGTTGCTGTTTACGAAAATTGCTATTATAAGAAAAAAAGATTGAGATTTTTACAAAGTAAAAAAAGTATTTGTAATGAAGATGATTTCCCCAAGATTTTTTTACGAAAGTTAGAGCATCGACCTTGTATAGTATACACAAAGTCAATTTTAGTGCAAATTCAATTGTTTATAACGCTCTAACTTGAAAACGGGCTATTACATGAAAAATTTGTTGAGACATAAAAGTTTCGTTTTTCCATGAACTTTCCGAAAGTAATTTTAGAAAATGTCTATCTTGAAGAAGAATTAAATTGTTTAAAGAAATTATTGCACAAGTAGTCACCACAGTAACCTTTATATTCATAATCAGGGGACTTTCGCGGAATTTTCAAGCCTAAGTTACTGCATCGCACTTTTAGTGCATATTACGTTGAGTTGTAGACGCCTGGCTCGACGCTTGGTTCATCCACCCACGTTATATACCTGGGCTCTGGGGAGAAGGTCGGGCCTTCAGGTAAGTTTCCTTGCAAGGGACAAGTCCTTGAAGGTCTCGTCAGGATAAAAATTTCCATGGTTTTTTTCAAAAGAAGTAACGACTTTCTATAAATATAGTATTCTATACATCTAAACTTCACACTCTATAGTTTACTCTACATCTACGCACACTTCTAAACTTTAGAGAGTTTTATACGTTATACACTACCGGCAGAAATTACCCTTGAAGAAATTGCCCAATGTTGCTCCACTTAAAAAGTGGCACTGACAAGGCTCATATCAGTATTTTTGTGTTTAAACAAATAAATTAAATTATGATGGGCAACAAGCGCGGCATTAAAACATAAATATCTGACATTAATTATAAACACACTGTCGTTGTTCCGAATTAACAGTATATTACATCACAAGTATGGTCAGACAGGTCTTTACGGACAGATCAATATTTGCTATACCCGTCTAACCTGCTTACGAGTGATGTACGATATTTTATTCGAAATCAGCATTTTATGAGACTGTAGGGCACCCTGAAAAGTAAGTCGTGATGTTTATAATATCTTTGGTTGTGAGAACATACGACTGACGTGGTAGTCATCTGCTATGGCTGTGATTGATAATCTCGTATGGCGCGAAGTTTGAAAAAGTTTCGGTCCGAGCTAGTAATCCGTGAGTGTGACAGCGTTTGGAACTAATAATCTGTCAGCAGCTGACACCGTCCAGTAAACGGCTATCTAACGCTCACTTTTCAGGGGGCGTTATAGGCACCTGGTAATTTCGAATAATAAAATTACTCCTACATATGAATAATATAACTTTGTTTGTGGAGTTTTTTAGAGGCATGCCCGAAGTCTGGTATTCACGAGAGATACTCTGTTACGCCACACATTTTTGTCATTGTCGCTCTCATCGAACGTTTGGTCAAGTTATCAGTTTGAATGGTTGGTGGCTGTTCTTATGTGTATCGACAATAATATTTTCATTTAATAGTTTTATATAAATATTTTGTACGCTGCGACATGATGAATAAAAAACAGTAAAAACCGTAGTTTTTATTTATTATAATTTTAAAAAGTAGAGTATGCCTTAGAAAACCTGGACAGGTCCTGACAAGTTTGCCCTAAATAAGGAAATGATCTGGAAAAGCGTTACACACCAAGAATGGCCGCTGCCAGTTTACCCGACCAGGACCACGCCTAAAGTAGGGAAAAATTGTCAGTGCCTTACCAGGTCCGAATTTAGATTTCTGCACAGGTATCTTTGATATTTCAGCAAGTTATTGACTCGTCTCAAAAATCGGCATCTAATGATGTTAATAAAATAAAAAATTGTTTATGATAATGCAACGCAAAGAGGACGTAAAATATTTAATATTGAAGTTGCTTTATATCATCATAAATCTCATAAAAATATCGGATACTTCGCCGATAGGGGAGAGTAGGGTAAAACCGGGTTGCGGGTGAAACCGGGTACCCCCTATATCTCGTGTATCGTGCTGCCCCCTGGGTCTAGTTTGATATATTTTGTTTATTTAGATGCCCTGACCTTATTTTCGTAATAAGTGTCTAGCCACATGTGTTTTTTGTCTCAGGAGACAATACCAAATTTTTTGTGGTTGAACGTTACAATTCTTGGTGACAAGTACGTTACCGTGGTTCTTGCAGTCGTACAGAAACTGTACAGCTAAGTGGAACACTTGATTCCGTACCTATTATAGAGTATATAGCAATAGTTATCATCATTTGTTTATGCTCGGAACCACGTGAGCACAAAGTTTAGTTATTTATTGCATGTGGGGGCAAAACCGGGTACTGATGGTAGGGGTAAGACCGGGTAGTACTGGGCCTTACCCAACGTGCCTTAAAGTGGCAAAAAACTGTCAAAAAACGTAGAAGTAGTTTATAATTTTATATAAGTGTTATCGTACATTATTATTATATATGAGTATTATGTCATCAGCGGTAATAACCCCCTTTCAAAAAAAAAAACATTGGTTCTTGTCACACAGGAGAAAATAATCATGAAAAATGTTACATGATATCTGAATTTCAGAATTTATTCATACGTTTTCTAATAATTTCTAATAATGAACTTTTTTAATTTGACGATGCCACTAATGTACAGAAGTGAGTCTGATAGGCAAAGCTGCCCTCAAGCGTCGAAGACATCGAAGGCATAGAAGAGAAAGAAGGATGATTTTTCATCAGAAAAAGAACCGGAAGCAGGCACTGATAAAGCTTGCATTTTTTGGAATGAGCTTTAATCTGTATCGACTGAGGGGTGAATTCAGAATTGCATTGTGTGCCCTAAATAACATGCAGCAATGTCAAACAGGGCAAATTCATCTGTGATTACTGCTAAATCCATCGTCAGTACATCTAGGATGCTGAATATCATAGTCTTAATCATATTAAAACCTTCGTGAGTGCACCCAAGATACTCAGCATACCAATGTTTATTATATTTGATTACAAAAAATTCAATTTTTCCTAATTTTAATAAGTTTTTGAATTATTTGCATAGGTACCCGGTTTTACCCTTCCCACGGGGCAAAACCGGGAATTTCGCGTTTTTTTCAACATTTTTTTTAATATGAAGAAAATTTTTCTTTGCACATCTGAATTCACTTTCTTGTAGCTAAAGAGTCACAGAAAACTTCTCGCTTCGAATAAAAGCTTTTTAGCTTTTCGTTTTTGAACAAAATGCCATCAAAGACAAAGTACCCGGTTTTACCCTACTCTCCCCTATATGTTCTTTTTGAGAAGAAAGTGTCTTTTATTTTATTCTGCATAAATATTGCAGAATGATAGATTTGCTTAGAAATAATTTACGACTTTTTCAAAATTTCAATACAAAGAAGCGGCTTGACAAATATATTTATTCATGGATATCTCCGTTCGAACTGAAATTAAGGTTTTTATCCTTTTCTGCGCCTAGTAAGCTCATGTTCAAGGAAAAATGTCAATTTGATAAAAAGATATTGCAAAAATCGCCCAATTTCGGTGTTCTTCGAAAAATTGAGATAACTCTGAAAATATATAGCATTTTTCAGAGTTCTCAGGCTTATTATTATAAAGGCAAATCTCCATATATTATTGTTCTAAATTTGGATGCTTGCAGAATTTTTATCGTAGATGCTATCCTAGGGTCAAACTTGGGGCAAAAAAGATTCAAATTTTCAAATAATAATGATTGTACTTACCACATATGATTAAAAAGTTTCCAAACAATATTTTTATAAATATTACTAAAATTGAATAAAATACGATAAATAATGAAATTAAGAAATATTACTAATTTGCACCAAGTTTGATCTTAAGGCAGAATCTAGGGAAACAATTCCAAAAATATCTTATCAATTTAAAAAAAAACATGGAGACGTACCTTCAAAATGAGCTTCAGAACTTAAGAAGATAGTAACTGTTTCCAGAATTATTTTAAGTTTTCAAAAGCATCGAAATTTGACAGATTCTTGCAGAATTCTGTCTTAAAGTCAGAAAAACTTTAATTGAATCCATGCAAATTGTGCTGAATTCAAGTTCCACCATTTTCAGCATTTTTTTACTATGTAATCCTATAAACTATATTGTAAAAATGCACAGAAATAGGTCTTTATGCTAAATTTAAAGAATTGTAATAAATTGGAAACTTTAAAAAGTGAATTTATTATTCTCATTTCAAAGGATCAAAATGACATGATTTCATATCGGGAACATATTCTTTTCAATTTAATTTTGTAAATGTGTATTTTTGAATTCAATATTAGTATATATGCGTTACATGAAATACTTATCAATTCTAAAAGATATACATATATATACAGTAGACACATGATATACAACTTGGATTTGGACAATTTTAAACGACTAAATTCAAAATTGCACTGAAAAAGTGCGATATTTATCATAATATATTTGAATATCTTTATTATTAATTCCTTGGTTGTAATAATTGAAGCGGGGAAAGCAAACCGATTCTAAGTCCAGCCAACCAAATTTGACAGGAGAAGCAAAAAACCTTTCGAAAGGAACAACTTATAAGCGATTAAGGCAATTATTTGTGTGTGCGTGTGTGTGTGTGTGTAGGTGGATAGATCAATTTAATAACCATTGTGTGAAAAAATAGATTACGCTAGTAATAACTTAATTGAAATGGTAATCGATTTATCACCATTTATAGCTTTCCCTGATTTGATATAAATAAAAACAGCACATAAATCGTTAGGAAATCATCTGAAATACATATCTTTATTTATTTTATAAAAAACTCCTATTTAACAGAAAAAGGAACATTTTTAGCATTAGCACAATTTTTTTTTATTCTGATGAAATAATATCTCCAATTGTTAAATACTGGTCAAAATCCTATAACGATCGAAGAATTGTAAAAAATGGATTATTTTAGTATAAATCATTAATTTAGTTTAAATTCCAAAACCTTAATTTTTGACTTCACCTTTCCCTGCTTCAATTTATTCAAATTTAACATATTCGTTCGATTGTATTCTGAAATTCAGATAATGAAGTCTTAAATGGAGACCAATTTTTCTTTAATCCAGAAAAATTTGGCTGCATTCATATATATATGGTTTAATAATTTTAAGTATTCTTTTTTACTCTGAACAAATACATATTTGTTTTAAAATGGTTCATTCTTTAATGGCTATGCAAATTTGTAACAGACTTTAAAAAAACAGAACTGACATTTTCAGAACTAATGCGGTGAATTTTAGGTAAAGATGTAGCTTATAATGTATAATGAATATTTATGGAATATATTCAAGATAGCATATATCATGTGAAAAATATTTAATAAATACATCTGTCCCTTATTCCAGATTAGTGTCATGTCACATCTTCTCGATATGAAAGGCTTAAGCCTGAAACCTCTTTCTCTAACTACGAGCCATTAACATTTTTTTCAGTTATACGGTTATAATTTTTCCCTAATCCAATCTTATTTTACATTCGAAACTCCTTAAATATTTCAAGTTATTCGTAGTTTTTTTATATTGAAAGTTTATATTTGACAAAAGATAACAAGAAACACCGTATTTCTAAGTAAAACTTCTTATTTTAACCTGCATATTTTTATCCGATACACTATGTTAAGTAACCTGTTACAATGAAAGGTTTGATTAGAAATTGTGTTTCCAGTTTTAAGTTTTAGTTTAGGTCTAACTATCCTAAGTAGAACACCATAAATTGAAAGTCGTTTTTTTTTCGCTGTGAAATTGATTTTTTAGTAGCGTAATGTTTGAAAAGATTTCCCCAGAGTTTGGTCGCGAACAAAATTTTTTTGCAAAAGTTATTAACAATTTAATGTTACAACATGATCAAAATTTGTCTGATGAACAGCTAAACGGATTTTGACGATTTTTACGATGATTTTTTTCAAAAACATACATTCCAGAAATCTTTCTTCCTAATATAGAAACATTGAATTTGTTAAAAAAATAGCAATTTTTATAAACAAATTAAACCTTTTTTTTTTGTTTAAAAACGTACATTCCAGAAATCTTTCTTCTGAATATAAAAACATTAAATGTGTTAGAAAAAATATCAATTGTTCATAAATAAATTGAACTTTATTTAAAAGAATAGTTATGACTAAATAGACTGACGCACAACATGCTCTGAGCGCTCGTGCGTCGCAATAAAAAATTTATATTCCGTGAAATAATAGAAACTACTTAGTATTTTCCTTTCGCATTTCTCTCCAGAAAAAATGTGGAATTAACATGCGAAAAAAAAGTCTTTTAAGAGAACAACAGTACAATTTGTTTATAAACAATGGTAACTTTAAAAAATGCAATGTATTTATATTCAGAAGGAAGATTTCTGAAATGTACGTTTTTAAACAAAAATTTCAAAGTAAGAATCATCAAAATCCGTTTAGCCGTTTACGAGTTAAATGTTGAGCATGTTGTAAGATTAAATTTTCATTGTTAATAACTTTTGAAACAAAATTTTGTTTGCGACCAAAACCTGAGGAAATCATAATTTCAAACATAAGAGATATTTAAAAAATTAATTTTATAGCGAAAAAAATGACTTTCGATTTTTGGTGGCCTACTTGGGATAATTTGACCTAAATTAAAAATTTAAATCGGTATAAAGAAAACGCATAAGCAGAAAATTCCAAACAATGCCAATTTTGACTATGCTAGATCAATACGACAATGTTACAGAGGACGCTTTTTGGCTCTGCACTTTTTTTTGTGTGCCTGTTTAATCTTTTCGGAAAATGATATATAATCTATTTTGTAACAGAAATTTTTGCCTTATGATTGAAATTTCAAAAGCCTGCTGGCCAGATTCTGGCATATGACGTGTGAGTGAAATGATTAATAATCTGGTTTAAAGAGCTTGGTAATGATATGCCTGCAGAACGCTATATGCAGAATCACGAGTGAAAACGCAGGAAGAGGGCAGAATAGAGTGTAATCTGGGCTGTGTCAAGGATACACCATAAAATTAACGCTTGACTGAGAAACCATTGAACGAGACTTGGAAATGATACACTTTGGGAGCATATTAATTATAGATAAAGAACAACTTTGTTCAATTTTATGCAGTGTATGCATATATTAAATATAATATCATAACTTTGATCGACTTGAAAATTATTAGGTCTACAAATTAATTCGGTGCCTTGACTTTGATGACTTGTAACTCTTGGTCAAACTTGAATTTTTTGCCGCCCTAAGGTTGTTTTAAAGGACGAACCCTATGCTTTAAAACATAATATAATAGGTGGCGGCCCTGCGGATTTAACCTCAAAAATAATTAGTGAATACAATGGTGTCCAACAAGAAACATTGCGGATACATTGCATTTTTTGCATTCCAATTTTTAAAAAAATGCAGCTAAAGCGACTGAAATGATTTGGTCAGCCTCAGGGGAAGGTGTGGTGACACATAAAACGTGCAAAAAGTAGTTCCAGAGATTTCACAATGGTGATTTTTGAATTGGAACGCAAAAAGAATGCAGCATCTCAAATGCTTCTTGTAGGGATCCATTGTATTCACTAATTATTTTTTAGGTTAAGTCCAAAGAGCCGCCACCTATTAGATTGTGTTTTTAAGTTTGAGATTCGCTCTTCAAAACTACCTTAGGACGGAAAAAATTTAAGTATGGGCAAAATTTACAATACATCAAAGTGAAGACCTAATCATTTCTGTTCTCCTAATCTGAATTCACTGAGAATCATTGATTATTCACTGAAATTTCGGTATAGTTTTTCACGGATTTTTTAGTAGAAAATATTATTTAAGTTTCAGTAGGCGGCACTGAAATTTCAGTAAAATTTTCTACTGAAAAGTCAGTAAAATGTGACTGAAATTTCACTGATTCAAATAGCCCGAAGTACATCACTGAATCTTTTTTCGTCCAGCGTCAAATCCTTTTTTCTACTGTACCCGATTTCTGTTATAAATCTGTGCTTTGAGAACATAACGAAGAGTCAGAGCGTAATTTCTTTGATTGTATGTGTTAGAATATTAGATTTTTTCCGTTTCGGGAGTTCTCAAAGAACAAAAAAAAACAGGTGAAGTTAAAATTCCGTTTGATGTTCAGATTACAAGTGCAGGTGAAATAAGCATCGAACCGCGAAATTACATCTTTGTGTACAATAACAATGCATTATCAGCACACAATACAATTACTGGTCTCTAGGCAAATTTCAATCTCGTTCAGCACACCTAAGCTGTAAACGAGTCTCGTTATACATTCATTCTTAAGTAAGGTCAAGAACAACACTTTTTATAATCGTTTCCACTCAATCAATGGAGCATAGTATCAACTCAGCTGATACACTTCCAATATTTATGATCGAGATAGGTCAGTAACGACCGTCCTTGTTTTTTATTTACGATTTACGTTACGCTATGCACACTTCTTGTAATGAAGCCTGAAGTCTCATACAACCCAAATTTTTGCAGAGTCATATTACTGCGTGTGCCGTGCTGTGCTTTTTATATACCACCCGTTAAAACCTGTGATAAGGAATAATAGAAATCAGAAGCTATCTTGATGTTTTAATTCTCTTGTGAAAGTTAAATTTCTTTCCATATTTTGTACGTACAGGGTGGCTATACACAAACTTACAAATTGCAGGCTATTTCCCGTTTATATTAATAATTATTCAATACTAATTGCCTGATGTATATAAATTTCGAAAAGAATGAAACATTTTAGAACTACAAGGTCAAATATATAATTTAAATTATTGTAAAAGCGATTTCAGTGTTCACAGCCTGAAACGCTGAAAAAACAGGGGAAATAGGGTGTTTTATCAGTAAAATAAGAGAATAAATTCTTTTACTGAGATTTCAAGTCGAAATATATTGAATTTTCAACCAAATAGTGGAATATTCAACCAAGAAAGATGAATTTCTAACCAAAATGGTTGAATTCCTAATCAAATAGTTGCATTTATAACCAAATAGTTGAACTTTCAAGCGTAAGAAGCAAATTTTCAATAAAAAAGTTGTACTTTCAACCAAATAGTTAAATTTTCATCCAAAAAAAGATTACTTTTCTATCAAAAGATGCATTTGTATGAAAATAGTTGAATTTTCAATAAAATAATTAAATGTTCAACCAAGCAGTAGAAATTTTTAACCAAAAATTATCATTTTTTTCACCCAAAATGTAATAGGCGACTTTTAAAATAAGAAGAATTAATTTTCAATCCAAATAATGACTTTTTAAGAAAATTGTTGAATTTTCAATAAAATAATTAAATTTTGAACCACATGGTAGAATTTTCATTTAAAAGAGATGAATTCTGGAACCAACATATGATAGTAGACTTTTTAAATGTAAAGAATTAACTTTTGACTAAAAAAGATTAATATTTTGAATTTTCAACAAGAAAAATGCCTTTTTTACAAAATAGTTGAATTTTCAACAAAAGAATTAAATTTTCCATGAAAAAGAATTCATTTTCTAGCAAGAAATGTGTTTTCAATACAAAAGGACCAATTTTCTATAAAAAAGCCAATATTCATAAAAACTGATGAATTTTGAACAAAAAAGACGAATTGCCAACAAAAGAGTTGAGTTTTCTAGCTAAAAAGTCGAATTAATTAGAAAATATTTGCCTTGTAAACCCTAAAAGATGAATTTTCTACAAAAAAGTTAATTCATCTTCCACCAAGAAAGATGAAATTTCAACAAAAAAACGTCATCTTCAACCAAGAAAGACGACTTTTCAACTAAATGGTTGAATTTCCAAACCAAAAAGATGCATCTTTTAGAAGACAGTTGCATTTTCTATTCAAAAAGACAAATATTTAACAAAATAATTGAATTTGCGACCAAACAGATGACTTTTTAACGAAATAGTAATACTTGTAAACAAAAGAGATCGAATCCAGACTAAAAATATAATAGTAAACTTTTCAATTTAAAATAACTAACTTACACTTAAAAATATTTGGATTTTCTTATTGGGTTCTATTAATTTGTTGAAAAAAATGGTCTTAAAAATTTTGAAAATACTATAACTTTTTGAATTTGTATCCAAAATAGCTTTCCTTCTAGATCTTAAAAAAGTGTGCATGCCAAAGCTCAATCCAATCTGATCATTTTTTCGAAAGTTATCGTGCCTACAGACTGAGTTAAATTTCACATAAAACCAATACCTTCTCATAAGAACGAGAATTTAGAAAATTAAATTTTTTGTTTATTTGGTGATGTCATTTTTCACGATTAAAACCAAAACCACGCGTCCTATTAAAAAATGATTCATCACAAATTTGTAGATCTTTTTTAGGTGCACAGTTTTTGCTGCATCATTTTTTTTTGTATCTTGCATATTTTGACCACAAAATCGAATTATTGTTGAATTTTCATTACTTTTTGTGGGGTCAAAATTTAAATTTTCGATTTTTCAAGAAAACTCAAAAGTTTGTCATGATAATCATGTAGGTACATAGAATTTTCAACTCTTAAAAAAATGGTCTCAACAAATTTGAAAATGCTCTAACTTTTTGAATTTTGATCTAAAATAGCTGGTTAACGAACCTGTCTTTTACTTTTAGGTCTTAAAAAAGTGTGCCAAAGCTCAAAGCAATCTGATCATTTTTTCGAAAGTTAACGTGCCTACATACTGCAGACAGACTACAGAATACAGACAGATTACAGACTACAGACAGACACCTTCGTAAAAATCGTTTTTTCTGATTTAGTGGGTCTCAAATCGTGGAGATTTAATGAAAACCGAATGTAAAAAATTACATAAATCGGTACTTAAGGTTAAGCATAGGAAGGAACCTTGCAACTGTACATAAAGTGGAAATGGAATAAAAAGATTATGAAGTAGAAAAAGTAGATTTTTTGATCAAATACACAAGATTCCCGGGGTTTTCCCGGTTTTTTCACATTCCAATAAAATTCATGGGTTTTTCCCGGTTTTCCGATCCGCTAGACGCTAGACACACTCAGAAAAAAATTTTCTTGAACCAAACGAACTGTTTTGTTGGATATACATGAAAATTTGGTTAAATGAAATTTCAACAAAATATTTGATTGACCTAACCAATTTTGTTGGTTGAATCAGCCAAATACTCCATCTACCAAAAGATTTGGTTAAAACCACCCAAAAATTGAGTTGGTTCAACCAAATATTTTGTTGACCATATAATAACCAAATTCTATGGTTGAACCAACAACAATCTGGTTGATTCAAGTAAATCGTTTTCTGAGTGCAACCTGATTTAGTAACGTTATGTTTTATTTCCGCGAAATGACCGAGAGTGAGTACATTTTTACTTGAAGAAAAAATATATAACAAGTGAGCTTATTGGCAATCTACAACTTCAAATCAGCTTTTCTCAAAAAGCAGATTTTTAGCTTATTTACGAAACATTTAGAGTATCCCTAAAATATAACTTTATTATGCTAATTACTACACAGTAAACCCCAGAGATATTTTTTGAGAAAAAACGTTGAAACCCTGCAAACAATTTGATAACTTATACAATTATCCGAGGTTAGATGATTTTTATCGGGAGGTGGATACACATCCACATTAATAATTTTATACATGTTGTTGTCATTGTGTGCAATTTTTTTATTTCACTTCAAAAAATATCTCCGAGATTTACTGCGATAGTAATTAATTATATGAATTTAGGTTACCTATGTAATTATTAGGTTAAATATCTGCGTGTACTTCCGAAAAGCGTATACCTCCAACACTGCTCCGACCCAGGTTGCTGATCAATCTCTCTAGCGATCACCCCAAGTGAAGAGCCTCACAAGGTTGTTGTGTGGGGTTCCCCACTGGGGCCCATTTGTATCCAAGGTTTTTGTTTCAGGCGTCATTCACTCTATTGTCACTCTGTTTACAAACTATTTGTCGCCACACTTTTCTGTTCTGGCAAACTACTCTAGCTTCCTTCACGTCCTAGCATTTTTTCATGCAAGCTCTGGTGTTTCTATGGCTTCTCATGTCTCTTCGGATTAATGTCTCATTCACAGATTCTAACCATTCTTTCGGCGGTCTACCTCTGGGCAGTCTGCCATTTACTTTACCTTTAATATTACTTTACCTTCAAAGAAAAGTTGTAGATCTACTTGAAATCTACTTGATCTACTTGATTGGTCACAGAAATAAATTAGGTCACATCCATACCCCTTTCCAACCTATCGTGGGGGAAAGTCACCCCTGTGATTGTTCACAGAAATAATGTAGATCACATCTTTACCCCTTTCCAACGTCTCGTGGGGAGAAGGCACCCTTGTGACTAACCATAAAAATAAATTAGGTCACATACCTTCCCCTTTCCAACGTCTTGAGGGGAGCGGGAAGGCACGCCTGTGATTGTTCACAGAAATAATATAGGTCACATCTTTACCCCTTTCCAACTTCTCGTGGGGAGGGGAACCCCTGTGACTGTTCACAGAAATAATGTACGTCACATCCTTACCCCTTTCCGACTTCTCGTGGGGGCGGGAAGTCACCCCTGAAACAGCCACAGAAATGATTTCGGCAACATTATTACCCCTTCCCAACTTCTCGTGGAGGGAGGCACCCCTTTGACTGTTCACAGAAATAATGTAGGTCGCATCCTTTCCTTTATATTTTTGTAAATTTTTATTATTTAATAAGATAAAAGCAAAAAACCATGATTTTCATTGGTTTTTTATGGGCTTCACCATGAAAATGGAATTTGCGCCTATTTTCGCACTATCATTTTCGTAATCAGCGCATCAAAATACATAAGTATACGGAGTTTCAAATCAATCGGAGGTATGCGCTTTTCGGAAGTATATCGAAATATCTAAACAGGAAGTTTTTTTTTTCAAATATAAAAGGAACTTCAGTATTTGAACGATCCATCAATGTAAGCTTTAAATTCTTAAAAAGAAACACTGGAATCTGAATTTGTGGCCGCATGAAGCATGTCTGTTCAATTTGGACGCACGACGCAACCTGGTGCAACTAACGCGCTGAGAGTGCGGCCTTCATGCTGTTTGTCACGCTTGACTGATCACCGTCCCTCTCTCTCTCTCGGTCCTGTGGCTCCCCTCATCACCAAATTGCCGAGGACAGCAATTCGAGGAACGCACAAATCCAGTGTAGTATACAAAGAAAATTCCTTTTTGAACGAGAAACATTATCTCTAAAATCTTAAATATAAAATTATCCTAGATATTTTCACGGAAAGTAACAACTCAGCGCAATTCCGAACACATTCTTTTTCTTAAAGTGAGCGAGACGATATTTATTGCAAAAGTAAAAAAACTCTGAAAAATTCCCAGTTTTCAACAAAATTCCCGGCTTTTTCCCAGTGTTCAAAATTTCAGGCTAAATCCCGGTTTTCTGGCCTGTGGTCACCCTGAATGTTCGTATGTATTTCGAGAGTACTTTTGTTAGAAAGTGAAAATATTTTGAGGATTCAGATTTGAAGTGCAGCTGCAGGCCAGAAAGAAAATATTTCTCTGTGAGACATAAACGGGAGTCATGGTTATACATTTTATGTTCCGATTCGTTATGGAGGAATGTGAATGCATTATGCCAGCACGTACGTGCTTTTCAGTGGACTTTAATCGGTTTCCCCTCACCCTCAGTGAGGCATAGAATCTTTGGAGTGAAATCAATGAAGGTTCAGGTTCCTTCCTTTCCCCATAGACATCGACTACTTCACACTCTGTGGTCTATACTCTATACTCTATCTATTGCCACTAGAATTTCACACACATATAGTATTATATTTATATACTATATTCGTATATATTATAACAATTACAATTTTACATTACATTGTCTTATATATATTTTACTGGAACCACTATATATTCAAAGCTTTTCAAAATTAATCATCTTTTTCTCCCTCCTTTTTCTTTTTTTATATATTTGTCTATAATGAGTCGGAAAAGAATGCAATTTTGATTTTTGAACTTTTTTGTGTTCTGATTTTGGTGCATAAACTGGTTCATAAGAAAGTAGACTTCATTTCGAGATTTTCGAGCTCAAAAGAATTTTTTAAATAGAGACACTCATCTCAAGATTTGAGACAAATGTTTACCTCAATTTATTGTATTTTATTTTTTGTTTAAATATTGCTTATAAAATATGTAATTTAGATTGTTTTAGAATCAATCATAAGTAATTTGAAAATGAAAGTTTTTCACAATTGAATTAAAGCTCAAAGACTTTTCAAAATTCCACGATTTTGAATGCAGAGTTTCAGTGAAAATTTATCAGTAATATTTCACTATTATTTGGTAAAATCCACAAAATCTACTTTCAAGACAGAAAATGAGCTTAAACCTAGCTTTAAGTCAGGGTGACTGCAAAACTTCCTTTTCAAAATTCCCTGATTTTTACCTGAAAATTTTTTCGTTTTCCCTGACCTATAATATTTAAAGAGCAGAATTAAAATCTTTAAAAACTTTTGATTTTTGATCCAATATAATTACACTCTAAATGACCTATGGAAAATTTCTTTGATGCATTTTTATGATACAGTAAAAAAGAATACTGAGAATTGTTAAAAATGTTTTACCTTAAATAATTCAGAGATGAACTTATTTTCAACAACATTTTTTCTCACTTTGAGATTGCTAATATCTGAATTTTGAAATTTAATCATACGTTTCCTTAAATTCAGATAAGCCTTACTTGAATCGAGATAATTTTTTGCTTAATTTGAGTTCAAAACTAAATTTAAGTACAGGAAACCGTAATATTTTTAAATAACAAACTTGATTAGAAACACTGCAATTTCGAGGCTCTAATGACTATATTGACAATTACAACCACATTCACAACTCTTACTTTAGTTGTCAACTGTCTGTAATTGAAGGGTAGAAATGCAAAAGGAGTCAAGCGCCATTTTTCACTTTTTTCAGGAGAGACTAAAAACATGTTGTAAATTCAGCGGGACCATTTAAGAAAAAAATAAGAAAGTACTTTCGAGATACTTTCATGCTCTATCGAACTAGAAAAAGTTTCCTCACAAAAAGCTATCCGGTTTCGAGAAATTGAATGAAACAAGTCACGTTTCAAGGATAGATTTTGGGTCCGTATCGACTTTTAACATCTTTCAACATTAATTGTGGAGCCAATTTGCAGTTTAAGAAAAAACTAAAAATTTGCATTCTGGATATTCAACGGACGAATTGATTTCCAAAAAGTTTGTTTAAAAAAAATAATTCAGTTTCGCGAAATTTGAAAATCCAATTATGACTTCGAAATGGTGTAAAACTGACATTTCAACTTCAAAATAATGACGATAGCAGTAATAATTTGGCATATTTCAAAAAAATGAGGAATGGGGTTTCAGGTTATTTAGTGCTGAACGGAAGGGACCCAATAGTCATTAAAAATAATTAGCCAGTGTCGAGAAAAATGAAATTTGATTTTTTACTTTGTGGTTAGAAAAGCTTCTCGGACTGTGAACACAAGAACACAAATTTTGAAAAATGATGCCAAAAAAAATCCTTTGGCAGGCATGTGTAATAGAATTTATCTGATTTTTTGAGCTAATAAACCCGATTTCGAAAATTTTGCGCTTGCCTCCTTTTGCATTTCTACCCTTCAATTGTAACATTTTAAGTATTTAATATTTATGTTTTGAAAACGAAAGTTTACTATTTCACTACCGATTTTTTAATATTTGAATGTGTCTCAAAGAAAAAGTAGAAAGTAAAGAGAAAAATCCGGGTATTTTATTTTCGTCTGGGTTACGGGAATTTTGGCAAAAAGCCGTTGGGCATTGAGCCGCCTGTAAACTTTAAAGAGCGCGGCCAAGGAGACACGATGTGCTACTTAATTTCTACGACATTTTCGAATCTGAGCCCTAGGGTCAACTTAAATATCAAGGAACATGACTTATTTTCTCATTTCCAGGATTTAAAAAAAATTATTATCCCTTGAATATAATTTAATACAAAAATCGAGAGGTTTATCTCTTGGATTTCTCGTGTACACTAGATTACAGAATTAAAATGAAAATTGCAGGGAGCACATGGGATATTGTAGAGATTAAAAGGGAGATTACAATAAGATAGAGTGTATTACTATATTACAAGAGTGGATAACCCGTCGATAAAATCTAACGTTTTATGTATAAGATTTGCGCGTACATTGTTCAAAATCGTTGCTTTATTAGCTGATGTTGTTGAAGTACTAAACTACTAACTGTTTGAATAATTGGAAGACTTCGATTACTTAAACTCAAATTAATCTTAAAATATTCGGTTACTTACAATAAATAAAGTATTTAAAAAAAATGTTTATACTTGTTTTCATTAGTAGGTTCTTACAATATTTTCAGATCAATTTTGAGTCCATAAAAAAAGTTCTTTCATTTGAACACTCGATACTTCAGAGTTAAAGTTTAATGACGTGTAATATCCAATACAGAAGTAACAAATAAATATTGTCATTTGAAAGGTACTGCTTCGAATCTATTGCTCTTATACAACGCCGAATTGTTATTCAAACAAAGAAATTTTCCCCAATTTTTTTTTCTGAATAGAGCGTGTTGTATGCCTTGACATGATTGAGGGTTAGTGTGACTTATTTTCTACCTGAGGAAGTCAAAGACTCGAAGAAGGTGAGAAGGGGAGGGTCTGAGATTCGTTGGGGAATCTCAAGTTCACCGCAGTCTTTTCCAAAGTGTTGACGATGACATAATGCTTTCCTTCACATTTCAAGCATGGATCATCCCTTGTCTAACATGCCCACTCTGCAGAGAGAAGACAAGAAAACAGACATGCAGACGATACACTCGAGCAGTGATTATAAAAACACCTCAGTCCCGATTACCAACTAATAGGCGTGAAGTGCTAATACATATTATGCAATTTTATGGCTCGCATTTCCTTATATGCACTCAAGTCCATTTATTGAGAGAAAGCTTCAGTCTACCGCTAACATCATTTACAGAGAGTATCCTACTGGAATGAGCGAGAGCGACACACTTTTTTTTAATGCGCCAATCAATAACTAAGATCTTGGTTTGCAATGCTAGTTTTTCAATTGTTATGCTTACTGGAGGGTGTCGCTCGTTTTTTAATAGAAAGAAATATGAATATGCAGATATATGATATGTGCAATGCAAGGAAAAGCATTGATGAAAATTAAAAAGAAAGGACTTGAAAATGTTATAGTTTTGTAAGTAAGAAAGTAAGTTTCCGTAACATAGTTTTGGAAAAGCTGTAACAAGATTTGCAATTGCGTCAAAGTCACGAACGTAATACGATGACGAAATTGACGACAAAACAAAATGCAAATAGTTGCCTTACAGTGTACGTACTGTACACAGTGGGCAGTTGGACACAATTCAGACCTCAGTGAATCGCTTGCTTTATATGGTTGTCTCACGTTCAGAAGGGGATGGTAAAAAGTAGAAAATCGACTAAATTTCAGTCTTTTAAAACATACAATAAATAAAAAGATCGCTTTTTCGACAAGATTTACCTTCATCGCATGTTTTTATTTTGAAAATATTTTGTTATTTATACTTTTCGCGTATACCTTTGTAGGTTTTCACACATAATTAAGATATTATCTTAATCCCTCTCCTTCGCAAGAGATCGACAGACTGAACCCTACTTTCCCTAATTACCCCGTACTCAATCATGTGGGGTTTTCAATCTCGAAAATCCCCTACCCGCCTGCAGGCGGATTTTTATAAGAAGCGCTCGCATTCGCCTGAGCATTTGGCCAGGGAAGTGGAAAACTGCAGAAAACCAAAACTCCCGAGATAAGCCGGTTAGCGACATCTCGACGAGTCGGAGAATCACTGCCCAGCTATTACCGTCGTTCGTATGCCAGGACAGAAAAGTGTGGCGAGAAATAGTTTGTAAACAGAGTGACAATAGAGTGAATGACGCCTGAAACAAAGACCTTGGATACTAATGGGCCCAAGTGGGCACCCACACATTATGAGGCTCTTCACTTGGGGTGATCGCTAGAGAGATTGATCAGCAACCTGGGTCGGAGCAGTGTTGCGGAACGAACGCGTCGTTTAAATAAATAACACGAGAATTCTCGACCAATCATGAAATAAAAAGAAAATAAATGATAAATGAACTTACTGGCACTCGTTCATGATTTCTTCTTGTGTGCGGACTTGGACCGGAGCTAGGGATTCTACATCGGTGCCATAGTCACGGAAACAGGAAGTGATTTTCTCGTCGAAGGTGTTCACTAGGTCCTCCAGGCTTCCGCTGAAGGGGCTAAAAGTTCCCTCTTGAAGAATGTCTGTCCCATTTTCATGTGTTGTCATCGGCTCGTTCGCATTGCAATTTTCTCCAAAACTCGCCTCGAGGTTCGCATCCAACAATTGTTCTGGGACATAAAAATGAAGAGAAAATAAGAAAAGAGGTCAAATATTATTCCAAGGTCCCAAAATGCAACAGATGTTCACATATTTCTAAATGCAGTCCAAACGATAATAGAAAATATATTGCAAATATGTAATAGAGTTTCACTGATATTTATATAAATAAAAATAACAAACTCATATTTGAATTTAGGCATTCACATACTACGTTACTTACATAAAAATAATAAATAATAAAGAACAAATAATGATTGCATCTCAACTTTATATTGCACTTTGCCACATGTCATTTTTGATTTATGAACCTTAATTTTTTAAGAAGTGCAGTGCATATAAATTACCATAATTTGCATGGATTTTCATACTCTGAAATATTTTGCGATAAAATACTTATATGTGGAGTAAATGTAGACATATATATAAGACTGCGGGATATTTTCTTGAGCACTTGCTTCTTCCAGCCGGTATAAAACTCCAGAGATCGCGAGCCGTTTTTGGCACAAACCGGTTATGGGTGTACAGACAACCTAGTAACAGTAGTAACAAAAATTTCCTCCCCTTTAAATGATCGCTTTATGGTTCAATACTTAAATGTACTGTACCATCAATCACAATTATTGTTAATTCCTTTGAATTGTTCGCCTCGTACTAAATTCAACGAGCCAATAACAATTATTTTATAATTTCCCTTCTGTAACAAGATGACTTATATATCCGTATCATACGCATATACTGCTCACTTTAACCTTCAAACTAGTGCCTTCAAAAATAAATAAAAGAATTTAAAGTCATCAAAAAAGAATGTGAAGCGCTTGAAATAACAAATTAAACATTCTAAACGGAACAATTACTCAAACCTTCAATATTGCACAATCCCAGGCGAAAAAATGACACATAGTCGGGAATATTATACATAATTTTCATTTCTGTAATACATTTTAAATTATTCAATTCCAAAGATGCAATTAAAATGGAATAATTTTAGATTCGGAACATTCAAAAGAAACGTCAACAATTGTTGAACTACTAACACTTCCAAATTGAAATTGCACAAGATTGAGGCATTGAAATTTTAAACTGTCTCATTTATGAATTTGCAATTTAACTGAATCAATCTAATGATTTAATCATTAAGGCTTTTCATGAAAAATGGTACCATTTTTAATCATTTAAATTTAAAAACAAACCTTTTTTAATGCTCAAATTTACAATATTGCACAACTTGAGACGCTTTTAATTTTAAATTGTATAATTTTTTTAATTTCAATCTTAGTTTATTGTTCCATTTGGAATGCTGCAAACTTAGATTATAATTGTTAAAGCTTTTGAATATTATTTATTATTATTATACCATTAATAATAATAAATAATATAATTTAAAGTTATTCCCATTTTAGCGTTTTCTACTAAAAAATGTTAATTTCAATTGGAAATAAAATGTTATCAATTTGAACGATTGAATTGAAAATATATTTTGAACTATTGACCCCACTGACAATGAAGTATCAAACTGAAATTATCGCGTTCTTAGCGTCTTCAATTTTAAAGTATGAAAAAATCTGGTTAATCTTAAATGTTTTTCATTTAAAATAATTTGAGTATACTCCTAAATTTTTAGAATTACAAACAAAAATTTTTAATTTTTTCGGATATATATGTAGAATATATGTAGAAAAATGATCTTGAGATTAGTATGACATGGCTTTGAACAATTGAAAATTCAAATTTACGAATTATAATTGTTAAATTCAACCATATTATAATAAATCAATTTTTCAAAATTAGAGGAGCTTGAAACTCAAAAATTTCCAATTAGAATTGCAGCCATTTTAATGAAACAATTTAAAACGAGTACGTTATAAATGCAATGTGAAATTTATACTGTTAGAAATTTTCAGAGCGACTTTTATAGAATAGGTACATCGGAGTTGATTTTTTTTCTATTTATGGATAAAATAATCAATTCAGACAAAAACTCAGTTTTTTAAACTCTGGAAACAATATTTTACTCCATATGATGGGACTTTTATAAGGTCTAATCGGAGATACTTTAACTTTATCTTTTAAAAAGTAATAATTGAATAGATTTTTCTACCAAAACGAAAAGTTTCTGGTCATTTCCCAATTTTTAGGTCAAGCGGAAAACCTACTTAACCAATTCTATTTCAAAGCAGGCAGAGACAGCTTAGGCCTTGGGTTTCAAAATGATTTGATATCTGGGTTTATCATCCTACGGTGGAAATAAAAGAACACGCATTGTAGTTTATTCAATTTTTTTTATTTGTTACAATATCATTCGAAACTGACCTGCGAATTCTCAAAACTTGAGAAAAAGTTCTTGCTCTATTAATTAATCTCGAACATTTTTCATACATTTGAAAAATGACAAAATGTCGCTTGTTTTTCTAAAACTATTAAAAGTGAATTTTGTCAAAAACCCCATAATTTTTTTTGTTAGATTGTTAGATTTTTATTGTACCTTTCCTCGTTTCCAAGCAAAATGCAAAAATTCGATTTGTCGAAAATAATCATTTTTCATTATGAAAATATATTTGGATTACTAATTTGAAGGGCAAGAATTTCCATAAGTCAAATAGAAAAGAAAATCCGAAATACACACGTTCGTTCGGAAAATACTGATTTAAACAAAATTTGCTGTATATTTTGAGAATTGCCAGATAATCTTCGAATGATTGTACCAAATCCAAAATAAATTTATTTGATGAACCAGTGAAATAGTATACTTCACAACATTTCTGAGCGTGTGGGGGTTTCAATTCGATACAGTGTCACATTGCCAAATAGCATATATGTTACAATTCTACAATTCCAAGCTCGATTTTCATATAAGGAAAAAATGAGATGATAATACCATGAGCTGGGTACAATTCAGTATATACCATGTATATGTTATTTTCGTACTCGTAAGCTTAAAATTAAAACTTGAAAATTCCATTAGATTTTTAAGAAAGCAAAAGCCGAACAAAAACTTATTAAAACACTACCGTCCTTTCTATTTATAAGCTGATAGCAAGGCTTATCACTTATATAAGCACGCAGTGCGAAACTTTGTATGTGCACGTTGACGATTAATGATAACCCGACAATGAAATCGAAATTGCGCTGTAGGAAGGTCGTACGTAAACAATTACGTTACGTTACTTTTCGAAAAAATACCAGTGTTATAGGTAGTATTCCTTCATAAAACTAAAAACAAAAGCCAATCGTGATAATAAAAAATGTTCATTTAGTTTAAATAAAAAAAATATTTTTTTGTGAAAATAATAAATTAATCGGGCCTGACATTGTATGGAGGCCATCGAACCTACCTACCGCTTGTTCAGGATATATTACTTTTTTTTAATTCTTTGAATCTATCTTTAACATTCTTTAAGACTTTTAAATATTATATCAATTTATTAATATCAATAAACAGTAGTAAAGAAAATTTTTTTACAATTTCAGGCTCGAAATTAATGTAAAAAGATCCAGAACTTTAATGATTTTTTTTTAGATCAGGTGGGAAAGTTACTGATATTACAAACATGTCAATGATCCCACGAAAGTATATACGAATTCCGTTTAAAGTTGATGCATGACTATGCGCATATTTTGGCATTTGCTACGTTTGCAATATTTATAGATTTACAACATAGCACGTATGTATCAGGATATGGTACCAGTGAGCTTTTATTTATATATATATAGAACGAAGTGTATAATAAGATAATTATTTTTGTAATTTTTAAAAAGATCAAACTCAAATGTTAATACAAGATTTGTTTTGGCTAGCAGGTGCTAGATGCACATACATAATTCATTCTAAGATTCTAAATCCTTATTATCCTGATTCATCTATGCCTGTAGCATATCAGGTGCAAACATCAACTCTGTAATGAAGCATACCTTGTAAAAATGATAAAGTACCATTCTGTGATATGTTTAAAATGATTATTGAATTCTGATGAGTTTATAACGTCTTTATTTAAAACATTGTACTTAAGATCGAAATGAAATCTACTTTCTTATGAATAATTTTATGCAGCGAAATCAGAGCATGAAAAAGAGTCACAATTCAAAATTAGATTGTTATATGGATTCTATGTTAAAATAGTAACATATAGATTTTTATATAGCGCTTACAGAATTTCCTCTAATCATTAAAGAATTTTTAGATATCTTCAACTTACATATTTACATACATGAGTATAAGGACTGCTCACAGAGAATTTTTTTTTGTAAATCTACAACATTTTTACGTAAATCATACAGAATTTTCTGTAAGATTAGCAGAATGTTTTTGGAATATGAGAGTTCTCATAATTAAGGAAATGAATGGTGTTAAAAAGGCCTTCTGGATAGTTAAATCTCAAAAAGTATGACTCGTTATTCTTGTTAGTTTAACAAATCTCATCGTTATTTCAGTGAGGACCTGTAATGGAATAATCCTTATTTAACACATCCGAATATCAGTCATCCTCAGCATGAAATGAAAATAACTATTGTATTTATAATAAAATGTCCATAATATTCTTTCCTCAGTATTTTGAAATACAATCTATTTTAAAATTACGGTAATTTTACAACAATCTTCTATAGGCCTAAGACAATCAAATTTTCAAAGCCAAACCTTTATTAGTTAAAATTATGTACAAATGATTATAAATTAATAAATTTCCGACCACAAATAAAATTTTCAGTGTCATTTTCCGATCCAATGGAGGATTTTTCAAAATTTCCTTTATTATAAAAATCTACGTCTTATTTACCATCGCATCTTTCTCAATTTCAATTTCTAATGTTATTATCAATTCAAAAAATCTTCTACAACAAGGGATAGCAATTTTTATATAGAATAAATAAAAATTTTCCTCAAGTGGAATGTCTCTTTTGAGTAGGAATTTTCCATTTAATTAGAGAATTCCAGACCCGTTATACTTTATAGTATCTCCAGCATCTCAATCTCATCATAAATTCTATAATAAAATTAAACACAGATCAGTTTCAGTTGTAGTTGAGATTGGATTAATACAAAGTATGTTTCTACTAAAAAAAACTACTTCTTGCAAGAGCCACATCTGTTCACAGTTTTTTCCCCGTTCCAAATTTAGCAGAGCGAGGATCATAAGCGGGGAAAGTGTCTCTCAAAATTGTAAATTTGATAGTCTTGAAAAATCAGCAATGACACACGTCGTATATCGCGATTTGAAAGTGTATTTTCTTCTCGCAATTACAGAATGTTATTACTTTCCACGAAAGTTTCTCTTATCTTTTTCATTTCCTTTTGGGATAATCCCAGTCAAAGTTATATATTTGAAATTTATCTGAAAATTCGTTCAATTTTCATATAATCGTAATGACACGATGTATTGTCTTGCACAGCACAGCAATTTCAACAGTATATAAAGCTACAGAAAAATAAGATATGCACCCTTTTTAAAATCCCACTCAATAACCCAGACCCAGAATACTGTTTACAAAATCCATTGAAACTTCCGAGCACAAATCCAAACAAGATAACAATTTAGGAAATTCCAGAAGTCATTTCTAAGTTTGCGTAAAACAGCGAGATTATCGGATCTCTGGATTCTGTAAATTATGTGTTTTCCAGCTCGACCGTCCCTATCCGATTATGGAGCGACCAGAGCCGTGACACAGTTTTAGAAGCGTTGTATTGGCAAAGTGCTATAAAGGGGAATAAAAATAAGTACATAACATGTGTGTACATATTTCGCACCTGTCAGCAGGTTCATGTTCTTGATACTGGCCGTGTCCTCCTCCTCGAAGCGTGCCAGAGGTGCCTCGAACTTCAATTCGGCGATTTTGCCCGCCATGTCCCTCATTATTGAATGTGTCAAGCCCCCTGGCGAAACTTAACTACCAAAAAAGGAGGGATTTTGGCGTCGGGTGTCGAGAGCCCGCGGGCACTCGCTCTTTCTTTCAAGTCCGAATTTTTTCCAGGGAAACTGACACGAAAACAGCACAAAACTGAACTACACAAACCTCTCCGACGGACTGTCAGAGTCGCACTGGCGCGGCGCGCGGCTGAGTCAGAAAAGTACCGGGGGACTCGAGTCGACATTGGCTGCGGGGGAAGATGATTGGTCGTTGCCATGGCAATGGTAACGTACGGCGTACGCTAGGCAGGGGAGTATTTCAAATTGCAGGGTCGTAAGACCTTCAAATGTACCCGTTATGTTTGTGTAACGTTAGTCCTTTAGTTAAGGACAGGATATTTTTATATATGCGACAGTTATGCTTCAGGCATAAAAATTGTATGAAATGTTTTGTGTAATGTGTAATGCAGTATATTCAAATACAATTAGAAATGCAGTTAATAACAATTATTAAGATCATTATTAAAAAACAGCAATATAGATGTAATGTACAGTATGCAATATCAGCGCATACTAAATTCATAATCGCTTTTTCAGAGTTTGCTAAATACACACACTACCTGATATGTTAGTCTTAAAGGGTCACTTACGAAATACGAGATATGTTCAGGGGGGGGGGGGGGTCAAAGTATCATTGCCCAACTCAATGTGAATGACCCCAAAATTTAATCCCGTAATTAGCGTGTAACTATCTATTTTTCCTAAAATTATTTAATTTTTTGCGAAATAATTTTTTCGTCCTAAATATTATACAGTAATTACACTAGAATCCCTCTGTAGTAGTTCCCTCTATAACAGATAAGGCGGTCCAAGGGGACGAGAGGGAGGCGTTTGCAAGATCAGCGGAGTTGCGATGTTTACGGGTCGGCGCTATAAGAAGCCACAAGCAAGAAGGAGAAGAACGGCTCGGAGAGTCCCTCTATATATAGCATGTTTGTTGATTAAAGGTACCCCCGAGACAGCTGCTATAGAGGGACTATAGTGTACATATAACGTAACTTATGAAAAATATCATCGAATGTGGAAAAACGTGACAACCAAAAAAATAGTAAGAGAAATATATGTGACGTGCGCCGAAGAAAGGGGGCTTACTCTGGAAAGCGAGATTTTTCAGGACGAGCGGTCGAAGTCGACCCGATAGACGCGACTTTTAGAAGAGAGGGAATCCCACGAAATCTTCCCTCTCCGCTTACCACTACATTTTCACGCATATAGCGGCGCTGCTCACGGACGGGGTAGAGATGAGACGCGGAGATGTAGTGGTGAGTGGTGGGAGGTGTTTCACGGGATCTCGAGCTCTCGAGCGAAAGCACGATTTCTCGGGTACCTATCAACTCAATTATTAGCAATAATAACGCTCGGAAATTTTTTTCGATGGTTTCATTGAAAAGAGCAACTCAAACACTATCGAAAGGTGTAAAAACCTCGATTTCGATTTTTCCAGAGTAAGCCCCCTTTCTTCGGCGCACGTCACATATGTAAATTTAGTTAGAAATAATAGCATATATGCTATTATTTCTTACAAGATGATCATTTGGATAATTTGTTGAAATTTCAAATTTTTTTGGTCAATCATAAAAATTTTGTTTTTAATTCATCGGTGATTATTCTTCGTTTAAAAAGAAGAAAAATTATTAAAAATATTACCATTTAAATGATTGCTAAAGATTATTTATAATACTCTTCAAATTCATTCATTTACATTGTCCAACTGTCAATTTGGCAGTTTATTATAGCATACGTTAGTTTGGACATCATGTTTGACTTTTAGTATTTAACATGAAGTTGCTTCGCGTGCATGAAAATGCTTTATATTGCTTTTCAAGTTATTACTTTTGTACTTTATATTTTAAAAAGCGTGATGTATAATTTGAAAATAATTCATTTTCAACGATTTACTTTCCATTAGCCATTAATGATGATGACATGACAATAAAATTCATTATTTTTAAAGCTGCCAATTAGATATCATACATTTTTCAACGTTTTAAGAATAATTAAACTTTGAAGGTTAAGAATATTTAAAATTCTTCAATTTTGACCAGTGAAAATAACAGTTGATCTTCTTTCTGTTCAGATATCTCTTTTTTTAATATTAAAAACTACTCAATCATTTTGAATTTCGTTTGATAGCCTGCCATAAGCTAGATACGCCACAGGTTTAAAAAATTTAAATTCGAAAATATTTGTTTCGAAGTTTCTTAATTTTTAAATGCTCAATGACGAACGTTACTAATTTTTTAATGTTCAGTTTTTATGTTAGGTTTTTTAACCAGATAAAACTAATTTCAAATGTATAGTTGTTAATAATGTATTAGAATTATTGAATTTTTACGGGCATTACATTTAAAGTTAATCAGTTTTGGAAGTTGCCAGTTTTTAAATTTGACTATAGAAAGAGAAGCAATTGATAGGGTTTGTGTGGATACTCTCCCGAGTGGAAAAATTTTCTGGCGCTGGCCTGGCCCAGACAACATCGTCTTTTTTCCAATCTTGACACTAGCCAGACAGTCTGGCCTGCGCCTGGCCAAAAGTGTAACGTTTTTTCTGGCTAGCCTGTCAATGTGATAAGAAAAGAGTCTTGTTTTTATAGTTGTAATTGTTTATTTTCTATCCTTTTAGACACCCTGCAACTTTTTTGAAATATGTCAAAAAATTGTCGGATTGAACTTAAGATTTTTTTTTTGGCTCGCTGATCAGCGCCAGTCCTAGGATAGACCAGATCTTCCAGACTGACGGTCTAGATAAATCCAGACCTGGGCCAGACCTGTTCTTGAAATTAAAAAAATAAATAAGACCCTTTCATTCTTGGATATTCTATTAAAATTCCCTCAATCTTATGAAATTCCTGTTTATCCCCCCTTGAAATATTACGAAATCACTTCAAATCTTTACAATCCGTTGAAATCCAATAAAATCCCTCTCATATCCGTGAAATTATATAAAATCGTATGATATTTCCTGAAATCCTGGAAAATTTATTGAAATATCTTGAGAGCTTTCGAATTACCTTAAAATCATTTAAATCTTTGGAAGTCTGATTAAATCTGTTAAAATTCTCTGGAAATACCCTGGAACCTTTTTCAATATCCTCAAACCTTATATGTAGTTTCGATAAACTTCTTCTGAATCTTCTGAAATTCTAGAACATATTTAAAAATCACATACAGTTTTTGGTATTACTTGAAATCATTAGACTGCTTGGAAATTCCTTCAAAATTTTTAAATATCTTGAACATTCCTTGGAATCCTTGGAAATGAGTTCTTGGAAATCTTTCAAATTATCCTTAAAATCCTTTAGAAAACCTTTAAAGTTCTTGAAATCTGATCAAAACGTTTGACATTCTTTTCAAATTTTTGAAATCCTTTGAAATCCCTCAATTCTTGTGAATAAATTCCTTGAAATCCATTAAAAAATAAAATCCGTTGAAATCCCTTGAAATTACATGAAATCTGATGATTCAAATATCTTGAAATATTTGAAGCCCTATGAAATCCTTTGCGATCCAGGAAAACTGATTAAATTACCTTATTGAAAGTCTATGAAATCCTTTGAAATATTTGTAAATGTTGACAATTCTCTTAAATCCCTGGGAGTATTTTTCAATATTCTGAAATCTTATAAATCCTATATATGAAATCCTTTCAAATCTTGCAAAATTTATTGTGCAATCTCTTGGACTACCGTAAAATCTTTTAAATCTTTTAAATTTCCTTCAAATGCTCGAGAGCTTTGAAAATTTCCTAAAATAATTAAAATCATTGGATAATTGGGTGGTACAGAATGGCTTTTAGGGCTGGTCTCGAAGACTCTTCTCGGGTCGGTTGGAAAGTCCCAGTCCGCTACCGGAAAAGTCTGATAAAATTGTTTGATATATTAATTAATTAAAAAGGATTTACTTTTAATTTGGAATACTTTAAATTTATAAGAATTCCAATGTTTTAAATGCTTTTATTTTGTAGTTAAGTATTCAATATTTCAATTGAACATTTTTTTGAGGTATGAAAGTTTTTTTTTTTTTTTTGTCAACGGCGATACCACGCTGAAAACACCAGTTCCCGTTAGATCACTGAAGTTAAGCAGTGTTGGGCGCGGTTAGTAGTTGGATGGGTGACCGTTCGGGGAATACTGCGTGTTGTTGACCCGTCGTGGGAGTGGTGGACCCACACTGGTAGTATTTATCCACCTAGAAACACTACCCGAATCGGGTAGTGAGGCAATGAACTTTCGAGTTCGAAATACTAATCAATTTTTTTTTTATGAAAGTTTAAAGTTAGAAATTCATAAATTTCATTAGTCCTATATCTCTTCATGTGTATACAATTTTCCGACATTTTCCAAATAGGAAAAAAAATAATACAAAAAATGTTTTTCCGTTTCTAAAATAAAAACGTTATTTTTACAAGAATTCAAATAAGAAGATCTCTTTCAAAAAATTAAGGTAAAAATTATTTTGCTTCGATTAAAAGTACTCAAAACATTCATAAGCAAACCCTGCAGATTGGAACGAATCATTTCAATTATTTCAATAATTATCTACTCTCTATAACGTCGACACAAGACTATCGCAAACATCAAAATACGACCACTAAGGGATTTGATGAAAAAAAATGGATATAAGATTTTTTAGTCATCAACTATTAACAGTAAAAAAAATGCTGTAAATGGAGACATTTTTGAGCCGCTGAACTATACTAAACGTAGAAATAGGAGTAGCAAAAGATTCTACATACTTCGAAACATAACTCGATTTTTTAAAATTTCAACATTTTTTTTGTTTTACTGTAGATTTAAAAAAAAAATTATTTACAATGATCTACTCCCTATCCTTAACGTCGATACAAGACTACCAAACATCAAAATGCGACCTCCAAGCGATATGAAGAAGAAAAATAAATGATTTATCATTTTGGTGTCATCCATTAACACTTAAAAAAATGGAAAAGTTTTTGAGCCACCAAACTACCAAACATAGAAATTTGACTATCAAACGATTCTTCTTCGAACCATATAACTTAATTTTTTTTTCTTCTCACTGTATAATTTTGTTTTTTATTATTTAAACAATTAACCACTTTCTATAATGTCGAGACCTTGACGGGTTGTTCTTCGTTTATTTAAAAAACTATCAACTCTCGAACTTCGAGAGCTGACTATCAAAAATACCAAAAGAATACCAAACAGTTCCATATAAGGAAAATGTGAAAAATGTTGACCTTCCAAATTTTTGAAGTTTCTCAGAATAACTTCAAAGTTGCCATTTTGTTTGATGACGTCACGATTTCAGGCCTCCAGCGAAAAGGGTGCTGTATTCTTTTCATTGTGTTCAATTATGTAGAATGTAGTATAAGATCCAGTAGGACCTGCATGGACCTGCAAGAAGGACCGTTAAGATTGTGTCAAAATATTACAGGTAAAATTCAAAATAACAGACTATTATTTGTAAAAATTTCAATTTTAATAGTAAAATACCCTTAAATGTCTATAAGTTAACAATTCTCTAAGATCTATAGAATAGTGCATGCATAAAAATACAATATATTAAAACGTAAACAAAAAGTATCGGAGCAGTAGATCCGAACTGAAAGCGCCGTCGTGTTTTAGATTTTTTGGAGTTTCGTTTCGAAACGAATATTTGTCAACCGTTTTTTTATAGATCGAGATAAACAGCTTATAATAATATTGACTAGTTTTTCACTATATACTCGATGTAAGAATCTTTTTGTTTTATTATTTTGAGAACCCGAAAAAAGCTAAAAGAATTTAATTTAAAAGAAGGCAAACAAATTTGTAACTCACACGTCTTCAGTGTCATTTTTTCTATACAGCTCTCTCCGTGACTATATTTTTTAGTGCATTGATTAACTTTTTAAAACTTTTTTTCGCTATTTTTTTCGAACATTCAAAACAATAATAACAAAGATTTTAATTTAAAAAATGCTTACACCGCGAGTGAAGCCCAGTGAAAAGAAACTACAGATTCTTGCAAAGCAAGATTCACGGGCCGTTTCACACATAATTGCGGCGAAGTAAACGGTTTCAAACGGATAGGAATTAGCGGATTCAAACGAAAAGACATTTTAAACCCGTTTGAATGAGCACTTTGTATCCTTTTCAAACATTTTCTATCCTTTGTTATATTTTTAAATCTTTATGCGTTTGAACAATTTTCAATAAGTGAACCCTAATAGCACGGAACGTTCCTGGAACGTTTCAGCGGAACGTTCCCGGGACGTGTAAAATGTCCGCCGCTTGGGAACGTTCCAAACATAAATTAACTTTATTGTTATTATTATCAATAAATAACGTGTAAACTGTAAGTGATAGGTCAAAATCGATGTCAATTTATGATACGGATATCATATTATAGTGTAGTATATGCGGTACTCAAAACTCAAAAATGACATTCATTCTTACCTATCTCTTACAGTTTACGAGATAATTGTTGTTAAAAATAACAATAATGGAAGGTTCCCCTCAGGTCCCAGTGGAACGTTCCTGGAACGTTCCCAAGAGGCGGACATTTTACACGTTCCGGGAACGTTCCGTGCTATTGAGGAAGTAGAATTTAATCTGCCTCTATCCGTTTCACTCTGAGCTAAAAAAAATCTATCGATATCTATACGTTTAAATCCGTCTTCAAGTAAAAATATGCTTTCCATATCCATCCGTTTCAATCTGTCTTCAACTAGTAATTCTTCAACTCTATCCGCGTCTATCCTTTTGAATCTGTATTGAACTAAAAATATTCTATCCTCGCTTATCAGTTTGAATATAAAATTCTATTCGTACATATCTGCAGTGAAAAACTATAATACTAATTCGTATTATATAAGGATTGAAGAAGGATATAAGCGTATAGAAAAGAATGCGATGACGAAAAGAAAATTATGGATTTGAACAGATAGGCAATACATTTTTTGGTGAAAGGATTGAGCATGATAAGAAATGATTGGCCAGCATTAAGATTCTATCCGTGTTACACAACGAAAAAATCAAAGTAGCTCGCTCCGTCACCGTATCTTTGTCTATAGACAAAGATACAGTGACGGGTAGAAAATTATGGATTAGAAAGGATAGCCAATTCTTTCTGTGGAGAAAAGATTCATGAGGATAAATATTGACTGGCATGGATAAGTATTCTATCCGTGTTAACAAAAGCAATATCAAAGTAGGTCGTTGATAGAAAAGGATAGGGTGACGGATAGAAGATCATGGACTCGAACGGATAGAAAACATATTTTGCGGGGAACGGATTAAAGGGAATAAGTAATTATTGGTATGGATTAAGATTCTATCCGTGTTGCATAAGGAGAAAAATCAAGTAAGTCGAGGATAGATAAGGATATGCTGACGGATAGAATATTATGGATTAGAACGGATAGCCAATTCTTTCTGTGGAGAAAAGATTCATGAGGACAAGCATTGACTGGTATGGATCAGTATCGTATCCGTGCTTGATAACAGGGAAATTTTAAGTAGGTTGCGGATAGAAGAGGATAGGTTGCTGGATAGAAGATTATGAATTGAAGTGGATAGAAAATATAAATATATTGCACATTCGTTTCAATCCATAATTTTTCTAATTCATATTGTGGAGAACGGATTAAAGAGAATAAGTAATGATTGGCACGGATAAGTTTTCTATCCGTGATAGTTAACAAGCTTTATCAAGCTAGGTCGCGGATAGGAAAGGATAAGGTGACGGATATGAAATTATGGACTGAAACGGACAAGTAATATGTTTTCTGGAGAACGGGTTAAAGAGGACAGGTAATGATTGGCACGCATGCGTATCCTATCCGTGTTAGATATTGAAGAATTTCAAAGTAGGTGTCTGATAGACGAGGATAGGGTTGCGGATAGAGTTTCATGGATGAGAACGGTAAGAGAAAGAGAATACATTTTTTAGAGAAAGGATTGAAGAGAATAAGCACTGATTGGAACGGATAAATTTTTAATCCGAGATACGTGACGAGATCAAATCTAAGTACAGTAGAAGTCCGATAAGTTTCTCATTTCGGGGCTGTAGGGGCGGAAAATTCCAGGAATTGCGGACTTATCGGATGCCCCCTCTAGTAGCACGATATTAGGTGCGCGCATGCGTGAGAATGGCGCGCAAATCATAAGCAAAATAGCACACGTAGTGGGAGAACCCCAATTAGTGTGCGTGCCGTGCGTGTGATGACGTTTTAAGGGGAGTATACACTTATCGGACGGCAACTTATCGGACTTCTACTGTAGTTGATAGATAGATAAGGATTGCGTCGCGGAAAAAAAATGAAGGATTGAAAGGTATAAGTATAAAAACGGATAGTAATACACAAGAACGGATACAGAAGGATTAAAATGGATAGTTACATCGGATAAGATTATTATTAAAACGGATAGATGGATATCCAACGGATACAAACGGATTGAAGAGTATAAAAAAGTATTAGAACGGATACTTATGGATAGATGACGGATTAAAACGGATAAGGTTTTAATCCGTTTACTTCCAGCAGGGTTGCTTTGCGACAATCTGGAATTGAAGCAGGTTGTGTATTCGTGTAAATTCGGGAAAAGTATGACAATCTTCAAATATCTTCGAAAGTTTCGGATAGGAATTCACTCCAAATTATTACAGAATCTGTATCCGAACCCGCCCGAATCAATACGAACCAATCCGAAAAATGTTCTACATTTCGTTCGATCCAAATCGGTTAAAAAGTAATCCAACTCAATCCTGTTCAATCAATCCGAATGAATCCGAGTTCGGTTTGAATTGGATTCACACGGATTGAAAAAACGGTCAATTCGAGATCGGATTCATTCGGATTGAAAATTTCGTTCGGACTGATTTGGATTGGAAGTTCGGATTGAGTCAGATTAATTTTTAACCGATTTGGATCGAGCGAAATCGAGATCTTTTTCGGATTGGTTCAGATAGACTCAGATTGGTTCGGATACAGATTTCGGAATGAATTCCTACGCAAAACTTTCGCCAGGGCTGTTCGTCCGTATTCAGCGAAAATTTGAGTAATCCATTTGAATGCGTTAGCACGAATTAATTCCAGTGCCTGTCAATTCATTTTGAGTAGCGAGATTTTAAGCCACCCTGGCGAAATCATCCGAATCATTCCGGAAGCTGTATCCGAACCAATCCGAGGTAATTCGAACCAATCCGAAATTTTTTTGACATTTCGTTCGATCCAAATCGGCCAAAAATTAATCCGACTCAATCCGGTTCAATCCGAACTTCCAATCCGAATGAATCCGAACCAAATTTTCAATCCGAATGAATCCCAACTCGGATTGACCAAAAAGGATTTTCAATCCGAATGAATCCGAGTTCGGATTTAATCTGATTCATTCGGATTGAAAATCGTTTTTGGTCAATCCGAGTTCGGATTCATTCGAATTGAAAATTTGGTTCGGATTCACTCGGATTGGAAGTCCGGATTGAACCGGATTGGAAGTTCGGATTGAACCGGATTGAGTCGGATTAATTTTTGACAGATTTGGATTGAACGAAATGTCAAAAAAATTTCGGATTGGTTCGAATTAACTCGGATTGGTTCGGATACAGATTCCGGAATGATTCGGATGATTTCGGATGGGTTCGGAAGGAATTCCTATCCGATACTTTCGTCAGGGCAAGCTCCAATTCATCTGAATCCACCAGCGGGAATACAGTTAAAGACTGGCCTATTCAATCAAATTCTTCAGGTATAACCAACGCGCTGGACATGAGAAATCCGTTGTAAAATATTTATCAATGAGTCCCGCAGTTTAGTGGTAGCTCTCTGGGCATATACACATGGGATTGCTCGTTCGAGTCTCGAGGCATGCAATTTTTATTAGTATTTTTCGCAATGACCTTGAACCTTGATCACGAATTAAGATGAATTGATATTCATTCATCAATTCGCGCCGGTTCAATTCTTGTCAACGAATCAGAAAGCAGAATAAGGTATTTTAACTTTGTGACGTCAGCTGGCAAGATTCTGCACGCCGATGGTCATGCAATAATACCAGTTGCATGGAACCATGCTTCATTTTTTAATAACTTGGAGAAAAATGATTTCTCACTATAAGTGTATTTAGATATAATTTTTAATTTTTTAAAAGCTGTTCAAATGAATAATAAAATCGTTACAAAAAAATAATCGATTTTATTATTCGATTGAATAGCTTTTGAAAAATAAGAATAATATCCAAATACAATTAGGGTACAAAATCATTTTTTTCCAAGTTATTAAAAAAATATAATTTTGTCCAAGCATTTCGTGTTTGTTTGGACCTCGGCGTGCAGACATCTTGGGCTTCTCCCACTCAACCTAAAATACTTAATTCGGGCAAATTTAAAGTTGAAACATGTTAAATCACCGCAATTCGCCCGAATTAAATTATTTTTACTGGGGAACTAGTGTAACCAGTGAAATATGCTATAGTACTATATTATTATTATTATATATCATAATGTAATGAATCATAATATAATAAATTACGACTGCACGTTTGTATTTAGAGCTCCCTAAATCTTTTCTGAAAACGTATCTATTATATTATTAAAATAAAATATAAAACAAGAATGAAATATTTAGTAGGATTATAACTTGACGTTTGAAAAAAGTTATATTTCTCAGAGAGAAGAAACTCTGTTTCTAGGAAAATTATTTTACAGAATAAATATTATAGGATTTATTACATTTATATAAGTTTTTAAATATTTATTAAACCCTTGAACTGCACACCTCAAAATAATTACGTAAGCTACACCGTGGGTGTGTGACACCCAGATGTTTAAACCAGTATAACTAAGCCGGATTTCAATATTTCCTAACGAAATTCTAATGGAATGTAGAATTATACGTTTTTT
>CAKNXH010002245.1:78959-106532 GCA_932178445.1 Andricus quercusramuli | reverse complement strand
CATCTTGCCAGAATCATGGACCATGCCCACATTAATTATGGAAAGAATGTGGCAAATTCTACTTCAACATCTAACAATCTTCGTGCTTCTTCGGTTTCTGTTTCTACTTTAGCAACCAAATTCTCTCCGTTTTATGCGTCTTCCGCTTATTCTTCTGCCTCTTCGATATGCTCTTTTTCTTCTTCCTGCCCTTCTATCTCGGAATTTCGCTCTAAATTCAATAGGTACGAAGAAGATTATCACAATGCAACGCCCTCACATTTAATCGAAGGTAAGATTCTCAACGTGAATTTATCAATTTCATGGAATACTTTTGTTTGGAATAATTAATTTAAAGCTTAAAATAATCAATGAAGTGACTCGTCGTCACGAAAGTCAGGATGACTAGTAGAATATTTTTCATAAGCTTGGCTAGTCATCCCGAATTTTCGGGACGACTAGTCCAAACCCTTTTTCAACTCCCCCAAATTTTTCGAGTCAACTAGACACAGCCTAAATTAAAATTGGATTTAGAATAAGACCTTACATGATAGTGATGAATATTTTTATTCCAGGAAGTAAGCAAAAAAATAAGCCAGGCAAAAAGGAACAAAAGAGTGAAGATATAAATAGGAAAGGATACAGGGCATTACACATTCATAAAGATGAAGATACAAAAATGCAAAAAGAAAATGAAATACATACGCAAGAAGTAGGTAAGGAAAAAAATCCATGGTGTAGGATGATGTGGGATAAGTTGATGAAGAAAGACAAAGAATCGAAAACAGAACAGAAGAAAAAAGCATATGATCCAGTGAAACCTATTTTGACTTTTGCATCTTCGGGTGCAGGACGAGTTACTTGTAATAGAGACCTTGTTGAGGACGGTTATAAAATTTTTCAAGTTGTGTGGAGATGTTCAACGTGCACATTCCTCAATCATTCATTACTTCCAACGTGCGGGGAGTGCGGCACGCTTAGGGTTCCAGGAACATCCGAATGGATATAGATGGAAACAAAATATAATAAGTATTATTCAATAATTTAAAATATCTTCATCAAAATTTTTCAAATTTGAATACTTTTGAGGTGTAAAAGCTTTTACTTAAAATGTGATACAATTCAAATGGATGAGTTCAAATTTTCTTTGCGGATTACGTAGGATTTCATTTTACAAAAATAAAACAAATGTTATTTAATGCTACTGAGAGATTAAGGTCAATTCAACTTTTAAGTTTAAAGATTCATTTAGTGAAAACTGTACAATGTATATCTGTCAACGTGATTCCGCAATAGTGATTTTTAAATATAGATTTGCGCTAGTGACCAGTATGAATGATATATGTTTTTTTTACACTTAATATTATTAAGCATAATGTCATGGCTTGTAGAATGTGATTAATAAAGCAATTTATAATGTTGAATGATGGTTTTGTTCAGTATACGAAAGCAAATTATACTACAAGAATAAAGCAGATTAAGTGTATGTTTGTGATGAATGTTTGAAAGAATTGTTTTCAATTTTTATAAAATTGATACAAAATTGTGAACAGCATTAAATTTACATAAAATAAAGATAATGTATCAATTTTTACGATACAGATTGCATTATTTTGAATTTCCCGCCTCTTGCTTTAGTTGAGTCATAACGGCGCTGAAAGCGTAGAGGGAAGATAGGTATAGAGGCGACAATGCAATGGGCAGCTTGAAGCACGCTAAGGGGAGCGAGACGGCAAGGGAAGGCTTAGTTAGGGAACCAGCAACGCGGCGGCGCTAGTGCCACGAACCAGTGCTTTTACGCTTTACGTGTGTGAGTGGGGTAGGTTAAGAGAGTGTGCCGTGTACATGAGTCGAACTGCAAAAAATTTAGAACCCTTATACCTGGACTGGTCTTTCCGAACTATATTCTGGCTATTAACTTTCTTCCAATATTTTAGTGAATGGAAATATCCACCGATACGTTTTTCATTTGAAACTTTGTATTTTGATATTTCAAGTTAAAATTGAAAAAAAGAACTTTTTTTTCAAAACGAACCCATTAGAAATTGTTTGATTCGCCCAGACGAATAATTCTTTTTTTTAGAATGATTAATTACAATAGTCATTATTATTACAATATGTGAGCATTTATTGAATATTATTTGCTTTTAAATTGTAATCATAACCAACACATGAACTTATTAATAAATACACAAATAAAAATGTACAAGTAATATCCTTCGCACACAATAATCATTTTCTTAGAATTATAATAAAATGTATGGGCATTTTTTACATTATTTGATTTTGTACTTATACATTCGCTACTCTCATACTTATCTTTCTGCACTCTTGGAAAAAAATTAGAATAATGTAGGTAAAACTTTTTTTTTAAACTTATAAATAAAAAAACATTTCATCATTATCGTAGGTACAGTTGAGGTCTCGAATCCACTAACCGGCCTTAATTTTCAATTGTATATTATTAAACAAAAGGTCATTTTCAACTTTTTATTGTTTTGCAGGCATTCGCTGAGTATACTTTGTATGTGTACTCAATTTCAAACAATTTCAATAAAATTTGTACGAGCTGTGATGATTTATGTTGTAATCACTTATTGAATATTATGGAAAAAAATTTCTCTTCAGTCTTTAACTTTTATTCTTAAAACTAATTTTAGGACATAAGAATTGAAGGGTACAAATGCAAAAGGAGTCAAGAGCCAAATTTTCGAAATCGGGTTTATTAGCTCAAAAAATCAGATAAATTCTATTACACATGCCTACCAAAGGATTTTTTTGGGGCATCATTTTTCAAAATTTGTGTTCTTGTGTTCACAGTCCGAGAAGCTTTTCTAACCACAAAGTAAACTAGCTGTGAATTCGATCTCGAGTGTTTCCACTTTGTTTGTATTTATAATTATATGGTGCTCATTTCACGAGCACTTTGCTTCCCGTTAGCAAATGTATTTGCTTCCTCATAGAGGATGCATTAGTTATTTTTTTCAATAATAGACAAATCAAAGTCTTCATTTTGCTCAATTTAAAAATAGAAATTTACCAAAAATGAAAAATTACAAAATAATACAAAAAATGTTTTAAATACAAAGACAAATCAGACAAATTAAATCTTGCGTTCGAAATAATAATTTTTTGAGCTGGAAAAGGGAAAGGAAAAGTTCTGACGCACCCTATCCCTTTCCCAGCTTCATGATTTCTTCACAAAAATTTTCATAATATTACTCTATTTGAAAATTTATGATCAAAAAGTCTTTTCTATTCATGCATCAACTTTAAATTATGTCGATGAAAAAAGTTTTTCTGTTTGAAACTGATGATTCAGATATTATAAATGAGCAGAACTTCCCCAATCTTCAATAAAGTGTATTATTATTATTATTATAGATCAATCGATTTGCCTCGAATCAAGAGATTTTTTCCGTTCTTGCATAAATTTTGAATTATGTTACTGAAAAAAGTTTTACTATGAAAAACCGTGTTTTCAAATATTATGCAATTTCACAATTTCCATACTCTTCAATTGAATGTATTAATATTATAGGTCAATCGATTCGTCTCGAATCAACACATCTTTTCTGTTCTTGCATCAACTTTGAATTATGTTAATGAAAAAAGTTTTACTATAAAAAAACGATTTTCAAAATATATAAATAACCATAACTTCCCTACTTTTGGATAAAATGCGTTACTCTTATAGGTCAATCGATTCGTTTCGAACCAAGGAATCTTTTATATTCTTGCATCAACCGATTTTAAAAATATATAAATTACTATAACTTCCCTACTCTTCAATAAACTGTATTGATGTTATAGGTCAATCGATTCGTCCCAAACCAAGGAATCTTTTACATTCTTGCATCAACTTTGAATTATGCTAATGAAAAAAGTTTTACTATAAAAAACCGTATTATAAAATATTATGCATTACCATAGCTTCCTTACTCTTCAATAACATTTATTAATATTATAGGTCAATCGATTCGACTCGAATCAACACACCTTTTCTGTTTTTGCATCAACTTTAAATTATGTTAATGAAAAAAGTTTTACTATAAAAAACCGCTTTTCAAAATATATAAAATACCATAACTTCCCTACTCTTTGATAAAATGCATTATTATTATAGGTCAATCGATTCGTTTCGAACCAAGGAATCTTTTATATTGTTGCATCAACTCTGAATTATGCTAGTGAAAAAAAGTTTTACTATAAAAAATCCGATTTTCAAAATATATAAATTACCATAACTTCCCAACTCTTCAATGAAATGTATTAATATTATAGGTCAATCGATTCGTCCCGAACCAAGGAATCTTTTATATTCTTGCATCAACTTTGAATTATGCGAATGAAAAAAGTTTTACTATAAAAAACCGATTTTTAAAATATTATTGAGTGCTAGAAAAAAATGCAATAAATATTTTTAGAAATCCTTCGGTCAGTTTCAAGATATTAGTGAGGAAAATAAGCTCTCCAAATTTCATCAATTTATCTGCAACCGTTTTCTAGTTATCGTGTTCACAAAAAAGCGTGACATCCACACATCCACACACACACACACATCCGGACAATTGCTTAGAACATTGTATTAGACATTTTTAAATTAGGGAGGGTTTAATTAAATGAATTTTAAAATTTTGAAAAATGTCACCATTACAAAGCTTCCTCTATGAGGAAGCAAAAATCAAATTTCATTTTTCTCGACACTGGCTAACTATTTTTAATTACTATTGGGTCCCTTCCGTTCAGCACTGAATAGCCTCATTCCTCATTTTTTGGAAATATGCCAAATTATTACTGCTATCGTCATTATCTTGAAGTTGAAATGTCAGTTTTACACCATTTCGAAGTCATAATTGGATTTTAAAATTTCGCGAAACTGCATGCTTTTTTTCAAACAAACTTTCTGGAAATCAATTCGTCCATTCAATAGCTAGAATTCAAATTTTTAGTTTTTTCTCAAACTGCAAATGGACTCCACAATTAATGTTGAAAGATTTTAAAAGTCGATACGGACCCAAAATCTAACCTCGAAACGTGACCTTTTTCATTCAATTTCTCGAAACCGGATAGCTTTTTGTGACCAAACTTTTTTTAGTTCGATAGAGCATGAAAGTATCTCGAAAGCACTTCCTTATTTTTTTCTTAAATGGCCCCGCTGAATTTACAACATGTTTTTAGTCTCTCCTGAAAAAAAGTTAAAAAGTGGCGCTTGCCTCCTTTTGCATTTCTACCCTTCAATTCTAAATATGCCTTGTCAAAATATAGAAGCCTATATCTAAACAATTAATTTTCTGAATTTGAAAATTCCCATTCCTTGAGGCCCGGGGTGACGCTTTTAGCGTTTTTAAGCGTTCGGCGAGTTTGAATTCGAGAGCTCAAGTGCAGAAATTGTTTCATTCAAACACTTTACAAAAATTAAAATTGCGATTCTTGCTCAACATTCAAAAACATTAAAAGTATAACAATAACAAAATCCTATAATATTAAATAATGAACCAATAAACAAGAAATACATTTCTTCTCTTACTTCTCCAGTAAAATATGATATACTTGAGGGTTTCAACTTTTAAAATTATTCGTATAATTTGGACGTATTTATTCGACAAAATTGACATTTATTAACCTGCACGTGGAAAGAAGAATATTCTCCAACAGTGCGGGCTCTTGCAATTCTAACATTGTTAATGTAAGGGGAAAAAGTAGACATATAATGCCCTATTACGGGAATTTTCCGATTAATAATAATTGTGAAGTAATTAATTCCTTCACGTAATTTATACACGGCTCCTGAGTAGAAGAATAGATATTTTTACCAAAACAAAAAAAAAAAATCATATTTCTTATACTTTTAACAATATGGTAACAAAAGTTTCAATTGTTATGTAAAAAATGCTTGCTTTGTCCAAATCTTTTGTTTAAAAGAATTTCAGAACTGAAAAAGGAGAGAATATTCTTATTTCTTAAGACTACAAGATATAACGATCTGCTTTATAAATATTTGATTGTTTCCAAAAATAATATATGTAGATGGTAAAAAATTGACATACTTCAGACCAAAAGTCGATTTAGATGTTAAAAATCCTTTATTTCTGCCAACGTTTCGAAAAAATGAGTCGTTTTCCTCTTCAGGACGTAGATTAAATTTCAAGGTTCGTCAATTCATCTTAGTATTATTATAAAATCCTCTTCCTCATCTTATCACTTGTGAAGCTTGATTTTTTCCATGAATTTTTGTTTAATTCTTTTAAAAACTTAAATTTGTTTAAAAAACTTATAAATTTATACTTTTTAAAATTTTAATAATTTATTATTTTTATTATTAAACAAAAATTCATGGAAAAAATGAAGCTCCACAAGTGATAAGATGAGGAAGAGGATTTTATAATAATACTAAGATGAATTGACGAACTTTGAAATTTAATCTACGTCCTGAAGAGGAAAGCGACTCATGTTTTCGAAACGTTGGCAGAAATAAAGGATTTTTAACATCTAAATCTACTTTTGGTCTGAAGTATGTCAATTTTTTACCATCAACATATATTATTTTTATAAACTTATATTACTCAGACAAACAACATCGCTTTAACACCATTACTAATCTAACTAAGATTATGTTTTTGACATAATTTGATCATATCTTGATTGTTTCCATATAATTTACACGTGAAAAGTATTGAAAATAACGCACATTCCATTTTCATACCTGCAAAGTTCTGAAATTCATACAGAGATTTTTACAGAAATTATTTCAGAAAATTGTTTAAATAATTACCAAACATCCTTCAAAAATGTATTGCTTTCAACATTCTTTAATTGTCCCATTATTTTCAGAAAATAATAACTTCTTACGATTTTAGGAAGAAAAAATGGTTTAAACAAATACTAATTGTTTAAAAAATTTAAAATTATTTAAAATATACTTTAAAACTCGTCACTTATCGATTACAAATAATTAATGTTGACATTTTTTTTAAATACCGTCTTTAGCATATTTGATAGAAAACTGCTATTTTGCATTTTTTGGGGCATTTTCCGGGCACAATTAAAGGGGTTCAGGTGTATCAAAATTAAAAGCTATTGGGTGGAAATTATTCCTTAAATACTCCTCAAGAGGTGACAATACTTTAATTGAGAAAAAATGTATAATCAGTACTCCTTTTTTCCATTTCTTTGAAAATTGAGCTTTTCCCATTTAAAACCCCATGTTAATTTCAAAAGCCCGGAGGCACGGGTTAACGTTGAAAAAAAAAAAAAATGACGGAATTTATTTTTCCGGAAAACCAACAAAATGGGGGGGGGGAGGGTTTTATCACCAAAAATCGAAAGTCGAATTTTTGGACCACCCTAATGATATTCATTTGAAAATTCATTTTGAATGAAATGCATGTTTGGCTAATATTCAAAATCGACGAGATTATTAGCAGCAGTTCTTGGTTACGGTGAAAAACTGGCAAGTAACAATTTCTTTCACTTGTCACGCTAAGCCCATGCTAAGCCTATCTTCCCTCTACGTTTGTAGAGGTGGAGAGGGGTAGAGGGAATGGTTGCGTGGCTGGTTCGCGATACTAGCGCCCTCGCATCGCTGGTTCCCTAACTAAGCCTACTCCCGACGTCTCATTCCCCGCGCCCATCTTCTAAGCTTGGTGGGCATTGTCGCCTCTATACCTATCTTCCCTCTACGCTGAAAGCTACGGATGTAGGAGATAAGAGATAGAGAAAAGATATGGTTTCGGAATCTCTCTTTCTATCGTATGGGTTAGACAGAGAGGATTTGATCGTTTCGAAACGATAAGTATGGAATAAGGTATGACTTTTCGTTGGAACCAGCAGTGGGACTCCGATAGCGTGTAGAAAGTCGAAAATCGAACGGATCTCTTTATCTAACGTATGGAGATAGAAAGAGAGGTTCGTCCGATTTTCAAATTCGAAACAGAATCGGAGTCCCACTACAGGTTGGAACACCCGTTGGACCCTCCCTGTCTACCTCATACGATATAAAGAAAGGTTTCGAAACCATCGCTTTGAATTCGATCACACATCACACATGGTAGAAAGAGAGGTCCAATCGACCTCACGAATCGGAGTCTCACTGCAGAGTTTCAATCAATCGTAAAATTTTGACTTGCATTTACTTGACATTTACCTAATACCTAGTGTTCAGTAAATTTGAAGCAAATGGAAGTCAAAATTTTGCAATTCAAATCCTGTGTGGGAGTCTAGAGATAGGGAGTGACCGTCAGATGACCGATTTCCGGTAATCTGACTGTCACCTGACCGGACAAGTGGAAAAAGTGGAAATCATGTTATTACGCGAAAAATTGAATTAATATTATATAAACGACACGAAACCTTTTTTTTTTTAGTAAAACAAAATTTTTTTTCTAAATGAATGTGAAGAAAAAGGAATAAGTACGTAAAAATTGATCGTATACCTCGTTCCTGTCAACGAACATAACCTATTAAACATGAATAGTTTTCTAATCTGGAAGACTAAGAATGTAAAATTTAAACATTTAATTTCTAAATAATTGTATAATATACTAGCTTAGAATTAGAATAATTTCATCTTAACAGAATTCAAAACTATTTGGGGTTAATTTGAAACGTTCAAAATTGTACAAATTATGCTTTGAAATTTGAACGTTCATAACCTTTTTGTCATTTCAAATTTAAATTAATAGATTTAATACTTTCACGATGATTCATTATAATAATTTTAAATTTAAATTTATCAAATTTAAATTGTTCATAAGTGTACAATTTTAAATTAAAATTCTGTATAGTTGAATAATTGTAAAGTAGAAAAAGTTTAGCATTAGAATAATTTCATGATAACAACATTCAAAATTATTTGCATTTCATTTAAAGAATTCAAAAATACTTGCTCGACTATAATCATCACACTTAAAATCGCAGTTTAGGATTCTCTTCTGTACAAATTAGATAAATTGTTCAAAATCAAACAATATCCAAATGAAAATCTTGAGGATCAAAGCAATGTTAAATTGAAAACGTGTAAAGAATAATTTCAATGAAATTTCAGAAATGAGAAAATTTGAATTTAAAGCATCGTTTAAAATTAAGGAATTAATCATTAGTTTAAATTTGAATAGCTCAAGCTTTTACATTTTTATTTTTCAATTTGTAGTGGTAAAAGTGTTTTTGGAGAGCCTCGAAATAATGTATTTCTATGTTTTTGGAAAATCCAAATTAAAACGATTTTAACTTCAAAATCATTAGACTGAACTGTTAAAAATTTGAAGAAAACTTTAAAGCTCGGAAGTGCAAACATTTCAAGATATTTTAAACCTATAAGCTCAACATTTTCGGACCGAAAAATTTTGAATCTTTAATTGAAAATAAGAACTGCGCTTTTTAAATTTTCTGTTCTTCAAATTTTTAATCAAGTTGAATTCTTTTGACAAAACATCTAATTGATATTTTACCCAAAAAAAAAGATTTTACCCAAAAAAAAAAGATTTTACCCAAAAAAAAAAAGATTTTACCCAAAATATGTAATTTCAAGCAATAAGATTAATTTTATGCTGAAAAGACAAAGTCACTTTTAAGAAATTAATTTTTAATCAAAGAAAAAAACTAATTTTGAAGCAAAGAGATGAATTTTCAACTAAAGTGATGAATCTTCAAACGAAAAAATTAATTTCTAACAAAGCAGTTCCAGTTTCAGCCACGTATTTGAATTTTCAACAAAAAATTATGAATTCTCAATAAGAAATTTAATAATTGAATTTCAACTAAAAACGATCAATTTTCAGACAAATATGTAATAGTTAAATTTTCAGTTAACAAAGTTAATTTTCTACCCAAAGAGATAAATCTTCAATAAAAGTGTTGAATTGTCAACTAGCAAAGGTTTTTCAGGAAAGAAAGAGATAAAATGGTTGAAGTTTTCTACAAAACAGTTGATTTTTTAACAACAGAAGAAAGTGTAATAATAATAAATATCATTATACACTGAAAGCCTAGATATCTCTATTTTGTTAAAAATAAGATATACAAATTTATTAAGTTCCTAGAAAGCTTTAAAAATAAAAACTTGAAAAATAAAAGCCTTATATACTACCAATCAACACCAGAATATAGTTTTGACAGCACCATCTTTCTTTCTTTCCACCAGTTTTCTTTCCTATCACTAAATTGATCCCTATGACAAATAAAAATGTAATCTACAATATTATAAAACAAGATAAAAATATCATAACGTAAAATTCTAATTAGCGATCAGTCATTTAGTTAGATTGTATCCTGACAGAAACAAATCATATTTGCCATAAAATTGTCTAGATTCCGAATGATTTTTATAAGTTATGTCTCATTAAAATAACGCAAATCGAAGAAACTGTCCTTCTGTCGAGAATATAACAGCCTGCAATTACATAAAAAATTGTTCCGTTTTTGTTTTCATCTTACATTATTTAGGAAACGACGTTCCAATAACTATTTATAAGATGATTTCCACTTTTTCCAAAATGACCGGTCAGACAGTCAGATGACGCGAAATCGGTCAGATGACCGAAGCGGTCGGCGTCATTTGACGTCACTCCCCATCTCTAAAGTGGGACCAAAGATATGTGGGACTCCGATGCTGTTTTAAAGTCGAAAATAGAACGTATCTCTCTTTCTATCTTCACACGTTAGAAAAAGACGTCCGTTCGACTTTCGACACGGTATTCAGCGCCGCCAAACGGATCTTTCCGGCCCGAATCGGTAACCTAATTTTAGCAGTAAGCTTCCCTCCGCAATGAGGCACATCTTCTATGACAATTATAAAATTGAGCAATCAGCAATGCAGCAATGGAAGCGCATTGTTTAGTATTAAAATCGACACTGTAGTTCCACATAAAAAAAGAAAACATTTGGAATATTTTCACTTTCCTAGAATACGTAAGTTTCTTTCACAATTAATAACATATCCTAATTCCGAATAAGTTGTAAATCAAGTTCCCGTTAGAAAGTACTACTTACGGTTTCATAAAAGTCAGATGATTTTTCAATATTGTTTTGGAGTGTATCAGTGTAGAACTGTCAAATTGACAGATTGCCGAATAACATAACATTGGCGCGAAAAGCATGGCGATAAAGTAAAATGAACTGTAAATTCGATTTTATTAATTTTTTAAATTCTTTATTGAAAGAATATAATTGTATATGTATTATAAATTGCGAGCACTTTCAATAGTATATTTTTACTCAGTAAAGGAAATAATATCCTGAAATTACATGAAATATTTCAGTAGAGTTAAAAAAATGGAAAAGGAAGCTATGGATACTAGTAGCGAAACAGCAGATGAAAATCAGGAAAAGTTTCATGCAGCCCATAACTTCCCCCCTCCCCCTGTTGTACGGGTACCAGTAAAACATGCCAATCTTGGAATTCGGAGTCATTCTATGTGAGTATATAATTTTCGTTAACGAATTATAAGAAAATTAAATATATTCTTAGATTATCAATTGTTTTATACATTGAGTTACGTTTTCCTAAATCCCTCCTTCTCTTACCATCCTTTACACTTATTTCCTAATATTATTTATAGACATCTTTATTCATTTAAAATCCCTAATCTTTACGTTTTTCGTTCAAAGTTAAAATGGAATTGTAAAATAAGTTTCCGAAAAATCATTGACGTTTTAATATTACGAGTAATTGTACTAATATTTTTTGCTTGTTATTAACATTTTTTAATAAATTGGGGAATCAAAATCTGAGAGTAGGTACAATAGTTTGGAAGGGGTGGAAAAAACGTGCTACATTGGTATTTAACCATTTTATGCAGTGGTGTATAAATGGACATTTAGAGCTTAAACCCAATAAGAAAATCTAACTATATTTTTGGGTAGTAGTTCATTCTTTTATTGAAAATGTTACTATTATATTTTTAGTTCAGAATTCATCTAGTTTGGTTAAAATTTTTATTATATGGTTAAAAATTTAATTGTTTTGTTGAAAATGCAAATCTATTGTTAAAAAGTCATATTTTTAATCAAAAATTCACCTACTTTGTTGAAAATTTATTTTTTTAGTTGAAGGTTCATCTCTTTGGTTGAAAATGTAACTATTTTTATGGAAATTCTTTTCATGTTCAATTTTTTGGTTGAGAATTTATGTATTTTGTTGAAAATTTGATATTCTTGGTAGAAATTCATCTTTTTTGGTAAAAAATTCAAGTGTTTGGTTGAAAGTTGAATTTCTTGTCTGAAAAATCATATTTTTGGGTTAAAAATTCAACTTTTCTTTAGATAATTTATCTTTTTGTCTTTAAAATCATATAATTTTGTTGGAAATTAATGTATTTTATTTAAAATTCGTCTTTTTTTGTAGAAAATTAAATCTTCTTGGTCGAAAAATTATCTTTTTGGTTGAAAATTTAACAATTTTGTGGAAAATTGATTTTTTTTTCTCATCTGAAAGTTTAAATATTCCATGTTTGGTTAACACTATCCTGTATATTGGATAAGTTGGAAATTCGTATATTATTATAGGTCATTAATCTTCTTGGTCGAAGACCATTTATCTTAATGTTATTTTTTCTTATCGGATTTTTTATCTGAAAATTTAACTGTTTCATTTTTGGTTAAAATTTTATCCTGTATATTGTAAATGTTAAAAATTCAACTATTTGGTAGAAAATTCATGTTTTTTGTTAAAAATTCATCTTTTCCGATTTAAAAGTCCACTGTTTTCTAAAGTATTGGACGTATTAGCTTAAAAACTTTATCCTTTTGTTGAAAATTCATCTTTCATGATAAAAAAGTAATCTTTCTTGCTTGAAAATTAACTTTTTTGTTAGAAATTCAACTGTCCTTTAAAAATTTTGTCTTTGTCTTGAAAATTAAAATATTTTAAAATTTATCTTCCTTTATTAAAAATCAAACAGTCTTCTACTTTTTTGCTTGACAATTTTACTGTTTATCCAACTCGTCTCTTATACTAGAAATTTCATCTATTTGGTTGTTAATGCAGCTGTTTGGTTGAAAATTATTATTATTTTTAAATTTGTTTGTGTTGAAAATTTATCTCTTCGAATAGAAAATCTTTTTTGGTTGAAAAGTCAACTATTTTGTTGAAAATGCTATGACAGTGCCACCAACTTGGAACTATTGGGTAGAAATTTAAATTGAATATTAACAAGAAATCTTATAGTGAATAATTAATTTCAGACCTTAGTATAATATTTTTGATTAAAATGAATTGATATTCACTGCTCTTTTTCATCAACATTGCTCTAATTACTTCGAGATACCCAATAGTTCACGTGTAAAGTAGGGCTGCTGCCAATGCCAAAGAGGTACCCTGCAGGCGCATAAAATGAAATTCCTTTTCCCACGAGTGCGGTACCCTACCTGCCATAACAAAAATGTAGAAAACAACGAATGGGTCTCAGGGACACGTTCGTAGGTTCACGTTCGCAAACGAGCTTCACGTCGTGGTCATCCATCCGTTCCAGGGATATGAGCACCATGGTGGAACTGACGTCCTTTAGTACCTTAGGAAAAATACAACCATTCCTAGTCACCATTTCCACAACCGCAGCTCTTCTTGTTGATCTGCACTGCCATTTAACTGACAAAGAAGTCTGTGGTTACTTGGGAGGACACTGGGACGTCAATGCTCATAGTAAGAAAAATCGATTACATTATTAGTACATAATATTACTATTATACATTAGAATATTATTAGAGAGCGGATTGGCGCCACTGTGAAGTTAGCCTGCGAGCGCCGCTAGGCTCTAAGATGCGGGGAACCGTCGGTTAGGAGGTAGCTACATAAAGTTGTTTCTCTTGCATTTTCAAAATTTTTTAAATAATTAAACTTTAAAGGGTACACGGCACTTTACAGTACACGGCGTGCCTGAACGGGAGTTGAATATAATTTTCATGAACGTCTCAGATCTTTGCAGGATCTTCGAGTAGAACACAAATAGGGATGTCTTGGACAAAAATGGAAATATTTCGTCGAGCTCTGTCAGTATAAAACTGATTTAAACGTTTTTTATACCTTTTTCACTAATTTCGTAACTAAAGCGGCTTTCAAATACTTTTCTTCAAAGTTACATACGTATCAGCGAATTTCTACATTAATTTTTTGGGTCAAAGCACTTGATTTAAACAAAATTTTCCCGTTCATCCAATGTCGCTATTTTATTTTTAGAAGCTACATAATTTTTTTAAGGTCAAAAAATGGTATGGTTTTACGTAATTTTCAAAAAATTCTTACATATTTTAAAACTAGCTAACGAAACCAGATAAGTGGGAAAATTTTGTTCGAGTCAAGTACTTTTAGCGAAAAAAACACGTCCATTGACTGCACATTTAGTTCTAATTCAAATTTAATTGATACAGTCGCTATACGAAAATGTCGTTTCTACCTTCTTTTCGGACTCTTTTTGAACGACTGCAGCTTAATTTTCGTAAACTTTTTGTTTGTTTGTACTCTTTCTCGTAAGAATTTTTCGACTTGGAAACACTAAAAATTCTCGCATTTAGTTATAATGGAAATCATCTCTCTTGATGAAAAAAAAATAAAAAAGGGATAAACATAAATGATCGAAAACCAATGCTGTTTGTGAATACAACGCTTCTCATATCTAATGTTTTTCTCGTTTAAAATATACAAAAACGTTAAAAAACTACAATTAAATTTCAGTGCTCAAAAATTCATTTTTCAAATTATTGTACAAAATGTTATGATGATATGAAGATTATTTAAATAAACCCATAAGTTTAAGAAAAGTGATGACGGAGAAACTTTCAATTTATAAAAATTAACCGAAAAAAAACGAAAATTAAGCTGCAGTCGTTCAAAAAGAGTCCGAAAAGAAGGTAGAAACGACATTTTTGTATAGCGACTGTATCAATTAAATTTGAATTAGAAATAAATGTGCAGTTAATAGACGTATTTTTTTTTTGAAAGGCGCTTTAGTTACGAAATGAATGAAAAAATGTATAAAAAACCTTTAAACAAGTTTTATTTTGACATAGCTCGACGAAATATTTCCATTTTTGTCCAAAACATCCCTATTTATGTTCTAGTCAAAGATCCTGCAAAGATCTGAGACGTTCGTGAAAATTTTATTTAACTCCCGTTCAGGCACACCGTGGGTATTTGAACTTCTTCAATTTTCAACGATTTTTTTTTACATAAATCACATTTTTTAGTGAAAAAAATGTATCCCATCACTTTAAAAGTCACATGATACTATATAATATGATACTTATTAATAATATATTTATCATCTGTAAAATATCTATAATTTAAATTTAAAATTATAATTTTGAATGCCCATTTCTAAAGCAGTTTAATCTTTGAGGCCTTAAAACTAAAGTTTTCTCGCTTGAAATGTTTAAATTCGAAAATATTTGATTTGAAATGTCAGGACAATTTCATTTGAAAATATTTAAAAATTGTAAAATTTCATATTGAAAGAGTTTCTAGTCAGTTTTTAATTCAATAATTTTAGATGTAAATATTCTAAATTTTTTGATTTCAATTTCAGTCAGGTTCGATTTTAATAATATTATATTTCAATATTCTAAATGGTTTGGTTTCAATTTTAAACGTAAAAAACGTTATGGTTTCTTAAATTCTTCGAAATCTTAGCGTATCAAATTGAAAGACTTGATAGTTACACAGTTTTCAGTTTACAGGTTTTATAATTAAACAATTTTGAATTAAATACCTCTAGAATAAATTCAAAACAATGAAAAATTAACGCAATAATTTCTCAAATTCAAGCCTTAAAAATGAACCGGGTTTAAAACCAGGCATTGAATATTGAAGTTTTTACATTCTCATCCTAATGAGAAGGTGTTAGTTTTATGTGCAATTTGACTTTGTTGGTTTTCATAAAAATCTCCACGTTTTGAGACCCCCTCAGTCAGAAAAAAACGATCTTTCTGACGGTGTCTGTTTCTCTGTCTGCAGTCTGTAGACACGATAACTTTCGAAAGATTGATCAAATTGGATCGAGCTTTGGCACCTTTTTTAAGGTCATAAAAAGAAAGAACAAGTTCGTTAACCAGCCATTTTTGACCAATGGTTCTGGCTTTATCCATCGAAGATGCTGTTAAAAAAATAAAAAATGCCATTTCCCAGAAAAACTATACGAGATATGAAAAAAATGTAAAGAAGCAAAATTGTTCATCTTAAAAAGATGAACAAATTTTCTTGGGACCATTTTGTTGATAAGACATATTTTCTCTTTTAATCGTGAAAAATGCTATTGAAAAAAATTCCATTTTTCGGTAAAACTATGCAAGATGAGAAAAAATGAATAGACGAGAATTGTTTTCCAAAAAAGATCCACAAATTTGTTATAAATAATTTTTTTGATAGAACAAGTAGTTTTTGTTTTATTCGTAAAAAGTAACATAAAAAAAGAATTAAAATTTTTGGAAAAACGGTACAATATACGAAAAAAGTAAATGGTCAAAAGTTATTCACCAGAAAAAGACAGAAAAATTGGTTATGAATTATTTTTTGATAAGACACGTAGTTTTTGTTTTAATCGTGAAAAATTACATTACAAATAAACCAATTAAATGTTTGGAGAAGACACGCGGTACAATAAAATGTTTAATAACAAAATTGTTTGCCTAACAATAAGTTAATTATAAAAATTTGTTTTTGATCTTTCTTTCTCACGAGACAGCTGAGATGGTTTGAGCTCTAATTTTAAAAATCCTATGCAAAAATGTAGGGGAAGTACAATGACCGAGCGCGTAGTTCGAGCGTGAAGTGCGAGATAAATATATTATCGAGCGCGAAGCGTGCGATCCGACAGACGCGGTCAAACTTGCTAGCCGCGCGCAGGGGTGCGCGATAAGAATGTCTCCGCCCGGCGGGCAGAGTTTTTTTTATTTGAAAAATGTTCCAAAAAGTTCAACATTTCAAACTCAGGTTGAAAAAACAATTTTTCTATTAAATAATTGAATAGTTTCTTTAATTTTTAGTGGTTACAATAGTTTCAGAATTCTTAGTTTTCATGGTAAGCGCTAAATTTTCAATTTTTCCCTGTCATAAGTTTCAATTTTGCGACTAAAATTGAAATGGCTGAATTTCGAAAAGTGTAATCCAAAATTTTAAAATTGTCAATTTTCAAACGATTTATTGTTATTCGAAGCAATTAAAGTAGTTTAAATTTTGCGATTAAAATGAAAATGATTGCATTTTGAATAGTATAATTGAGAATTTAAAAATTTTTAATTTCTGAACGATTAAATTTACACACAGTAATAGAGATTTTTTAGGGTTTCAATACAAAAAAGTGTTAATACAATAATTCTTCGCGAGTAAATTTGTTTTCTTTTTACATGAAGTTCCGATTTTATTTTATATTTTAAGTTTCTGATGTATACATTTTTTCATTATTTCGTTTTTTCATTTTTCAATATTTCCCGTTTAAAATTACTTTTTATTTTGAAAGTTTTCTGGAATAATTCAATCTTATATGTTTATCATTGAAAATATTTCCATTTTTAACGTTGAAAATGAAGGTGAATTTATTTTTTGATTCTAGAAAAATTTGTCTTCAAAGGGCCTAGGGGATAAGCATGTAAAAGTAGCCCCCGCACCTATTAAGCCTTTATTGGCACCATAGATTGATATCTATGTGAATATAAAATCCTGCTAATTTCAACCTTAAAATGCCATTTTTTTGTGAGATATGGAGGGGGGGGGGGTAAATAAAAAATGGGTTTTCCTTGAAAACGGCTAAACCGATTTTGACGAACAAGATATATGTTGTGTTAACCAAAAAGATCTATCAAAAAGGCTATCTAACGCACAATTTTCAAAGGGCATTATAGGCTCATAACAAAGTGGTTTCGAATAAAATTGATTAAAATTCAAAAAATTTCAAATTATTCAATTTTGAATGCCCTTTCTATTATTTTTTTTTATTATTAGAAATAATACAATTTTTATTCTTTCAAATTTTAAACGATCTATTTTCTAAATTATAATCGGAAAATATTCAATTTTGAACGTTATGAAAATGTCTTATTTTCGGAATAATAATAATAATCGGATATTGTTGAAGCCAAAATAAAATTCTTCAATTCTCAACGCTTCTGTTTTAAAATTGTTTCAATTTTAACCGCTTTTATTCAGAAACGATGCAAGTTCAATTCCTTTCTATTCCATTCGAAATATTGTCCTTTTTTCAAACTTTTACCCATCTCAGATATTTTGAATTAGAACGTTCTCAATTCAACATCATTTCGTACATTTTTTTTTAAATTCCAAAAGCTTTCAATTTGAAATATTCAAGAACAAATAATGGTTTAACCGGGGTTCTCCGTGTGTGAGAGCCGAGCGGTGCTCGACAGCTAACTTCACAGTGACTCTAATCCGCTCTCTAATTATTACATTACGACAATCTCTTCATTTCTTGCCTACATCTAATCACAATTAAGTCGATACTAACAATTATATATTTAAAAATTAGGCATACTTATTGATAACTTTTTGAATAATTGCACAGTTATTGATAACTGAATTTTTTGTAAATATAATACGATAGTGTTAATCAACATTTAATATAATGTTATAGCTCTTTCGATATTGGGAGCATTTCCATGTCGATATGCTGGCAAGGATAAATCTGCAGCCGCTGCAGTAGAAGCAGAAATTGCACGTGCCATGGAATGGAAAAGAATGATATTAGTGGGCTGGTATCACTCTCATCCTCGGACTCATGCTTCCCCATCTTTGAGGGATGTAGACTCACAACTTGATTATCAAATCAAGATGAAAGGCCCAAGTGATAATGGTTACACCCCCTGTGTGGGTCTAATCTGCTGTAAGTTTCCGATTATAAAGATTTCTTCAATATTATCAAACTAATGAAAATGTTCGATTTTGAATTGATAATAATTTTCGTTTCAATTTTATAACATTACAATATTCAAGAATAGCCACTGGATTGGAAAACCGGAAAATAACACTTAATTTTTTTTGCCGGAAATGTTAAAATAGAACACTACCGGTCAAAACTGTGCGCCGAGCTTCTATAATTTGTTAACGCATGGGAAATAAGAGACAGAAGTCTGCGGTCACCGATCGTGAGCTTTTCGTCTTAAGGATGCTTCCCCCTATTTATCAAAAATACTTCGAGTATAGAATAATCGGTCCGAAATTTAAAAACAAGCCTGTGGTCAGGGATCACAGTCTTTCCTATATTCCTCCAAGTTTCCCGATTTTTCCACGATTCTCAAAAAACTTTCCCATTTCTCTATAAATATTATACTACTAAATTATTAAAACTATAACAACCCTTGTTCGTTTCACATCTATAAAATTATTTCATACAAAACTAGAATATTCTACTGTGTGTAGTGCAAGATTTTATTTTTATTTCACTGATTAAACTTTTTAAATTAAAATTAAAAATATTATTATTTAATTTATTAATAACTTGAGCGATACCCTAATTCGAAATGATATAAAAAGCCGTAGATACACAAGAGCTTGCATGAAAAAAATTATGAATGTAAAGGAAGCGAAAGAGGTATGGACCTGAAAAAGGAACTACTTGTGGCGAATTTTCTGCACATATAGACGGATATTTACGGTGAACGTAAACACTGCCTTATAAATAAAGTACAAAATAAAAAATTCTATATCGTAGAAGAAATGTAACTATATAAGTGCAACAACTTTAAAGTATTGACAATATTATTGTAGTCCTTTCAAAATAAAAATTTTTCAAACCAATTGAAGCTGAAACAGTATTAAAAGATGTTGAAAATGCTAAAACTGGAAATATTTATCTAATGTAAAATTGTAGCAGTTATAAAATATAATTACATTAATTTCAAGAAGAAGTATTAGAAAGTGATCACTTTTTAATAGAAATGTACACAGTGAAATAATTCAAAAATTGATTATTCCAGGTGTATTAACTGTGCTGGGCAGTCCCAATCTTACCAATACAAAATTTACAAATGTTTATTTGACGGATTTCAAATACAAATATTCTAAATTAATTATGGTATTTTTCAAAAGATAAAAAATTTTTGATTATGAGAACGGTTTTAAAATATAAAAATTGTTATGAACAAAATTTTATTTTTGTTGGAGTTCTTCAAATATCGCCGTGAATGGATTTTCTGAACAGATTACCCTATTTCCCCTTTTTTGAGCTGTTTTTTTTTTTAATACATGGTCGAAAATCGTGGATTCGAGTTATGTGAAGCAAGCTGGAAATTGTTGCTTGTTGACCAGGGAAAAAACTGGGGTCAAAAGTCGTTGCAGGAGAGGAAGCTCGTGAAAACAAATCGGGCATGATGACGCTGCAACGACAAGATTCTCCGTCGGAGGCAGCACGTCCGAGTTTTTTTCCCTGTGAGGAATTTTTCCCCCAGTTTTTCTCCCTGGTCAACAAACAGTAACGTCCAGCCCGCTTCACACGCACAAAAACCTGCGGGTTTCACGGACGTGTTGAGGAAACATTTTTTTTGCAATACCCATCTTGAAAAAGTTCTTCGATCCGGCTGACTGTGCGAGAATAATATTGGCTGAAGAGAGTGGAGAGTATACAAGTCCGGCATTTACAAAAATATACATTTGTTGATAGTTGGACAAAATAGCTGTTTGTGATACAAGTGCGCAAAATAGGTGATTTCCATCGCGTGTGAATTTCTCAGAATGAGCTACATTGGAATCTATATGGGAATCCATATTGGATCCTTGATGAATTTCGGTCTCGCATTACGATTTAAGATAGGAATATAGAAGAGGAATCTATATAGGTTCTTATTATGGGTTTTTATGAAGGTTCCTACATGAATGCGTGTGAAACTAATATTTAATGAGTGCGCAGTTTTCTATAATAGCTATGGTTGCGCAGTACTTTTTTGGACTTTTACGATTGCTAGTAGTACGATAGTAGTCATATTCATGAGTGCAAGAACTTTTTCTTACATTTTTACTTCTGGTAATGACTCCTACACTGCAGACAACCTTCCAACCTTCGTTTAAACCTCTGGCTATCTCTCCATTGATCTTTCCGCCATTAGTGAATATACTTTCAAGATACACTTAATTTTATTATCAATTTGTTCTATTCTGTCTTCGTCTAAGGCAATGTTACATATTGTTTTCTCATCCCTTTTTTCAAACACCATCATTTTTGTTCTATTTACGAAGTATGAATATAATAAAGAGCCAGGAGGACATAACGTATCTTTGCCTAGCACCCTGCTTAATATCAGACCAATCACTCAGATGTCCATTTACCCTCACACTCGCTTATACATATATTGTTTGTATTGCTTTTAGGAGCGAATTATTGACTCCATACTCTTTCAGAACTTCCAAAAGCTTAATTCTATCCACCTCATGAAATGCTTCTTCTAGATCAAGAAATGCACAGAAAACTTTTTTGTTTACCCTGAAACTTTTTTCTGTGATCTATCTCAAGCTAAATATTTGATCCGCACATGATCTTTCTGACATAAATCCACATTGGACTTCTCAGATCTTTTCTTCTGTTATTTTCATGACCTTACAATTAAGTGTTTTTAAATATATTTTGCCTACGGTACTTATAAGCTGATAGTCCTATAATTATGGCAGCTACTTTTATCACCCTTTTCCTTGTAGATTGGAACGATAATCTCCCTTTTTCAGTCGTTTGGAACTTCCCCAATCTCAGCACATATGTATCAACTCGCTCAGTCTTTCAGACGAAAACTCGTCACCGCTTTTAAGGATTTCAGTGGCAACACCATCCACACCAGCAGCCTTACCATTCTTTAAGTTCTTACTTATAGCCCTAATCTCAGAGGCATATATATTCTTTCAACGGGATTTTTTAACGTATCGTCTTCTATGTCGGAGTTGTTATGCTTCATGGCTTCACCTCCAGATGGATGAAAATAGTCCTTGTGTATTTTTTAATTCCAGCTAACTCTCGTCATTGACAAGACCTGCAATATTTAGTTTTCTTAGATGCGCTTGCTTTTTCTCGTTAATAGCTATGCAGATTTCATCATTCCACCAATCATCACCAATAATTCTTCATACGACCGCTGTTCCGCACACTTCAGATGCACTCCTAGTTTATCTGATGAAAGACCTTGTTCTCCTTATTACGAAATTCTATTAGCACTTCTCTTCTCTTCTCTTTCTCCTCCATCCTTTATCTAGGTTCATTTTCAAAACTTGGAGGTGATGATCCATTCCACATTCAGAATCTCTCATAACCATTGTACCTCTTACTAGCCCTCTCAGTCTCTCATCCGCGACAGTCAAGTCAATCACCAAGTGTACAAGTTGGTCATTTTATGCCTGAACCAAGTATTTGTAATAAACAAGCCCTTTTCTTAGTATAAGCGAACCTAGCAGCCTGTCAGTACCTTCGCGTTACACTCCAACTAATCCATTCAGATCTAGTAGAATTATCATTTCCCCTTGATCGCAAGTACCTCGAATAGAATTTCAACTGTCCCAGAAAGCATCTTTTACTTCACCCCTTTCACCGCCCACTGGAGTGTATCATGCTATAATAAATAAGCTTCTGATTCCCTCTTTTATTCTAACCAACAACAATCTGGGAAATACAAGTGTATACTCCTTGATATGCTGTTTTGCTCTCTCATTCATCATCAGACCGGTTCCTTGTCTATCATGTGATTCATTGCCTACTTCTGACAATAGTTGCCATAGCCCATAACCATAGTCTGAAACTTTTTCGAGGGAATGCCTTTCGTCAACCAAAGTTTCAATCCAATCCGAGGCTTTGCTATTGTTGGTATTATTCATTGTTTGAAGTATACACCCAACTATCAACTTGAGGTGAGAAATATATTCCGCGAGTAAAAATCATGTATAAAACAATTAGCCAATCCGTCGTAAGGTAGTGAGTCTAGTTCTGACGTCAGTCCCACCCGACTTTGATCATTTGAAGGGAAGTATGGAAGTTGAATCATCTATTGGCCAAACTTTTGTGATATGTATTTGGAATATAATTCTACTGTAACTTAAAAAGTTGTTCGTTGTAACAAGACACATTCATTGATCTTTTGACGGTCTCACTGATTTTGTAGCAACAAAATTTTTGGTAAGACAGAAATAACATCTTGGAAATGATTGAAAGTGTTAGTTCTTTGTTGTTGTGCAAAACCCGCATTTTATGAGTTAGCAAATTTATTGATGCATACAATTCTAATACCTATTGAAATTAATAGTAAATTATGCTTTTATTACAGCTCCTTACAATACTGATGGCAATTGTTATGAGTCCAACTTCAATATATTTTGGTCTTTACCTCCGCCAGAAAATAGACCCCACGAATATCCACGGCCAATGCTTTTAAGCTACACATTATCACAGGAACACTTCCTCGCTCAAGATGCTTTAGATGAAATTGTAAGTAAATCCAAACTTCTGCACTGAATTTAGAGACGAATAGATATTCTCAATTGTAACTAGCTTTAATTTTAAGAATTAAATTGATCAAACTGGTTTGAATTTAATTTCAGAAAAAATGTATCGAATATTACAAACTAGAAGGTGGGATCGACTTTAAAGCGATATTCAGCGGCAGTACAACTTATCTTGAAAGGTTGAGGGTAAGTGAGATTAGCAATGACAGAATATTTTTCAGAAAATCCTTGACAGTGCCTGCAGTTCTTGATCGTGACAATAATTAATTTTTTACTTGAGATATCGGCTCTCACTATCGACATGTGAACACTAGATAACTAATCGTAAAATACAATTCACATTAATTTTATCACAGATGATTCAACATCGTTAATTTCAGAGATTAATTTTTTTGGAATCTAACAGATTGATACAATAATTTCATTTTTCAAATCGAGAAACTTTCAAACATCGATTCACTTTGAATCTGAAAGTTTCCAAATTTAGATTAATTTTATAATTCGAAAGATCTTCAATTTAGAATTCGGATGTTTTGTATTTTTCAGAGTTCTTTGCAGTCCAAACTTCCTGGACGAAATCGAACAAATGGATCATATTGGGACGTGATCAGAGAAATGATTTGTCCTGGATCAGAAGACGGTTCTTCGGATCCATTCGTGATGAAATTCCCCCTCGCCTCAGAACAGCTTCTACAATCTAGTTCCCTCAATGCCGCAGGAAATGTTTTCCTTGCACCAGTAAATTTCAAACCCGAAAACACCAGCACAGTTGCTTCTATAACAAAGCAGTTTGCATCTCATCATCACCAAGGGAAAGATTCCTCTTCAGAAAGCAGCCTGCTTAAACATGACCTTCTAAAACAACAATCTCATCACCTCCAACCTGATTCGATACCCTCCTTCAGAGCGGGTGAACTTACGGTTTCCCTAAAAAATTCTAAGAATGATTACGAATATTCACCAACCGATTTTTCAAAGGCCCTTAATTCTTCAAGTATGGACCCTGGAAAGTCGAGAGCATCGGATTATCCACTGACTGATTGTTTAACCCAGCAGATGGCGAAGTTCCCAGATTTATCGAAGCTTGCAAATTTTTCGCCTAGTGAGTTGGCCCAACTTTCGGGATTCTCTTTAAATGATTTCACGAAGGCATCTTCCTCATATGTGAGAAATATCGCCAATCTTTTTGGACCACTTGGCAAAAGTTCGGATATGCAGGATGGAAATGATAGAAGATCAAGTGATTATCCTTCCATGGATTCGATTCCAAGTTCCTATAAAATCTCCTCTTCTCCTCCATCGTTGCAGGAACAAAATAGAAATGTGATGGAGGATTATGGGGGAGAGAGGAAAAAGGATTTGGGGGAAAGTTCAAATTATAATATGATGTCGGAGGACTTATCTATGTCGAATTTGAAGCCTGACTTTGGTGCGATGCTGGATATGAGCACTAAAAAACATCATTCGGATCTGAGTGATACCTTGAATCTCTCGAAGGACCGTTGAGAAGGTATTTTTTACGTATTGTTTAGTGTTGCGAAATTTTCCGTCTGGGTTATCTTACGAAAATTTCCGTACTTACCTTATTTGGCCCCCCGGAATTATTGGAGAACACCATCTGGCGCTTTTTCCAGTTCCAGACTCCTTTTACAACAACGGGTTGTACAACCGGTTTTCCAATCCCATTTCCAACAACTCGAGTTGTTTGCTTGGGGGATCCCCTTTGTCAATCTAATCTCACAACTGTCATAATCTTTTCATTTATTCAATTTTGTTTTCAAATTAGAAACTAAGAAAAAGGAGCTTTGACCGAGTCGCCCAAATTAGATAAATAAGTCGCCCAATACATATATTTTAGGCGACTTCCCCAATTTTTCTTTCGCCAGAACGTAATAATGAGCTGATTCAAAATCATGCGATTTGCGATAAATCGTCCAGTCTAGCAATCCTATGCGGGAAAATTCCGTAATACTAGACAGTGCCTTTTTTATTTAAGGGACAAGGCGGTTCAAACAATTATTTTAAGTTCTCATCTATTTAAATAAGGATTTACAATCCTTACAAATTTTGATCAATCCTTATCCACTTTTTCATTCGCTTTCAGTTTTAAAGTCTCTAAATTGAAAAGTTAGGAAAAATTCTTGTTGAAGTATACGAACTACTATTTTTTCTAAAATTACAACAATCATCTCTAGCTTTTCACAATAGAAAGTAAAACCTGGAAAGTGTAGGGATTCTCAAAATATTTTTCAAAATGAGAGCTTAAATTTTTAAATGATAGTTTTTAAGACGATCTCAGTGTAGAATCTTTTCTATCGACTCAAGATAATAAGTTGTTGTGTGATTGATTAATTTTGGCGTAACTTCTTAAGAAAGAACTGAGGAAGAGTTAAATATATGGTTTCATACTTGAAAACTAAAAAAATTTGATATTCTATATTAATTGGGAAAAACGTGGGATATACAAAATTATGTTTACATTATATCTCACGCGAGTAAATTAAATTCCATTTTTTTAGTTATTTTTAATCAAATGAGCCTAGTTCTGCTTCGAATGTATAGCAGGAATTAAATTAATTGTTCATGCAACAACTCTAAAATACAAATCGTATACAATATATAAAAACTTGTATGATAAATATCTTGGATCTGTCTATTGCTACAATTAATTTGTGAATATTCTGAATGTTTTACAAAATCGACGAATACGTTTGTTTTAAAGCGTAATCGGTAGTAGAGATTTTCGTATTAATAAAATTAAGGACTGAGGAAATTTTTGTATATTGCGTATTCTTGATTTTCATAAAATATTGTTTAGAAATTAACCCTACTGTGTGTCTATTATTTTTATATTCTAATATTTAGGTTCAAGAACCTCTTCTTTTCAGTATGTTGTTTTTTTAGCATTTTAACTTGGGGCTGTTAAAAACATATGTAACCCTTTGTGAGGTTACTGTGACTAATATGGCTATTCCAGGGCTCGGAACGGGTTACTTTTTAGTAACTTGGTTACTTTTTTGATCCGCGGTCACTAAAAAGTTACTCATTTTATGAAAAGGTTACTTTCGTTCACATTTTTTCCCCGAAATAACGACATGAATTAATTCATTAATCGTATCATTTAAAAACTTGTGAGAAATGTAAAAATTCAAATTTATACAGTAAATTTGGCACTTTATAGCCGGGAGAATTATGGAAAAACAATGAAATAATAATGAGTTCATACGTAAAATGTATAAAAAGGGCTATCAATTGAATTATTATGAATCCTGATAAAAATAGAAATTTAGCTAAAATTACTAGTTTTTACAGTAAAATTAAAATCATTTTTATTGAAATTTAAGATTGAAATTCGTCTTTTTTGGTAGATAATTAATCTTCTTGATTAAAAATCACCCTTTTGTTTTAAAATACATAATTTCATTTAAAAATACATCTTTTTGGTTAGAAATGTACTTATTTTGTTGAATATTCGTCATTTTCGGCTGAAGATTCCCCTGTTTTCGTAGAAAATTTAACTATTTGGTCGATAGATAACTTTTTTGTCAAAAATCCATATTTACTGGTTCAAAATTCAACTGTTTTATAAAAATTGGTCTTTTTCGCTTAAAAACTCAACAATTTGGTTGAAAAATAACCTATTTTGCTGAAAAATCTTATTTTTAAAATGAATTCTACTGTTTTTTTATATTAAATTAAAATCGTTTTTGGTTATTGCATGAACTGTTACATTTTTCGTTAATAATTCATCTTTTTTAGTCACAATAATTCAACCATTTTGTTAAAAGTTGAAATACTTTCTTAAACATACATTTTTTTGTTGAAGATTCATAATTTTCTTTCTATAATAATTCTTTTCGGTTAAAAATTAAAGTATTTCAGTGAAGTTAAATTAAAAGTTAATTAAAGTCAATTAAAAGTTAAATTATCAGTTGAAAATTCATCTTACATGTTCGAAATAAAATTACTTGGTTGTTAAACTCTCTTGTTACATTTTTTGTCGTTGAAGATTAGTCGTTTTCATTAAAAATTAATTTCTTTGGTTGAAAAATAAGCTGTTTCATTGAAAACTTGTTCTTTTTTCGGATGATTTTCGGTTGAAAAATTATCTTTTTTAGTTGAAAATTCATCTTTTTGGTCAAAAATTCAATTATTCTAGTTAAAGATTCATCATTTCACTT
>CAKNXH010002245.1:47483-78949 GCA_932178445.1 Andricus quercusramuli | reverse complement strand
TGTTGAAAAATCGTATTTTAAAAATTAATTCTACTGTTTTTTATATTGAATTAAAATCTTTTTTGGTTATTATATCAACTATTACATTCTTCGTTAACAATTTATCTTTTTTAGTCAGAAAAATTCAACAATTTTGTTAAAAGTTGAAATACTTTCTTAAACATACATTGTTTTTTTTGAAGATTCATAATTTCCTTTCTATAATAATTCTTTTCGGTTAAAAATTCAAGTATTCCAGTGAAATATAATTAAAAGTTAATTAAAGTTAATTAAAAGTTAAATTATCAGTTGAAAATTCAATTTTTCGGTTGAAAAATTATCTTTTTTAGTTGAAAATTCGTATATTTTGGTAGAAATTAGTCTTCTTGGTTGAAAATTCATCTTCTTGGTCAAAAATTCAATTATTCTAGTTAAAGATTCATCATTTCACTTAAAAATTCATAATTCTGTTTTAAAATTTGACTATTCCAGGTAAATATTCACAATTTTATTTGAAAATTCATCATTTTGTTTGAAAATGTAACTTTTTTTTTGAAAGTTAGTTTTTTTCGTTGAAAGTAATTTTTCTAACTGAAAATTTAACCTTTTCCAATTGAAAATTCATCTGTTTGAGTCATCATTAATTTTTCAAACTTGAAATTGAATTATTTATGTTTAATCTTTGAATTAAAGTTGAAAACTAAGCTTAGAGTTGAATCCATATTTACTAGTTGAAAATTGAACTGTTTGTAAAAATTGGTCTTTTTGGATTAAAAACTCAACAATTTGATTGAAAAATAACCTATTTTGTTGAAAACTCGTATTTTAAAAATTAATTCTACTGTTTTTTATATTACATTAAAATCTTTTTTGGTTATTGTATCAACTATTAAATTTTTCGTTAACAATTCATCTTTCTTAGTCAAAAACTTTTATCCATTTTTTTAAAAGTTAAACTACTTTCTTAACCGTACATTTTTGTTGTTGTTGAAGATACATAATTTTGGTAGAAACTTTGTCTTTTTTGGTGAAAAAACTTTCTTTTTGGTTATTTTTTTGAGATAAGTATGGTTACTATTTTACTATTTTTTTAAGCTTGAGCAGTTCCGAACCCTGCTATTCAGTAACAACGAAAAGTGGGATAGAAAAGGGTCATTAATCCTTACTTCGTGCACAGGGATACATATTACCCCAGGCCTATTCAACCTTAATTTTATGTCATTTCCCAGAATAAATACCTTTTTTTTAACAGCCACTAAAGATTTATTTTTATCTTAAAGAGTAATATTTCAAGAGTATGTCCTCCAAATTTTAGCTTAAAATATTAAAAAATAAAAAAGACATGATTTTTTTTGTGAAAACAGTCAATTTTTCGACCTTTTTTACCTTTTTTTATATATCATTTTTTTTGTATACTTAATTTTTTTTCGCTACCTTACCTACATGGTCCTTTAGAGTACACTCTAAAGAAGTTATAAAAAAATCACCAAGTAAAAATATTCAATAATTGATTTTTTATAACAATTTTTCCGCTGGGGTAAAATCCACCTCTGTACGCGAAGTATGTGATTCCTGAGAAGTGCGCGAAGTAAGGGTTAAAACCGCGAGAAGTCGAAAGTTAAAATTAAGCAGAGTGAAGAAAGCGCCAAAGGTGCTAGTTTTAGTAAATTATTAATAGGCGCTTGTATCATCTATGATTAGCATATATCGCTTTCTTTCATGAATTGACATTTGAAAGTCCTTTCTTGAACTATCAAGTCATAACGATGAAATCTTCAGAGGGAGTATTCGCATATATTGAAGAAACTATAAAACACCCTTTAATGACTCGTGAAATTTTGTTATTACATATTGTATAATTTTTCTTGCCGGTGACATTTTTACATTCTTATTTCATTTATTATGAAACTGTTTGTTTGAAATGTCAGGAAAGTAAATGTTTTGAGAAGGCAAATAGTCCAGAAGCTCAACGAACAAATATATAAACCAAGTGTGTATATAATATTTACACAGCATTTATAAGCATCAAGTAGTCTTCAGCACACAAGAGAGATTGCATCATGATACAGACCGAGAAAAAATACATTTGAGTAGACGAAACTAATAATTTGTATTTTGAATCATTAGAACTGAAATTGTTCTTAATTTTATTTCGAACAAACTGTTAGGTTTTAATTATTAAAGACATATTTCTTATGTGAGCATAGTACTTCATCTGATGCTCAGAATTGGAGCCTTCAATAAGACATTAATATTTGAGATTCACGATATTGTAACCCGATAAACAAGAAACCAAGTACAATATCCTTTGCCTCACAAATTCTCCCTATCAATTCTATTTTCTCGAAGTAAGATATTCAAACTCAGCGAAAGCACACAACACCCACTATATACCATATCTTACCACCCGGGTTGATCCCCATATTCCCCATACAAGAAACATTCAACCAGATCCCATATAACATAAATCAAACCCCCTCACGGGAATCTCTCGGCCTTTACTTTCTTACTTTCAGCAACACACCATATCACCCAACACCATCACCACCTACAATCATAAAAAACTTGAATCATCAAACGAGACCGAAGCTCAGGCCCAGCATCAGTTCCGGGATGACTATAAATAATATAGTATGTATAGTATACATATATCTATTCGGTTAAAAAAACGATCTTTACATCGTAAACGATTTTTCACCTGACTTCTCGCAAATAGCCCGGAACTGGTGATAAAGAAGAATCGATAACTCTCTTAACGGTACTATTTTCCAAGAGTATTTTCGTGGCTAGAAATTGTTTTGTGGCGACAAACTTTGGGATTTCATTCAACTTCTATAATTTTCCTATGGTTATTATTATTATTATTATACCATTAAGCCATTTCCCTTTCGGGGTAGGCGTGACTTGCTCGGTGGTGATTCTTCAAAATTTGTTTACACTCACAATTTTTCAAACTGCACTACTATTTGTAAATATCAAGACATATTTTTAAAAATCTTGATTTGTAGTACCAATTTGGTAATTTTGGATACCGATTAGTAAAGTTTGGGAACTTTGTAACTTAGTGAGTTTCGATATGGTGGTATCAGCTCGTAAATTTCTAGAACTTTGATACTCATTGGGTACCAAAGTTTCGAGGTTTTTACAGAACCTGGTAAACATAGAAAAGTCCTGGAATTTTGAAAAAGAGCCTGGAAATTGATATTGCCTTTGATTTTCAAAGTTTTAATAATTATCTTAGTACTTTTCTGTTTATTTTAGAATGAAATAATAGTCGAAAAGACTTTTAAAATTTGCTATGATTAATAATTTTATGTACAGTACCGGCGGTTATTATCTACACGCCCATTTTTGGAACTGTTGCTTAAGGGCTCAATTTTTTATAATATTAACATTAAATTTTTTCCTGATAATAGAACGAAAGCTAATAAAATTCTGCGTTTAATAAACACAATTCAAGGTAAAATGCCAATTAATTGAAAAGATATTGCAAAAAGACGCAAAATTTCATTGTTTTCGATAGATTGCAATAACTTTAGAAATAATCGATATTTTTCTTAGTTCTTTGTCACATTTTAAAGATAAGTCTCTATAGTATTTTACTAAATTGATAAGATATCTTTAGAATTTTTTTCCTATGTTGTACCCTAGGGTCGAACTTGGTACAAAAAAGTCGCAATACTTCTAACAATGATTGTACTCACCACATAATTAAAGAAATTAAAAACAATAATATTTTCATAAATATTACTAAAATGTATTTAAATATGATAAATAATGATTTTCAAGAAATGTTTTTAAGTATTTACACATTTTTGAAATTTTACGACTTTTTCGGACCAAGCTTGACTCTTTAGCAGAATCTAGGGAAAAAATTCTGAAAATGTCTTCACAATTTAGTAAAATACTATGGAGACCTACCTTTAAAATGAGCCCTCGAACTTGAAAAATGTAAATTATTTCCAGAGTTATTCCAATTTATTGAAAACATCTCAATCTGACGTTTTTTAAATATCTTTCTAAAAAATTGACATTTTGCTTTCAATTTGAGCTTATTAGACGTATATTTTAATCGCCTTTCATGTACCTATGAGAAAAAATGTTCGATGTTCATATTATAAAAATTAAGGAACTTCAGTATTAGCTCAAAAAACATTAAAATTCAACTATTCCAGTTAAATATTCACAATTTTATTTGAAAATTCATCATTTTGTTTGAAAATGTAACTATTTTTTTGAAAGTTTTTTTTTCGTTGAAAGTAATTTTTTTTAACTGGAAATTTAACTTTTTCCAATTGAAATTAATTAATTATAATAATAATATTATTAATTAAATTAATTATTAATTATTAATTAATTAAATTATTTAATTAATTAAAATTCCGCAATTGGCAAACAGTACAATGCTTTGAAATTGATTTGTGTTTGAATTTGGAATAGAATTTTTGAAAAAGTCCTGAAAACTTTTCAAAAGTTGACCTGGAAATATCGTGGAATTTTTAAATCCGACTTACGTAAAACTCTGAGTTTGAGCAGTTTTGCACTAAATTCGGTATAATAAATCATGGGTGTTTTAGGCATTTTTGAATAATAATTTGAAAACGTTGGAAGCTCTGCTGCCGTTTTTCGAATAAACTTTGGGAAATTTAGTATCATTTTGAAAATTAATTTTGATCGACAGGTATTTTATTTAAGTAATTGTTCTGAGATAAAAAATGGTGATTTCGAATTAGAAAATTTTGTGACACAAACCCGGCCCTACGAACTGAGCGTTTGGCCGTTCGCGCACACTTACAAAATTCACTACAAATTTAAAAGTTGAAAAAAATCATGCGAACATGCATTTTAGAGATCTGAAAATCTGAAAAACCGTTCTCTGCAGAAACAACTTAAGTCGGCTGAAGTTCTTGCAGAGAACGGTTCAATTCTCAATCATCGTCAATTTTTTGCGCTTCAATAATTTTGGTACAAATTCTGTTAATTTAGATTAATTATTTCATCTATTATAAATTAATTTGAGATATTTGCAAGCTAAGATGGGAAATGGCAACATATTGGAATTTTTTGTTGCTGTTTGATATCTTTAGGTACTACTTTTGTTTGCCCCAATTTTCAAGATAGTAATTTGAAAATTTTCGGAACTTTAGTACTATTATGATTAATGAGCCTTAGGTATTTAGATATTTGGAAATTTTTACAATTTTGACATCAACTAAGAAACTTTGGATATAACGAAGACAGTACCGACCACTGTGCACGTCCAAATCTTCAGGTGCCTATTTGTGCAGGTTGAAAATTAGACGTATACAGTTGGCCCAGAACCAACTGCGTGCTTTTGGTTAATGAACTCTCGAAATTCGAGCCAACTCGGTAACATTATTATGAGGGAATCACATGATCATTTCTCCAGCCCTGTCACCTGCATGGAAATGCAATTTTCTTGGGCCCTCAAGTTTAGTGCAGAATTTTAAAAATGTGTACAATCAATTTTCGAATTTCTACACCATCACAGTAAATCTGTAGCAATATTAAAAAACAAGAGACTGTACATTCTTGGATCATTTTATTTCCGATCAAAAAGACACCTTCTGATTGAGTGTGATAGTTGAAATGCCCGATTAAAAAAAAAAAAAAAACCAAATTGAGCAGTGGGTTAGGGAAACGTTTCGTCACCTCGGTCATCATCATCTTAATTGAACTTTTGATGGTCTCAAATGTTTGTCCCTGCTGATTTCTTGATCAACTACGAGGGATGTTTGATAGTTTTATTCCATCTTGAACTAATGATAATCGAATGGTTTACAAAGTTATTAAAGTGCTTGGCCTCACTGATTTTTTGGTCAACATTATGCACGGGGGGGGGGGGGGGGGGTGTTCTAACAACCCCCAGAAACCAAGAAATTTGCCTGAATACGCGGTGAAATAAATTTTATAACATCCTTCCAGTCAATTTCAGCCAAGTCAGCCTTTGGGGGTGGTTTTTCTAAGGGTGTTATAACATCATCCCTTAATCTAATTATTTAATCAAAAACTCACTAGGGCCATCTACTCTACTGTGATGATTTACCAAATGTTCTATTTTCCTAAGTACTATTAGATGGAATAAAATTCTTAAAATCCCTCGTAGTTAATTGAGAAAAGTGACTCAACCTCTGCGGGGAAGGTTACCTCCAAAGGTTTAGAACTTCATCTCTACTCAAAAACAAAATCAACAGGTTTACAATTCGGACCACCCTTATACGTAAAGATGTACGTGTACTGTAGGACCTTTCGCGCATTTTAAGTTAGACGATTGAGGATGTGCAGACCGAAGGGCTTGGAAATATAAAAATTAAAATGCCTTTAGTCCTGTCGATGATATTTTAAATTCTAGAGGCTGCTGCAATTTGCATTTTCCAAAAAACACATTCTTACAAAATTACCATAAGCCTTTCTACCTGGGGTCATTCAACTCTTACTCCTTCACCCTTCCTACCCCTTCCAAACAAAAAATTCATCCTACGTCCCTTTGCAGAGGATCCTCAAAGTACGTCATTTGACAAAAAACTAAAAAAAGGTGTCTTGATACTTATACGAGTCGCAGTGTATATATCTTCTACCAAGTCCTGAGGAACGGTACTTGGGCCTCTGGGCACGTCTTGTACTACAAGTCGCCTCGCTGCTCGGCTCGATTCTGCTCAACTCTGTTTGGCTCTTGTGAAAGTAACTGGTGGAGACCCAGAGAGGGGACCATTCGCTCCTACCTTGTCGCCGGTTCCCTCCTGACGGTCGGTCGGATCGGTTGGATGGCTGGTTAGCTTGGCCAGTCGCTCTTCTCGGCTTTCACCTAGCCGATATACCGATACCGCAACCGACCGCGAACCCGTTGAGAGAACCTTTGACAGGAACTCCACCAGCTGTTTAGCGACAACCTTAGTTACCCCGGTGACGAGTTACCCTCTTATTTCATGGACCGATCCTTGAAGGTTCGGTACCGATCACGCAGGATGACGACCCCTTGAACCCTCGCGAGTGAACCAGTGCCTGGTCCCAGGGAGGCGAGGATAGAAAGTGTAACGACAATAACAACGGAGTCAACAGCTGGTGAGTCCTATTCTTCACTCCTTGAGAGAGAGAAAGTCGTGATTACCTTTGCTATCGAAGCAAGACGGCCGATCATCGATTTCACCGTTAGTCGCCATGTCTCACACGTGATGAGTCTCATTAACACCGATTTAACGGAAGTTAAGGGGAGGAAACTTTCCTCGGAAGTCCGAGGTGTTGCGAATCAAGTGAATGCCAATTTAGGAATGCTGAGAATGTTGGGAATTCTTTGGGTTCCTGTTTGAAAGGTTTGGTACCATCGAAATCTTTGGGTATCAGTTTGGAAAACAGTTCAAAAACATAGGTACCAGTGATGAGGTACCCGTGATGACAGTTTGGAAACTTTGGTACCATTTGGAATTATTTGGTTACTGAGGTGAAAAATGATGAAAATCTGTTTAGAAATATTAGAATCTTTGGTTGGCAGATTAGGAATCATTGGTATTAGTTTATGAAATTTTGTACAAATTGAAAATCTTTTGAAAATTAATTGAGGAATGTTAGAAGGTTGGATATTCACGTGACAATTCATAAATAATATATCAACTTCAGATATCTTCCATTTGGCAAGTTCGGATACTTCGATAGCAGTTTGAAAATATTGGATACTTCAATAACAATTTGAATAAATTAGGTGTTTTGTTATCAGTTTTGAAACTTTCATTACTGTGGAGGTAATTTAAAAACCTTGAGGAATTTCGCATAGTTTCCTAGCAAATTAGAAACTTTGAATACGAGTTCGCATGGTTGAATAAGAAAGGTCTGGTGGTGACATTTAGATTTGCGAATGAATTAGGCTCAGGAAGCGAAATTGGTGAGAGACACGTGGAGAATGTATGAATTCTTGGTACGTCACCCCACCAATTGATTGCGGCACACCGGATTATACGATGATCATCGGATACCAGAAAGTAGGATCCCTTGCACAAGATCCGAGAAGATCTAGGTTCATGAGAAGAGCAATCAAGATCTTTTTTCATTAACGTCTTCATATTCTTTTAAGATTCTAAATATAATCATGGAGATTCGTTTGATATTTATTTTTCTTTTCATTAAACAGAGCTTTGTCTTTTCATAAAAAAAAAACTTTTTATTACTGAATTGGTCTATAAAGTTTTATTCAGTTTGCAAATATTAATCTAAGTGTTCTAGGTCTTCGTCATACGAACTAATTTAATTATTATACAATTATTATTAGTTCGATAAGTTCAGAAATTTTTTTTTAAATTTAACAACTTTGACTGTTTTGGTAACAAATTTTTCAACATTTGAATATTAGGTCTATAAACTTTCGGGAATTTGATTATAATAATAAATAAAATGATAAATTCGGTTTCACATTCCCTGAAAATGTTTGATCTCAACTAGGATATTTATCCGGAAATAATATTAATGTGATATACAAATTGAATATGATAATTATAATATTATAAACGAATATATAGGCCGTGGCTACGTGTACCGAAATTTCGTTACGAATAGCCAGATTTTTTCGGTATGAATAGCGCACAGAAAAAAGCTAGGCTTACTTTTGCTGCGCCTAATTTTTTCAGGTCTTCAGCCGTTGCCGGCAAAACTTCATCTACTTTTCTTTTGTTTAAAAACTCAATTCTAGTCTTGTTTAACTCTAAAAAGTGCTGCGTCTCAATTAAAGGTCAATATCCGACTTAAAATGAGACCAGGTTTTTTTCTGTGTTGGACCAGGAAAATGTGTTATTTGTAGTAAAATGTTGGTATAAATGGCCGAATTTTTTGGTAAACATAGAAACAGCCTGTAATATAATCGTAAGTATAGAATTAGAGAACGTAAATATATCCAGTCGTGCAAAATTATACGCAAATCTAAAATTATAATGGAGAAAAATTCATCTGATAGATCACAAACTTTCCTTTAATGAATAATACGATCTTGCAATATAATCTAGATGCGAAAACTTAGAATATTCAGTTCCTATGTTATATTGTACAGAAATATACGGATATTACCTTTCACTAAATATATGTTACCTTCGAAGTTACGTTAAAAGAATTTTAAATTTTATCTATAAAAATATATTTTTTAATTCAACTTTTCCATTTTTTAAGTCACTGAATATGTTATCATTGGCTGATAAATCTCTAAAATAGTATAGTGAAAATGGTAATGTTATTTGGTAATTTGATTAATATTATATTTCTGATAAGTTTAAAACTAAAATTTGATAAAGGAATATCTCAATTTCAATTTAAATAAAAAGCATATGTGCACATCACTACTTTATATTACGATTTCCACTTTACTTTGTGTAATACTGTTAATTCTCTATGAAGATGAAATATGACTTAATTTCCATTCATCTCATACGTTGACATAATATTTCCTTATTATATTTTTATAAAGTTAGAATCCTCTACTTAAAAAAATGTCATGTATATCCTTCCCATATAATTTCTGGGTTATATACCTATAGTTAAAATCTCTAAAAATTATGATTACATATTACTACATTTTGCCACATTACTGAAGAAATTACAGAAATTATTTTCACTTCGCCGAATCTTGGAAGACCCGAAACATTAATAAATGGAAGCATGCTTTCGAAGTGGGCACTCTGTAATTTACTAAAAGGTTCGTGTTCATACATTTCTCATTTCTTTGTTTACTATGCATTGTACGTACGTGTTTCCTCGGACTACCTCTTTCTTTCCCCGTTCTCATCTTTTTCTTTTTTCATTTCTTTTAGCACACTCTTCCTCGCAGTTTATCGACTTTTACTTCGTTTCTCGGCTTAACGCACTTTATGTGTGAAAAATCTTCCCCAAGTTTGTTAAACATTAACGAGTCTCGTATATCACCCTTCCTGACGAATAGTCGTAACTCAGAACATGACACACCGTTATTACGTAGGCGTCTTGCAGCTTTTTCATTTTTTCTTACTTTCTATATTTTTCAAAAACAAACATCCCCCAAGACATAAAAAAACCAACCAGCCACATACATAAAATCTCTAGTAGATCATAAAACAGTTTTTAAATCCCAAACTTTTGAAAAATATGATATACCTTCATAATAGTCTGCATATGCAATACTTTTTCTACTGTACTCTTTTTCCTTTACTCTTCCCTGAAATTTTATTCAGACGATGAGTCAGATTCCAAAAAGTATAATTACCGAGATAATTAAAAAATTTCAAAGTTTCCATTCTAAAAAATTCGCTTTGAGAATGTATGTATATATGTGTGTGAAAGGCTCATACATATATTTGACCTATTTCTGGATCTAGAATTGTATATGGTGAGCTAATGCAACAATTACCTCTCATTACGGGTTTAGCATCTTTTGTGTAAGTGAAAGAAAGAAGCAATGGCTCTAGTTTCACCCAAGGAAGTGAATGTCGTACAAGAAATAATATTTTAACTTCCTACTACGTTTACTGAGTGGTATTGAGAGAAAGAATTAGTTACGACTTGTAAACAATGCAACATGTCTCTTTCTTCAAATTATTGACTTTAGTGTTCTCAGTTCCTTTCTTTTTTGGAATAAAAGATCCCTGGCGAGATTTCTTTCAGATAAAATTCAGTTTCTTTATAATTGAACCCTTGATTCAAGAATAGGAAAAGTGACTCGCATAATATTAAAACATGTAATGTAACGTGAAAGGGTTATAGTATAAACAGAAAGAACAATCAAGCTGTTATCTATAATAAAAGTTGTTGCAAATAGTTGACAACTTTGTTGACTATAACATTGACAATTACAACCAAATTCACAATTGTGAATGTAGTTGCCAACTGTCTGCAGCGCTTTTATCCAATTTGAAGAAAAAACAACGCTTGCACTGAAAAAATCCTGGCAAATCCTGAACTAATTTTACTTAGTTGAAGAATATTTTTAATCCAATTGCTTTTTTATTTGTGGGTAACTAAATTCTTAGGGAAGGTTGACTGCATAAACCATTTAAGTTAACTAAACAAAGTACATTGGGGCCTTAGGGAACTAAGAAGTTGGAAAAACTGTTTTGATTTTTACTACTTTTGTCAGTTAGATTAACTAAGAGTATAGTTAAAATAACTAATTTCTAAGTTTTTTTAACTGAGAAAAGTAGTTAAAAGTTGTTCCAAATCATTATTGTTAATCCAACTACTCATATTAGTTCCCTAAGGCACCAATGTATTTTTCTTACTAAACTTGAAGAACCTTTCTTCTAAATACATCATCATAATTTAAATAAATTGACTTGTTCGGCCCTATGCGTCTAGCCTTTCTTATTTACATGTGAAACATTCACGTTTAAGAATTAAATGAACATTTCTAAACAAATTTCTCAAAACACCTTTGTGTTTGACGGATACATTCTGATCACGACACTCGCACTTCACGCTCGACATTAATATTAAGTTGTAGAAAATCGACAACTTATGTTGTGTCTCTATATAACGAAATTCCAAAACAAAAAGAGATAGAGTTAAATTAAAAACCTTAAGAATAATGTAATACCTTTTATCATAAATGATGAGAATGCTAGCATTCAAATTTTACGACCAAACTGTAGGTCCTACCAAAAAATGGCTGCAGACAATTTTGTAGGCTTTTAAAGACGAGAAACTTTGTTGTTTGACCTTTCGTCGTATTTTTCGTTGTTTAACTATAAATTTGAATTTTGAATGCTATTTTCCACATTCAAAACGAAAACTCTTCTAAAAAAGGTTGAATGCAATTCTTAGATTTTTTAGGCAAATAAGTTTGTACAAATTTTATCATATTTCGTGTTCTTTAAATCTAAAGATGAATTTATAATTTTACTAATTTTATTTTTTATTGCTAAAACAATAAATATTGGTGGTATAAGGCTAATTAACAAACTTGACCTGCATTTTGGGATAATAAAAAAGTTACTAAAAGAAATTCTGATTAGAAAATGTCATCGAAAGTTATCGTGCTGTCAGAATCCAGACAGACAGATAGACGTGTTCGTCAAACGATCATTTACATAGTCGGTCTCAAAACTACAAGAATCGATAATAATTAGATAATCAAAAATTAACATTAATCTAATACCTTCTATAATAAGTTATTAGACTGTAAAAATGTTCCGTAACGCGATAAATCTGAAATGGGATGAAAATGTAAAGTAACTTTCTTGCAATTTACACCTATCCTTGTACTAATATATTTCTTCCGTATTCCTATGTTTATGGAAATTGCTCTAATTTAAGGTACATGATAAAGTTGAGCTCAAATAAGCCTCATACTTTCACTTGCCATGATGCATCAAGAACTTCATATTATTAAATCTTATGCTAACAAAAGAGTACTTTTTATGGTTATGTTATTCTCGTTTAGTAGCATGAATGATTTATTACCGATTTATAATTATAATCTATCTTTATCTTTTTCTTATAATTATGTATTAGCTAATCTTTCTAGATTATATTATCAATCGGTAAAAAGGCGTATAGGTTGTAATACCTATTTGTAGAATACTTAATTATGAAATAATTATACAAATCAAAAATTTAATGTTTTTTAGTCAACTAAAAGTTATTTATAGTTTCCTGAATGCAAAAATTAGAAATGATTATATTTATACTCAAAGAAAACTAGGTGAAATGCACTAAATATGCACAATATTATGCTGAAAATACGAATTAAAAAATCAAACCATTTTTGAAAAAAATATCACTAACAACTCAACAAAATGATCATTTTTAGAATTAAAAAAATGAACTTGGATGTATTATTTTGCGAAAAATATTAAAATATGCGAATATAGAACAAAATTTAGTTTTTTTTTCGTGGAGCAAAAATACACATCTGCCATGAAGATATTCATTCACTAAAATTTTCCAAAATAACTGAATTTTTTTGAATTCAAAAGAATTTTGCTATCAAAAGTTCGAATTAAGCACACCTTTCATTTGTTTGAAAATCTAAAAATGATAATTTTTTAAAGATTTTTTGCTCGTACTTTTTATTAACGGTTCATGTTTTTTGATTCGCATTTGCAGTGTAATAGTGTGCTTATTTAATAATTCTTTAACGGTTCATTTGAAATTACTTCAACCCAAAGGTTCGAACACTATTATTATATTATTATTATATATTAAAAAAATAAAAATTGTAAATAAAAAATTAAAAATATTATTATATTATTATTATTATATGATAATGTTTTTATTGATTTTGCTTCTGAGATGTCTGACAAATATTTTTATATTAAAAAAAATTTCGCCATAGCTGTATTTGAAGAAAGGCCATTTTTAATGTCAAAAATCTAATTATACATTATATATAATTATTTTTAATAGAAAAACTTGGAATGTACTCATACCCACGTTTTTTAACAATAATTTTTTTCTATTCTAAGCTGATAATATTTTTGAAATAAAAAATATCTTCAATTAATTCAAATAATAGTATTTATCAGTTATCACTTTTCATCTTGTATTAAGTAGTGAAACACTAATTTTTACATCTTAAAATAAAGAAAAATGTTTTCCGAGAATACAAAGTGAGCTTTTAAACCTTATGAAGGTGGTCCTTTTGTATTAATTTTTCAAACAAACAATTTTTCTTTCTTATTCTTTTTTCATATTTCGCATTGTTTTAGAGAAAAACTAGTTGAAAATCATTACAACGGAACCGTGCCTTCTGCACTTCTGTTTGTTTCAAAACATTTCTTAGCACAATTCAGGACCACTTTCATTTGCTTGAAAGTTTAATGTGGCGGGCATTCTTTCTGGTTTTATTATCTGGAGTAAAATCGAACTCTCTTTTTTTAATTCTCTGTTCTATTTTCTTATCCTCAATTCCTATCCGATATCCCCCTCACTTCCATCATCCAGATTTAACAATAGGGATATTATTCTTCTGGCAATACATATGTCTAATGAATAAGTACGCCAAGAATTTGTTACACAATGAGGCAAATACATTCCAGTTTCCAAAGCCGTTACATGTGCTATGAGTTCTGGTTTTTACAACCTGATGGTTTATTTATTGGGTAACTTTTACTCTCCGCCCTCGAAAGAGGATCGTTTCTATGCTCATCAAAAGTTATGCGACTGGAATATTGCAACGAGAGTGAGAGTGTACCCTTGCGGTATACAAAATCTTTCTGTATAATTTACGTTTATTCGTATAATATTTCACATTATTATTGTACTTTCAGTAGGGACAGAAAAGAAATGTATGTGGTTGGCAGAGAAGACGGTATATAATAATAACCAGTGACCAACTCTGAGGATAATTATTATACTGGGGAACGTAGGTGTAACGTCTATACTTTACGGTTGTGGCTTATCTATTTTGTTTAAACCAAACCATTAATGTAAGAGAACCATAAAAGGGATGGGCTGGAATATTTTATGGTTAGTGAAATGTTGTTAATTTGTGAGAATCCTGGAGGGTCTTGAGTTACCGGAGTTTTTCTCCTTTCAAGGGCATCTCCTTTTTATAGGTGGTAACAAGTACTTATAATTCTGTCAATTTTGTGCTCGGTTCCAGTTTAATTAATGGGAGTTAAGACCGAAAGTGATTTATGTAAACTTGAAACAATTATTTTGTAGTTTTAAAATATTTTGAATTGCCTTCTTGAAAAGATAGAAATAATAATAAGAGAATAGTAATTCAAATTTGGTTACATTCCTTCTCCTTCTTTACACGCTTCAATTTTCCGGGATCAACATTTTGTCATGCATGCATTTTGAAAGTATACACATCCTTAAACTTGAAGGCTTCGTAATTGTCAGAAAAAATTTTCGGAAGCTTTCAAATATTATCATACCTTCAAATTGGAAGATATTTTAGGTCAACTAAAAAACATCAAATTCATTTATCCAATTTATTTATAAGATTCATTAATCTTTTTGTCATATATTCCAGAACTTTAATTATTTTATTCTAAAACTTATTGCCTCAATGAAAATCATAAAAATTTCTCTGCCTTATCTGAAATGTGAAAAACTGAAGTATAATAAACGAGCCTTATTTTTTCATTTTCTCTAAAATAATTGACGCTACTTTCTAATTCAGTAGTAGTTGCGCATGGTCAGACATCGCGTCCCATATTTCAAGTAGTATAGAGCATTGTAGTCTGACCGTAAATCCGGCTGGCGAATTTTCTATTAAGAATCCAAAGCACTATACGCATTTGAATGTTTATTATAAATAATAATGTTGAGCTGGTGAAGAATTAAATTTAAATTGTAATATTTACTTTAAGTAATAAAAAACAAATTAGATTTTCCACTTTTCCTTTGAATATTAAAACTTTTCTGAAACTAGCTTAGTAAAGTGTCGTCAAACAATGCAATTTCAGATATGTGGGGTAAATTCGGATATTCCTAAGTTGATAGTTTTCTATCAACTTAGGAATATGAAAAAAAAACTATTAAACTGTCAATTTAGGAATGTCCGAATTTATCCCTTTTGACAGCGGTAATTATGTTTATCAAAGTAATATTTTTTATAAATGTCCGGTAACGCTTCATATTGATTTATCATACTAGAAAATGAGCGGATGTTTTTATAACGCTGATATATAGATATCAAACAAATCGAGAATATAGTCATTTTTTTGTATTTTTAAATATTTTTATCTGCTCTGCATATATTTTAAAAAGATTTGTGAAATTTTGTTGTTTTATCACAGTTGCACTTCCTGTCACGCGACCTTCAGCAACGTGTAATATCCATCACAAATATATTCTTTGATCTTTTAGTATATAAATATATAAATATTTTTTTTTCATTTTGAGAATAATCTATTAAAAATTAATCTGGCCTTCGAGAAATAAATTGCTAAGGTTCAACTGCTGGTTTTCAGAGATTATATTCACTTTGACCTATTTCTGCGAAATATTGCGTGAATAATATTTATATACCGTCTCTGCAACTGCACAGTACTTAATTTTGTTTATTGTTGCAAAGAGTACTTTATTACATGTTACAGATCACAATTTCTAATAAAATGATACATACATAGAGATCGTTTGAGGTTTACCTGATAGTTAAATATTACGTATCATAATTCAATTTATAATATTTAGATGAATGCTAAATATTAAAGTATCCTTTGACATATATATTGTTCTGCTTTCATAAATGTTTGAGTACTCAATAGAAAACTCTAGATACAAAAGCAGAAATCTAATTAAAGATAATTATAATTTTGGCCTGAATTGATAATTGTCGATAATATTTGACATGGACGTAGAACAATGATTAATACATTTTTTCGTAGATATCATTTTCATTGTCTGAACGTTACAATGCTTGCGTTTCTTCGCTCGCACGTATAAATTCGCGTCTTATGCTAAAAGGTATCGGGTGAACTTGTGAAAGTTACCGCCGTCGAGGTCGTTTGTTTTCTTCGCCTAGGGACAATGAAGACAATTTAAAAATTCTCTCGCAGCATTTCGCAATCTAGTTGAGACATTTCGGGAAGTAAAAGAAGTAAAAGCGTTCTAAAAGTTCTAGTTTATCTACAGAAAAAATCAAAGAACCGTTCTTAAAAATTGTTCAGACTACTTTTTCCGAGTATATTCTTGATGAAATAAAAATGAGTGATTTTATATTACAAATAAAGCATCTAAATACATACTTTACACTCTTTCCCCTATTATCTTCTTATCCCTTTTTTGAAGAATTCCTCTTTTTCCTCCTGTTTGCAAGAAACTCCTTTTTTTCTCGTTTTCGCACTTAATGCGAACTGAATTAATAGAAGCCAATAAGAAAATTCAATTACTTTTGGTTGCAAGTTAATTATTTTTGGTAGGAAATTCTACTATTATATTTTTGGTTCAGAATTAATCTCTTTTAGTTAAAAATTCTACTGTTTGGTTGGAGATTTAACTATTTGGTTGAAAAATCGTTTTTTTGTTGTTTAAAATTAATTTTTTGAACTTATAGTTTAACCATTCTATTTTCCGTTGAAAATTGATCGTTTTCAACGGAAAATTCAACTGTTTAAAATTTTTAAATTTTCAGCTTGGTTGAAAATTAACTTTTTAGTTGAAAATTCATATTTTCGGATTAAAAATGCAACTATTTGGTTGAAAATTAATCTGTTTAGGTTGAGGCTTCAACTGTTGTTACATCTTCATCCTTTTGATTAAAAAATTTATATTTTTCGGTAGAAAAGTTCTTGGTTGAGAATTTAACCGTTTTTTTTTCTTAAAAAATCGTCTTCTTCGATTGAACATTAGATTATTTGGTTAAAAATGAAACTGTTCTTTGGTTGAATTTGATTCTTTTTTGTTTGTAAATTCGACCATTTGATTGAAAATCTGTCTCTGTCGATTGAAACTTCAATTATGTGGTAAACACTTTGTCTTTTTTGCTTGAAAGTTCATCTATTTTGTTGTAAATGGAACTGTTTGGACTACAATTAATTTCGTTGAAAATTCATCTCTTTTGGTAAAAACTTAATAATTTTTGGTTGAAAATTCAAATATTTGGATGAAAATGCAATATATTTCAAGTTGAAATCTTAAGCGTTTTAGATTAAATTCAATATGGTATACCTATACATGAATTTTATTTGGAATCATTGATTTTCCTATTATTACCCTATTATCGTGAAAAATTACCATATTTTCCCTGTTTTGAGAGCATGTTGGGGTGCGAAGTCTATTGAAATATTACGCTCGTATGTTTTGTGTTTTATTTCAGGCATTTATCAAATTCAATCAAAGAATAAAATTTTACTCAAAAGGGGAAGGGTGTGATCGTATTTGTGACGACACCCGGGATGATTTAAGCGTTGTGTGATGATCTGTAACGAAGAAGGGGAGGGATAAAAAAAGTGTTCAAAATAGCGTGACATGGTTTTTGAGCGGCCCCATAAAAAGCAAACCGATGGAATGCACATATTACAAAGCAAGAACTCTTAAATGCCTTGAAATTGAACTATCATTTTATTCAAGTGCAAGAACAAATGTACTTTTATCTGTAGTCTCTAGACTTATCTTGTTATACGCGAAAAATTACTATTATCATTGAAAAAATTTCCCATCTTGAGCAAGACGGCGATAATAATACTAGACAATCGATTCACAATTGACGTGTTAGGCCATAATCCCCTTCTCAAGGGCTCTAAACATTAAAATCAGGAAAAAAAATTATAATCTACTTCTTCGACACGAGTATGCTTTCGCGTAACACGTAAAAAGGAATATAAAAATTTTTTATCGTGGAAAATTAACTAAATCCCACATGCGCTTTGTATGATTCTTCATCGTGGGATCGATAAAATTAAGGTCATATCAGCGTCATATAATTATGATGACTGATGACGATCTATATTAGTCAATTATATGGTTTCTATATTTACATAAAAGAAATCGTGAGAGTTGTACTATTACTTCAAAAAAATTTCAGTGTATATACAGGTAGTATTAAAATTAATATTTATTAAAATTTAATTATTAAATAATACAGATTTTAGAATAATTCACATGACGTCTATTTATAATATTTATTAATCTATAATTTAACTATCCACTGCAAGTATGTTTTGTAATTAAAATGAAAAATAATTGTAAAATTGAATATTTTCTTTGTGAGAAGAGTAAATAAAGATGTTTATCATCAGATGGAAAAACTTAAGAAATTTTAGTGACATTATTACATAGCAAATGAGTTGTAACAATAAAAAGAAAGGAGTAGGCAGAGAGTGGGTGAAACTTTGAAGTAATACTTCTGATTATATACGGTCATTCAGATTATTCTATTTAGATTTCCTTCGTTTTTCACATGTGAGAAAACAGACATTTTCCCACGTTGATAAATTATCTGTAAAATTTGCAAAACACTATAATAATAATGCATCGGGAATAATATTTTTTCAGTAAATAAACAACAATGTTAATAACTACTCGATATAGTATTTTCATTCAAATTTATTTGAAAATACATATAATATTGTAACTAATTTGAAATCTCTATATAATAAATTGAGTGAAAAATGAATTTAATAAAAATAAGAGTTCAAATTATTTGAATTTAGAAGTTCTAATTTAAAACCATTCAATATTTTCTTTATTTGCGGCTCTTTAAATTTCGAAACACTCTGTTTTTGTATCCCCTTAATTTGAATGCATCTGAGGTTGTTATATTTCTTATTTCGAATTGCTTACTTTTTTAGTATTTGATTGTACATTTTCCAAGTTTATACATTTTTATCATTATTATTGAAATTCAACATTTTAAATAAGAATTTCGGCACTTCTAAATTAAACGCATCTAATGTGGAAATATCAAAATTATGTGCCCAAGTGGGGAACCACACATAACAATTTTGTGACGCTCTTCATTTGGGGTGATCGCTAGAGAGATTGATCAGCAACTTGGGTCGGAGCAGTGTTGCGGAACGAACGTGTGATTTAAATAAATAACACGAGAATTCTAAATCAATCTAAAATATCGACACTTTACTCCTATATACCTGTATACCTTATACCTACACACCTATTTACCTTATACCTATATACCCAAATGCACACTACTATTTTCCAACCGAACAAGTTACACCTACCTCGAAGGGGAAATGGCTTAATGGTTTAATAATAATAATAATAATAATAATAATAATATTAATTGTAATCTAGTTTTTCAAAAATAAGAACCTTAATCCATGATTAAAAAAGAAAAACGAAAAAAAACTGTTTTGAGATAATGCTGAAAAAGTTTACCTTAACTTTAGTAAGTATTTGCACAGAAATAGGTGACTAAAAATATGTATGATCATGTTAAATATTGCCAAGGATCTCCACTAAAATATTCAACAATGATGTAGAATCCTTAAAATCGCATAAATAAATTATTTTAAATAATTTCCGTACACGCTTTACTTAGTCAACACTACGGAGTTGACTAAATAACTATGCTGAAACAAAATCATCTACTATTTAAACGCTTCGGACGATATTTGACGTTATTTATAACCAATGACCATCATAATTAATCATAATTGAAACAAGTGGAAATATTTATTATAATTACTGATAAAAATATCACGCAAGTAAACAATTCCATTTTATTTGATTTATTTTATATCTTATACATTGCGTGCACTACACTAGGTGGTAAAAATTCCATAAGTGAGGTTGCGTTTATGGCATATTTTTTTCTGAATCTAATACACGTTTAAAAACTGTATTAAAAAACACATTTCCTTAAAAATGAAGTTGTGAAAGACATTTTTTCTGATTAGGAAATAATTTTTTACAATTTAGTTTGTATGGTTTTTAATTTATTTACAATTTTTAATTACAATCATTACATTGCAACCACTAAGCAAGTAAGAACAATTTTCGAAATACGCACGTCATTGTGAATATAGTTAGAACATTTGAGGTCGAGCTATGTACCAACATCTTCTAGTTTTTCATCACTCAAGAAGCATAATCTGGTTATTAAATTAGTTATTTTATATTATGATTACATAAATCGACTATTCTCATCATTTCTTCTTACAATTTCGTTAAAAGTAACTTTTTTAACAATATAAAAACGAAAATGTCATTCTGGAACTATGGAATATTGTTTTAAAACTTTGTAAGTGTATCATCTTCATATTGAAGTATGTACTCGTAAGTCTGTGTATTTCGCCAAATTTTAGTATAATTACGACTTTAAATTTTACTCGTCTCACTGCCGACCACCCTCCCCTATTCATTATTATGCATTAATAAATAAATATTCAAACTATTTCCCTAATTGATTATGAAATCTACAACTTTCCATCAACATTTAAATTTGATAAAATCCTACTCCCTCTCTTTTATACCTCCAGTATGAAGACTTAAAACAGACATTGCATAAATCCTTTCTCCGACCAACGCATTTACGACCTTGTTCTGAAATACGGATCACATTGTTGTTGTTTCGCCTTGAAGAATTTGAAGTAGCCATAATATTAATTTATTAGAGTTACTACCCTTTCTTTTAAGTAAAAAATATCAAGTTATATCCTGAGACATATTCCGTATGCAAGTACAAAAGGGGACATTCATTTTTCAAATATAAGTGGATTCTCAGGTTTTGCACGTTTTATGGAGTTGTAGGGATTTTGGGGGGGATAAAAAAGCAAAGAGATTTTTATATACATACGTAGAGTGCGAGTGGTTTGAGAAAATAAGACGCTAAAAGGTAAAGGTGAAATAAAAAGAATGGCAGCCAATTCATGGCCAAGTCACGACATCGAGTTCTGGAATCCGGGTGACCACTGTACTTCCCTTTGTGCAATCTTGTTTCACTCTGCCTCGCCTTCGTCGTCCTTCTTCCACGGCACTTAACATCCGTCGTTATCGCAATTTTCTCTTCTTAAACGGTTCTTCATTCGGTCAAATCGCTTGTAAGTGAAAAACAAAAGGAGGATCACCTTCTTGACGTAGTATGTCTCTTCATTAAAAAAGCATTTTATTACTTCCAGTAATTTCCCTTGTAGCGTCATTTTTTATTCATATTCTTTATATATATTCTACCGGAATGTAATAAATTTCAATTTATCTCTTCGTCAAACATGACTTCATGGATAGTATTATTATATTTATTACAACATTTTATGTTTATTTGATGATATTAATATACATTTGTCCGGCACATTCGTGAATTTTATTAATATTATTTCATTACATTTAATTCAGCATACTCATTTAATGTAAAACCATCGATTACAATAATTATGAAAAAATACACCGTATGCAACCATATCAAGCACACGCGACTCTCCTAAATAGATAAAGCGAGTGAGTTTCAAATCTGGTATCATGGAATTGTATGCAATAAAAATGGATAAAACTAAGGGATCTCACACCGCTTATCACTAAAAGTGCTCCACTATAAGGAATAGATTATAGGAGTGAGACTCGACTCTTATCAGGTGTTTACGTATAAATCGGCAATATATAAAACCCCGAATTTGGATGCAAGATCGGTTTCCCTTCCACACGCCATAATTCTGTCCGGTCTCACTCTTGTTTTTTGTACCCCGTGACTCTGCCAAAATTCAGCTCAGTTTTTGCGACGTCTCTATAACCTGACTCTGCTGGAACTTCGTAAGTTAAGTTTTGTGCTTATACATTGTCTTCCTAATCAATTCGACCCAGCAACTCCATATCATATTGGGATAACGAACCATCAAGTTCAAATTATCCCGCGGTTCTTTTGTCTTCAACTGCAGTTACCAAGGACTTCACACTAGGACCATACACACTCACACAAATAAATCACGAGTAGTGATTTCAAAATTAATCAGAATCCGTTTACAGAGAGTTCATAATCTCAATGGTTTTATTTTGTTTATGGTTGCCGTTGACAGATGAGCAGAAACATACAAGTTCCAACCAGCCATATCAATTCCAATTGTTCAATTCAAATTTTGCTCATCTCATTCAATTCCATATAATAATGATCAAGTCTAGTCAAAACGTATATTCAATAAATTTATCAACTCTCAAATTGTGCATCAATGGTGATTCCTCATCCTTGGTAGATCCCGTAGATCAATATATAAATACCGCTGCGGAGTACTATAAATGTATTCACTGTGGCTGGATTTATTTGTGCTTATGTTATGAGTATTTTACTTCTTTAAAGGTATCAATTTACTTTGCTTCCTCATAGAGGATGATTTTTTCCATAACAAAAGAGAAAAATGGATACTTTCAATATTTTTCAAGCTTATGTTTCTTTCTTACCGAAAATCTTTTTTTTTTAGATAATCAGAGAGCCCACCATAATGTCAATCTCTGAATTCTGTTACAATGAAGAACTTTTAACTTGTAGTGTTATATTCCAAATTAAAACCAAAGTTTTCTTCATAGAAACATGTGACTTTTTTACTTCTAAGTAGCTATTGATTGATCAAGAGTAGTCATAGAAAGTTCGTCAATAGATCAATGGACGCGTTTCAAAAACGCGAATAATCACATCAAATGCAGTACTGTTATATTCCAGATATAAAAATCCTCTTATAAACAAGGAAAATAATTTTGTTAAGAAAAAGTTGAAAACGATATTGGTAGGTTATGGTAGGTCACAAAAGGTACTTAATTTGGGCAATCGATGCTTCTTGAAGACGCGACCAAGCTCTTCTTATATAAATAAAATACACAAATTTTATCGAAACTTCATAAATCGGTACTGGTGGGTTATAAAAGGTTCAACAATAGGTCCATCGATGCGTCTCAATGTCGCGAATGAATGCACTACATATAGTATTGTCATAATTTGAATATCACTAAAGTTTTTCTCATATAAATAGAATAAAACATTTTTTTTTTAATTTTATATATCGGTACTGGCAGGTCATAAAAGTTTCAACAATAGGGCGATCTATGCGTCTCAAAGACGCGAACAAATACGCTAGATATCGTACTGATTTATTTTGAATATCAAAAAAGTTTTTCTTATTTAAATAAGAAAAACTTTTTTGCCTCATTTAATCAAATAAGGTGAATTTTTTGTTTGAAATCCCTAAACGCAAAAAAATACTTCTAAATGGCCGATCTAGCTCAAAACTCTGTCAGACCTGGATCTACAATTCATCCAAATTTCATGACCATAGCTCTTTTTTTCGAGATATGATGGACAGAAAAACGTTACACACACATAGCCATTTAAAAAATTGTATTTTCGAATTCCTGGGGTCGAATTATGTCGAAATATGGTTAGAAATTATATTCTTGAAAATTTAGGTAATAACAAACCTACCTCTATGAGGAAGTAAAAGGAGGAAATCGGTAGAAATATATTTGAGGTATTTTGTGTACTTATGTACGTAACACTATGGTATTTGAAATAATAAGAAATGTAACAGCGAGATCATAATTCTACTTCATACGCAGGTAATTTATGAAATAAAATCAACTCAATAAAACGGAAAAAATGAATGATAGATTAAAGATTAAGTTTTACATGTAGAAAAGAAGACACAATCTATTCTTATAAGAAATTTCATATTTGTAAATAATGTTAACTGATTTTTTAAATGATTTCTGCCCATTGAAGAATTTATTTTTGGAAAGCATTAATTTTTACGCAGGTAAGAAAAAAGACACAATCTGTGTATACTTTAAGGTTGGAAATCCATTCACAGAGATATATAAAAGTTTGACAAAACAAATTTGTTAAATAGACCATTTTTATATGTTTGAAATTGCTCCCATAATCAAGAATATTTGTTCTTAAAAAAAACATTATTAATAATAAAATCGTGATATTTATAAATATTATTAAATATTTCTTTCCAAGATTTATCATTACATCCTTGCTATAATAAATACTTTGAATGTAAATTTGAAACTATGCTCTTAAACTAAAAAAAATAAAAAATTTAAGTTTGAGCGCCTAAAATATTTTATATTTAAAAATATTTAATTTGTAATGAATCAGCGACAAAATATTTTAGCTTTAGAGGTTTATTTGAATCTTAAGTAGTTCAGTTTCAAATCGCTCAAATAAACATTTGTTCTTTTTTAACTGTTCCAGTTTTAAATTGGATAATGAATTCTATTTACGATGTTCATATTTTATGTTATATTATATGGAGTGCATATTATATTATATTACATGTTATATAGAGTGTCCATAAAAGTGAAGCATGCGCAGATAATTTATTATATTCTTGAATTTGGTGGCCTTCAACTATAATATTTCATGTTAATATGACTCTAATTTTTCATTTTATGATGTTATGAATAGGCATTTTCTCTCAAGCTTTAAAGATTTTCGAATCCTTCCTTCATTATACTCTTTAAATGTTTGACATTTCAATTGTCAATAAATCGTTGGCCTAAAGTTATACTACCATGCCCCTCAACTGTCAAACTGAGAAAATGAGGTTCAAAGTTGAACCATATTATGCTCTATTAAAATCTTGTTAAATGTCAAAATAAGTTTATAAGTCAAAAATAATGCGGGATTAAGGACATATTAACATTGATTTTATTAATATCATGAATGTGTTTCAACTGATGTTGAAAATTGTTTTTGAACATGGCGTAATATGAAATTCAAAAAATTTATTTTTTCTCAGAATTATAGTACGCTATGTACACAAAATATTTGTACTGAATGATAGTTTACATTATTCTATGGTTTGCATATCTTGAATTGAATGAGATTCCCAAATTATTGACTTTCGAGTAATATTCTGATGATTAGTTTTAAGGTTCAACATATTTTGAAAATTGTTATTCCTCAAATTGAAGTGAGGTTATCAATATAAATTTTGCGCTACGATGTTGGCATTTTTTACTTATAACAATGCAAAAAGGATATGGGTGAGCCTAAAAATAATAATGGTTTCAATATTTCAAAAAGTGGACATGGCGTGGTATAACTCTCCGAGTTACTATCAAGAACTTCCCGTATAACTGAAGTCAAATCAATCATGAAAGCTTCCATTCCCTTAAGTTTGTTCTACTTTTAAAAATGAAATAAAAAAATATTTAAACCTAATATGGATATATTTCTTGTGAAATTAAACCGAGTTTAACGTCCTGTGCAAAAAGCACTTATATTATTATCCGTATTTATCATACATGCAAATTCTGTATTGGTCTATATTTAAGATCTCACCACCTGAATTCCAGAATTATAGCCTTAGGTGGAATGTTCTGACTTAATGAATGAACTGAATGAATACATTAAAACTGTGATTTAATCAATGATTACCAGTTTTTCCCGAAAAGGCAATAGATTTTCGTGGAAGGTATACAATTCATTTCATAAAATTTCCAGAAGAAAGATTCACAGTCAAAACAAATACTTAAAATTGTTACACCTTAAAACGATTTTGATCAAATTGAGTGAGATTTATCTGAATTTAAGGCATAATTCTGAAATTCAGGTAATGTGGAATTGAATTTAGTCTGCTGTTTTCCTAACATTTAATCCAAATAAAATTTAAAATAGGTTTGTGACAATTTGAAGTATTCTTTTTGACTATGTTATATATACTTGTAAAGACTCATTGAATAATTTGAAAAATTATTCGTCTATAAGAAAGGAAGGTGGTGTTTTTTTGTATATTATTTATGTAACACTTTACATTATGTAATTCTATTTCCTGATTCGATTCGTAATCGACGGAATGTAAGGATTGAAGAATGCTTTCTTCATTGTATATCGTGAAAGAGAGACAGGCTAGAAAGAGAAACGACCTTGCAATTTCATCTCATGACTTATAACCGATCGCTCCATTGTGTGTAACGTCAATGGAGAGTTATGAAATTAGAACAGGTGGGGGGCGAAGGGCGCGGTGAGGTAGAAAGGTTGCGTGAAAAAGGAAACGTCATTCGAATTCCGATTTTGCAAGGATCAACTCACATCCTGAAAATTCCAATTTTTATTCCCGTCTGACTCACTCACTAGGATTCGTCATTTTTATCGATGTGAAATAATATATACTGTAAATTATTATAGTGTACAATAAAATGTCAACTCTGAATTTAAGATGCAAAGGAAACACGTTTCTAGTATACTGTCTTTTATGTAAATTATAATGTAAAATCCAGTGATAACATTTACGCTAGAAGAGTCCACTTACTGGGCCGAAAATCTAACACTTTTCGAGTAATACAAAAAGAAGAGAGGAGAACTTATGAGGTAATAAAGAATACTTAACTACTGTATTGAAATTTATACTTGAGACAAGTCTTAAAAGTTTGAAAATCTGAAATGTCAGAGAAGTATTCTTGATAAGGAATTTTAAAGATTATGCTTTTCACTAAATAACTAGATTTTACATAATAAATCCACGTGTACAAACTTCATTATTATTTGTGATCGAAAATCATCTATTTTAATGTAAAAAAGCCAATTTTTTAGGACATGTTTGGTATATACCAATTCGACGATTCACACTTAGAATTTATGATATCTCCTAAAAAAATGACTTCGAGTTTCATCAGAAGTTTGAATTAATTCATTTAAGATTCTGACTCATCAGACTATTAAGCACATATTTATTTAATACATACCTTCGCACATTAAAGTCTATTAACATCTCGTAACCATTTTATAGCAAGTCTGATGTAATTCAATAAAGGATAAATCATGTTTGCCCTACTGGAGAGCTCGTTTAGTCCAGGAATTGAACAAGGATCACTAATCTTATTTACTTAACGAACCGGATGTGCAATTCGCTCCACTACAGCTTGTAATGCAAATAAAATTGGAAACCTATGTCTAATTCTAGCAGTTAGGCTTTGTCTCAAGACAAGTTTAAATGATTAATGCCAAGATAAGGGAGGGCAGTAGTCGTTCACCGTGCAATGAACTTTGAACCTTTCGCTGCAAGGTCCTACACTATCGAGTGGACCTACGATATATGCCTAGGTTTTATGGCAACGTCATAAATTATGACCTGTTAAGAGAAAAAGACGAAATCAAAAAGGAACATTTCAAAGGAATTTTACTTGATGGCCTCACAAGAACCTTAGAGGCCAGAACGGTCGACGCAGGACAATGTCCTTAACAAGGTTGAACGATCTTAGGTAAAAGACGATCAAACCAAAAAAAGATGCATCATTGATCGAATTCTTTTTGTTTCACATGACCATTGAATTCACGCTGGAATTTTAAAAAAGGCACGCAAAAGTCGATTGAAGCTTGTACCTTGCGACCATGACTTGACAGCTAAAAACACGTTGTGAGGCCTTTCACTTGAGAATTTTTAGTTTTGTTGAAAGTTCACTAAAGTGGTCCTTAATATCAAAGTTTTATCGGCTGAAAAAAGACATCTCTGAATGGCAGGCAGGACTCGTATCAACTAGAGGGCTTAAAAAACTCACATGAAATTATAAAAAAAAGTGGGGTTAAATTTATAATATTTTGTTACATTCTGATCATTAATTATTCAGAAAGTATTAGAATCGTTTGAAGTTTTACACCTCAATTTTTTAACCGATCTCCACGTTTTGAGACCCTCTGCAGCCGAAAATCAAGTTTTTTCGATGGCGTCTGAGTGTCCGTTCGATAAAGAGGATACTTATTCTCGGAAAAATAAACGGACTAAATTAGGCTTTGATACACTTTGTTGGGTCCTAAAAGGAAGGAATTTGCTAACCAGCCTTCTTTGACAAACTGTTCTGGTTTTACGCTAAACGATGCGAGATACGAAAAAAACTACATGAAGAATTTTAGCTTTCAAAACGACCTATACATATGTTCTTTTAATCATGTTTTGATGGGATTCGTTGTGTACGTTTCATGCAGATGTTTTATGTATATATGTCCAAAAGACCTGCAAATTTTCTTTAAACAATTTTCAAATAGAAAAATGAGATCAAACGCTATACGTATTGGAAAATACACAAAATGATAAACAATATTAATAAGATATAAATCAAATAATTTAATAAATTTATGTTCGTAGGAGTAAGTCCAAAGAACCTTGATAATAATTATTAGTGCACTATTAAGGATTTCCTTCGAAAAGTACACAATTTTTAACGATTTAAATGTATTTTTAACCTTTCAATGTGGTTTATTCGAAGCGCTGATTTTCAAATGCTTTCAATTTCGAATGACCAACTTTTAAATGCAGAGATTTAAAATGTTACAAAATCATGCGCTTTTAATTAAAAATGATGTAGTTGCAATTTCAAATTTAGCTAATTAAGTTTGAACACTTCAAACATGAAATTACTCAAATACAGTAATAAATATAATATAATTGTTGAGTAATATTAATAATTGAATTTTTAATGATTCGATTCGGAATGTTTTCGAATTGAAAATTTTGAACTAATAGGGCTTGCAATTCAAAACAAAATTTGGGAATCTCGAGGAACTCACAAAATTAAAAATTGTGAAATTTCAGATGGTTTTAATTAAAAATTTCCTACTTTATAAAATATGGTACAACTTTTTCAGTTTGTAATTCAAAACTGTATAATTTTAAATCTATCAATTTTATTGAACTTGAAACTTTGAAAAAACTGTACTGTTATTTAAATTGAAAGTGAACTAGTGATGAAAACGTAAAAAAATGGAATTAGCCCCTTTATTCTTCAAACAGTCGAAAAATTAGCATTTAAAAACAAAAATGGAAAAAGTCGTAAAAATCCTAGGCCTGGGATGGCAGCAGGTATACTCGTATTTATAGAGATTTTGAACTAAACTACGTCTCAAATTATAAATTCAACTACGAGTAACTTTTTTTCTAAATGAAATTAATTAAAAATAGATTGAAAGTTTCTGAAGTCAATAATTCATCGACTACATATTTCTTTAATTCTTCTTCCTGTCAATGTCTGTTTTTTAATATAAAGATTCATATGAGAATTAGCATAACCGGCAGCTGGTTTCATCCTACGACAAAATGACATGCTCAAAAGGCTCATTGGTTAAATTAAAAGGTAAGTTTGCCTCTGATGCACGACTGTCGAATATTGTTACAATCTATTTCAGTTGATGTGACGAAATTAGCGGTAGGAATGACGAAGAGAGAAATCTCATTCCGGAGAGAATCGAGTGCCTTTTTGCCTCAGGGAAACCGCGGCAATATCAAACCTTTTATTGAGTAAATCTTGTGTCTATAAAAAGTACAAATTAAATAACTATATAATTTTCTTTTAATTTATAATTTACAAATCAAATTGCACGTATTAATTCTAAAATTTAAATCTCTAACATGTTTGACTATCTCAAAATAAATTGCGTGTATTCAAATTTGCCGAATTGCAGCAACTTTTAAAAATAAAGAAAAAGATAGGACACGAGGGCTGGATCCCTTTTATTCTAATGAACCCAAAGAGATTAAAAATTCGAGTGCTCTTGAAATTTCTGGTGTTGCTAAGTATAATGGTCAGCTAAACGTCTGATATACAAGGTGTAACAAAATTAAATTCACTTCGAATTTTATTTTATGAGAATCTTTTCTGGATCATAAAAAGTCTGATCGAATCTTTAAAAGTGAATAGCTGTAAAAAGCTGTATATAAAGTATTTTATCTTGAAATTCAGATCTTTATTGTATCTGCCTTGGAGAGAATGTCCTGTTGGATCTAGAGTTATTGACACGTCGAACTGCATACGATAGCGATTAAAAAGTGTATCACAAGAAGCACTTTAGAGTGGAAAGTTTTATCTAGTGAATAAAGTCAGCCACACCCAACAATGGATTCCCATAGAAATGTTGGACAGAAATTTGCAATATGTGAGAACTTAAGAAGAGTTTTCTCATTTTTATCTAGTGCAAGTCATTGTTTTTGATGCTCATAGTTCCATTGCATGAGAAGCAACCTCAACTTTCATCAGTTATCACTTTTAATGATTGTATTGAATGGAAATTTCTGAAACGAAAGGAAAAGTTTTAATAAAATATTAATTTATAAAGTTTTGATTCTAAAGAATCGAAATTGGATGAGGCTTAGAATTTAAGGAAGTTGACACGTAAAAAATGAAATCTCGAAGGCCTAACCGTATTGCCTTGTTGCAAAACCTTATTACTTCGAAGTATCTCAAAATTTAAATATTTACATTTTGTTCCATCTGTTTAAGTAATTCACAAAGAAGGGTCAAATTGTTCACTTTAGATAATACGAAACAAAAAAGTGGTTTGTAAAGACCCACCCCCCCATATATAAAATTAGCTATAGATCAATAAGAACAGTTTGACTCAAATTATTAAATATAAATAACATTTATCAATTTGTCCATTTTTTTTGCAATTCCTCTTTCAGAAATGAAATGAAATTTCCACCCATGAAAGAACGCATGAAAAATCTAAATACAGTTTACAACAGTAAAAAAAATGTAGAAAGAGGAGGTGTGAATGTTGATAATTGAAGAAACACCCTTTACATTGGCGTGTGGCGCTTTCGGCCTCACCCTGAGTGGTACGCTAAAAACAGTTAAATAATAAAAATGAAAGGGTCGACGGTGTTGGAAGAGGGGTTGGGGGGAGGTGAGCTGGTTACAAGAGAGAGAAAAAAAGGAATGAAAACGAATGGCGAGGGCGGCAACCGACACGGCCGGTCGCAGTGGACGTCCTTGCTACGTTATCTGGCCATGTACCTTTCACTTTCAGGCTCCAGACTCCAGGAACCAGAAACCCCGGATCTCGAGAACAAAGATACGCTCCTGACACTGTGAAAGAAACGACAAACGACCGTCCATATGGGACACTTTGCCGAACGGTAGTTTTTAATCGTCATTTGCATTGGCGGCGAACCTGTACCCCCCTTTGCCCCAATTTCTTGAACGACTCTCTTAAAAATGGATTATTTGCTTATAAAATAGTACAATAATACAATGTTGAAGAATAAAATAAATAAAAAGGGAAATTTCAAGGCTATGAATATTTTATTTTATGAGGAAAAATTAATTAATTACGTAAAGATGATTTTTTTAATTTTATACGACTCCACCCACCCTGTTGTGAGAATTCGTCAGATTTCTGGGGGGGG